>QKWP01000016.1:290790-372765 GCA_003550325.1 Gigaspora rosea | reverse complement strand
GAGAAAAGATGCTTAAATTTGGCTTTTTTGATCAAAAATCCAAAATTATGCATCTTTTCTCCAAATTTCAAGTAAAATAAAAACAACCTTGCCGATTTAATGTATTTTTAGGTGCTAAATAAGTTTACTTATTGTGTTTTGTTAAAATTAATTAATAAAAATTTGTGAATTGTAAGAGTTTATAGAATTTTACTAATAAAATTCTATAAAATCTTATTATTCACAAAATTTTACTAATTATTTCTAACTTAATGCACTAAGTAAGCTTGTTCAGCACCTAAAAATACATTAATTCGGCAGGGTTGTTTTTATTTTACTTGAAATTTGGAGTTAAAATGTTAAAATTTGACTTTTTTGATCAAAAATCCAAAATGTGCATCAAATCTCTAAATTTCAAGTAAAATAAAAACAAAATAGCCATTTTAATACATTTTTAGATGCTGAACAAGTTTACTTAGTATATTTTGTTAGAATTAATTAATAAAAATTTGCGAATTATAAGATTTTTTTGAAATTTATTAATAAAATTCTATAAAATCTTATGATTCATAAAATTTTACTAATTAATTCTTACAAATGCACTAAGTAAACTTGTTCAGCGCCAAAAATACATATAATTATATTCGGACTCAGACCAGTCTGCAGACTTCAGACCAGACCCAAACCAGTCTCAGACTTGACTATAAAGTCTGAATATAAAAGTCTGAGTCCGGTCCAAAAATCAGACCAGACTCAGACTTGACTAAAGTTTGGTTTGATAGGAGCACTAGATATCACTTATTAATTCTAACTTTATATACTAAGTAAACTTCTACAGCACCTAAAAATACATTAAATTGGCAGAATTAATTTTTATTTTACTTGAAATTTAGAGATTAGATGTATAAATTTGGATTTTTGATCAAAAAAGTCAAATTTAAGCATCTTTTTTCCAAATTTTAAGTAAAATAAAAATAATTTTGCTAATTTGATATATTTTTAGATGCTAAATAAGTTTTTTTAGTGCATAAAGTTAGAATTAATTGATAAAAATTTGTGAATTATAAGATTTTATAGAATATAAATATTAATATTACACTGATGGATATTGGTATCCACTCTATATAATATTATAGTATGATCATCTATAAGCTAATCAGTAAATAAATCATATCTATATATACCTACTTACAAGTGTTTTTTTTGCTTAACACGATTTTTTTGCTAGGCATTTTTTAGGTATTTTTTTTGCTTAACACAGTCTTTCTTTTGTTCTTTGTATAGCTTATTTCATCTTTACATGGCTCTTTCTTGTCTTTACATGCTTTTTTCATATGACTCTTTTCTTTACATAGCTCTTTTTCATTGTACAGCTCTTTTTTTATGTAGCTCTTTTTTGTTTTTTCAATTGGGTATTTTTTCTTTCTTTTTTTTCTATATAGTAGCTAATTTCATACACAAAACATTTTTCTTACTTTGTACTATTGCCTTTTCTCATTTTACTATGCTATTTTCTATTACTTTACAAATTTTTTTTTTATTTTACCAGTTCTTTTTCGCTTTGATCCCTTTTTTTAAACTTTTACATTTTTTGCTCTACTCTAAATCAACAATTTTTTTTTTAGTTTTTACGATGACTAAAGCTAATTATTTATCTGATGATTATTATGCAAATTATATCTTTCATTTAGATAATGATTTTGGCTTGGTATTGCTTTTTGCAGATTTGGCAGTAGATACATTAACAATATTTGATGAAAGTGTTAATGATAGTATATATTATTGCTTTAATGACTATTATGTGGATTGTACTCTGCATTCAAAAGATGATTTTGGTTTGATATCACTTTTTGAACCTTCAATAGCAGTGCATTGCTGTTAGCTAAAAATGTCAATGATAGCTTTGAAATTAGTGGCTCTGATAATGAACCTAATGATAGTTACTTGAAGGAAATCTATAGTGGACAAACTTTTACTTCCTTTGATATACTTGAAAAGTGTTTAAAACATTATTCTATGCAGATGGGTTTTGAAACAAAAATAGTGAGAGCATAAAAAGAAAATAATCTTATATCTCGTAAAATGTACAAATATTATCATAGAGGTAAATACTTGCCTAAAAAAAATTGGATTCTACACAAAATAGAGAACAAGAGTCAAGTTGCATATAGTATAGGTTTATATTAAATGCGTCATAGTGTAAGAGTACGAATCTTGTTTATATTAACAAATTAGATGAAAATCATAATCACAAGCTGAATAATAGTGAATTAGTTCAGCAGTTTTTACAATCATCACATAAAATACCTACCAATATTAAAGAAAAAATTTGCTTTTATGTTCAAAAGTGTTACTTAGAAGTGACCGTTTTAAAACAAATATTAAGAAATAAGTTTCCTAATCAAAATATCTATAGCCAGGACCTTTACAATATAATAAACAAATATAAGAATGATTGATGGTCAGATTAAAAATGATGCAGTAACTTTATATGAATACTTATTAATATTACAACAAGAAAATCCTAAGTAGTATTTTAAAATTGACTTCAAAGGAAATGACAACAGGCTTTCTAAAATTTTATGGATGTCACCTGAGCAAAAAGGTTTATAGGCTCGATTTCATAATGTAGATATTAATGATAACACATTCAAAACCAATAAATATATAATGCTCTTAAGTATCTTTATTTAATAGACTCAAACAACAGAAGCCATATTGCAGCAACAGCTATAGTTAACGATGAGACAGTGTCAACCTATGAGTGAATTTTAGAACAAACATTGTTAGCTACTAACAATCTTTAACTAGCAACAATTTTTATGGATGCGGATCTGGCGATGCAAGTTGCCTTATCTAATAAATATCCTAATGCTACTATTCAGCATTGTGCATTCTATATTTGCAAAATTTGGTCAAAAAGCTTAAAAGAAAGCTTAATAACAAATGTGATATATTTATTTCTTATTTTTACACATTGAGGAACTCGCTTATAGTATCTGAATTTGATCGCTATTGGATAGGGCTAATGGATAATTATCCAAAAGTTCAAGCATATTGTGAGCAGATATTATACCCAACTAAAGAAATTTGGGCACATGAATTTACAAAATGAAGTTTCTTAACAAATACCTATTCAATACAATACATTGAAAGTATATATCAGGAAGTAAATTCAGGCAATTCTTTGTGTCAACTTCAAAGTAGAATTGAGTTGCAGTTAAAAGATAAGGTTAAATATATGAAATTTCAAGAATTTCGAAACATAAATCTGACAACAGGTCTTCCTTATATATCTAATACATTTTTCAAAAAAATTGATGACTTGTGTAAACATTTTACACCAAATTCATTAGCTTTACAATTGAAACAAATTATAGAATATCTTTTATATAGATCAGTACTACATGACAGTCAATTTGATACTAACACAAAACAAGCAAGCGCTTTATTTAATATTTGTTAGCACAAAAAAGTAATACTAAATTAGACCATACAAAATAAATTTCTTGGTTTACATAACCCAGCTGGGTCCAAAAATTAAAAACTATAATTTTTTTTAATTAGACAATAGAAATGAAGTCAACGGGTCTAGACCCCTAATAGGGTTGTACAATGATAGTACCAAATCAACCTTAACCAAATATAGTATTGAATATCGATTTGCATGTAATAAATTTGGAAGAATCTGGTTTAATGTGTTGGAGATGAATTTTTCTTTGTTTTTATTCATTTCTGGGGTGGGACCGGGTCGCAAATAAAATGTTATATGTAACAATTCCATTAGGCAAAGAATATGCAACAATTTATTAATTTGATATATAAAAAAAATTTTTTTAAAAAGAAAAAATCTGGTGGCTGGGTCAAAAATTTTATTTTATGTTATGTAAACCAAGAAATTTATTTTGTATAGCCTTATTGCAAATAAATAATTAGTTCCATGTTTATATATAGCTATATATATTGTTGTTTTGTTAATGATTTAGTATCACCAATTTTATAATACTAAATGACAACCGTAATCCGGCAATTTGTCTTTTGATTGGATAACTCAGATCATGTGTACATTATGACATTCTGATGTATCTACAGATCTACGCACCTAAAATACTACTAAATGATAACCGTAATCAGGCATTTATTCTTTTGATTGGATAACTCAGATCACGTACGTATTATGTCATTTTGATGTAATCTACATCCTAAAACAAATTCGTCTGCTTAAACGTTTTCGATTTTGATGTGTTAATAGTGACGACATGTTAAGCTTACATTAAATCTTTATCTTTATACTACTAAATGACAACCGTAATCAGGCATTTTGTCTTTTGATTGGATGCTCATTAAGGTCATATGTATAGTACATGCCGATATATATTGTGCCTAAAAGGTGCGTTAACTTGCTAAAGTTACAACTTCAATTGCCTAAAATTACCTGATGCTAGCTAAAACGTGCAGAAAGAGGAGTTAAGTACTTTTGTAAATAATGTAAATCAATAAAAAGTTGATACCTTTCATAATTGTATTGTCACAGCCATGTTAATTTTACCTAAGTAGTACTAGGTATTGTTAATATTCTTGGGGGGTACGATCATGTTGATTTGTTTAGTATGAATGATGGTTTTCACTTTTCTGATTCTGATAAAAGTTAAATAATTCTGATGCAATGCATGATGACAACTGCATAAATTATATAAAACACATTGATGTGGGAAAATATAATTGAAAAAATTTGTGAATACTAATACAAATTCTGTACTTGCAAAAAAATGACAATGTACATCGTAATTAGAAATCAAAACAAAATAAATATCCCACTATGACGAGTGTCCAGTCTGCATCAAAATCTTTTATTCTACTAATTTCTTATGTAAATGTATGATAAACGGTAATTGTTACTACTTAATAATAATGAAAATAAAAAAATAAAATTTTAATTGCACTTTGCCGTATCCAAAAACCAACCATGAGAATTAAATCTATTATGACGATCATTTAATTTATAACTATTAATCATTTGCATTTTAATTTCATAATAGCTTCGTCATAATTCATATCACTATTCATTTATGGCGACCCTTATATGATCGGCCAATCACATTAATGATTGATGATTATATAAATAAAATTTTTTTTTATTTATTTGTTTTTTTTATTTTAATTTAATACTGTATTTATTTTTTAGAACCGTCGTCGCTTAGAGCCTCAACTTCGAATAAAGGTATGACCATTCTTCGGTTTTTTTTCTCTTTTTTTTTTATTATTATTTTATTGCATTACTAACGTTCTTACGTTCTTTTTTTTGGAACAGACGTAGCACAGTAGTTGGCTAGAATGAATGTAGCATGGTATACATAGCACAGTCACAGTAATTTTTTAATTTTTTTTAATTAGTTTATTACAGTACTAAAGTTATTACATTCTTTTCTTTAGAACGAGCATAGTATGATTGGAACGTGCTAAAACTGACGTAGCACAGTAGATAGTTTTCTTTTTTTTTATAAATTAATTTGTTACTGTACTAACGTTCTTACTTTCTTTTCTTTAGAACGAACATAGTACAATTGGACAGAACGTAGCTAGAACGGACAAACATAGCATGGTAAATAGTTTGTTTTTTTTATATATTAGTTTATTACATTATTAACGTTATATTCTTTTCTTTAGAACAGACGTAATGCAGTAATTAGCTCGAACAGACGTAGCACGGTCACGTTAGTTTTTTTACGAACGTTCTCAGTTTTTTTTTTACGAACGTAGTATGACTAGGCGAATAGAATGTGCCTGCTAGAACGAACGTAGCACAGTCACAGTAGATTTCTTTCTTTTTTTATATATATATATATACAGTACTAACGTTCTTACATCTTTCCTTTAGAACGAACATAGTACTAATAGACAAATAGAACATACATGCTAGAACGTAGTACGGTAGATATTTTTTATTTATTTTCTTTTTTTATATATATTACAGTACTAACGTTCTTACGTTTTCTTTAGAACGAACATAATACGAATAAAACGCCAGAATGAACGTAGCACAGTAAATAGTTATTTTTTTATATATATATATGTAATTAGTACTAACGTTCGTTCTTTTCTTTAGAACAAACGTAGTATGGATCATAGCTAGAACGGGCGTAGCATGAAAGTTTTTTTTATATATATATGTAATTAGTACTAAAGTTCGTTCTTTTCTTTAGAACAGATGTAGTACGGATCGTAGCTAGAACGGGCATAGCACGAAAGTTTTTTTTCCTTATATATATACGCTATATACCAAGTAAAATTTTAACAGAATTTTTTAACTTATGATAATTCCGATACTCATGATAGAAATAAATATTTAATTCCAATACAAACCATCTCAATCTTATCCTTTTCATATAATAGAACATAAGTAAATTTTAGTAACAAAATTTTTACAATAGTATGAAACTTTAAGACAACTAACTCAACTACATCTTAAGGTTACTTAGCAGCAAATAAGTCCCATGTACAATTTTTTTATTTGTACATTATATGCTAGGTAAATTTTGTAATGGAATTTTTTATTGTAATATGAAGAAATTACAATAATTCTGACAAATTAACCTTTTAATCAAATATTAATAACAATAGTATAATGAGCATATTCTGCAATGAAATTTTACAGTAACTAATGACAGAATTATTATAATTTCAATAAAGCTAGCATAATTTCGATCACTATAATCATATTAGTAAGTAAGACATACAAAATAATTTTTATAGTAATCCATATAGACATTACAATAATACTTTTTAATTATTAAAACAGACATTGCACAGGTATTTTTAGATGCATTCTTATACACACAGCAAAGTGTGTGCATAAAGCTAGTTTTATAACTAAAAGAGTATATATATAATTTGTTTAGGAGCTAGATTATTGTTATAATGCAGGATTTATAGAAGAGGATTATGAGAAACGACAGATTTCACTTGATATAGTTTTGAAGGATTGTTCTAGAAGCAATATAATTGAAATCTGGGAAGTCAAATATATTCAAAGCACAACTAGTTATTTACAATTCATTTTGTTACTCAATAATGGTATACACTATTCCATGTGCCTTTATTTGATATATGCAGAATTTGTTTGTCAGCATTTTTTTACTGTGTTTTTTTTTGACAATTATGTCATACTTTATTTCAAAGAATATAATTATATATGCAAATACTGACCCTATTCTGATACTTCGTATCTTACAATTAAAGTATAGCTCACCCTGTTACAATGGGTATCTATGTGCAACCTGCCAAAGTAGAATTTGTCTTACTAACTAATGCGGCTTATGCCTATATTAGTCAGGTCCCAGACGCTGGTCATGATCTACTTGGGGGGTTCTACCAACCCCTTAAACCTGTATTTATCCATTTATCTAATTCTTCTATTACTATATCTTTACATTCCTTCCAATCTTTTTTCTCTTTTGTTTTTCCACACTTTTGTCCTTTTTTATAGTATTATTCCCGCACCTCTTTCCTGAATAGTTCTCATCAATTTCCCTCCTTTTTCTTCCTCTTCTAGTTGCTGTATCAGAATTTTCTCTATATATTAACATTCTCTTTTGTCTAGTATTAACACCTGTGTTTCTTTTCCACTCAACGATTCTTTTGCATCTTTCTTTCCAAATGTCTTCCTGGAACGCTGACATCTATTTGTCTAACCAAAGAGCTGGTATGTTAGAGATTGATTTTCCTAATATTGAACTGCTCTAGAGTTTTGCAAAGCTTTAACGGGCGAATTTCTCTCGCCAGTTTTTCTCTTCTTTCACTATCGCAGTTATTTTGTTCAAAAAGGATTTTCTGGAGTTGGTATGGGCTTATTTCTGATTTTTCCTCCTGATCAAGGGACGACCAGATTTCCTGAATGATTTCTTTCTCACTTTTTTCCACACAGGAATGTCAACTTTGCAGTTAGTAAGTTGTTCAAAGTTTTCTTCAGTCCCTTACACCTAGGGCACATTATAACCAAGTAAAGGTTTGCGCAATCTCTCTTTCTTTTATATAATGAGAGGAGAAGTCGGTTTACTGCCTTTATCCTGAAGGTCTACCTTCCATGGTCTTTTTTGGTGAGAGCCCTAGATTTTTTTGTGAAACACCAGAAACCCTGAATGTTTCTCAATCCTTGTCTTTAGTATGTTCTTGGTGAATGCTATCTTGTTTGTATCTTATGAATGTCCATTCCGCTTTATAATATGTATTGATCCATTCTTTTATAAAGCTCCTTAATACTTTTATTGTTCCATGTGGGTTGGAGATTCTCAAAATTGAACCTTCTTCCGAGATGTTTGTGGTTTCTGTATCAGTTCTTCCTTCTTTGCCTAAAGTATCTGCTCTTTTGTTCAGTGGGGCTCCTGCGCGAACCTTTACTTTGATCATCTTAATCTTCAGTCTCTTCATCTTAATGTTCTCTTTTATTTTTCCTATGATGCCTATATTTTTCGTCTTTAATCAGCTGTGAGGGTTCTGCCTTGTTTCTAGATTTCTTAACACCTGTATTGACGCTTGGCTATCCGTAAAAATTTTTAACTTGCAGTTCGCAGGAGAAATCAGGAGAGCTATCAAAATAGCTACCAATTCTGATCTAGTAGATGAGAACCATCCTTCTATTTTGCTTTTTACCTCATTCACTATTCTATTATCACTATCTATCTGAACTATACTATATTTACTACTATATCCATCCACTGATCCGCCACCGAGTGAGCCACTATGTAAAAAGAAATCTCCTTTTCATTTGCATTTCTTTTTAGAATGTTTAATAGCACCTTTTATTTCTGTGTATTATTGATCATTTTGCAAATGTTTCTTTTTTTCTTGCTCTCTATCTCTAAAACGTTCTGTGCTTGAAATTCAGAAGGTTGCATGGAACCCTCTTTTCCAGAGCGTGTGATCTCCTGAAGTTTCTTCTTTTCTATTATGTGGTTCCAACCATCTGCACTGCGTCTTATCCATTTGTCTATACTCGCTACTTTTCTTTTATCGATCTTTATATTTCTACATGGTTCTTTCCATCTAAGTCTTGTCTTTTTTTGATTGTTTTTAACTTCCACTCAGTTTTCTTTTCGTCTTCTTCCCATTCTGAAATTTCTAGTAGAGGGGTTTGAGTTTTGTTTTCGACTCTGCCTATAAAAGGTCTATTCATTTCATCTTAGTAATCTAACATCTAGTCTTTTTTCATTCTTTTTTCTGAAATTGGTGTATGGTCCTCTTAGATTAGGTTATATCTCAAGCTTGAGGCTTGGTATCTAGGCTTTACTTTTCTCGTGGCCTTATCCAAAATGATGATCTCTTCCAGTTTCTTAAACCAATTTGGAATTCTACCCTTGGAGCTAAGGTTTCTTATTTTTTTATTTGTTGCTATGAGAGTAGAGAGGAGCTTTTATGTGTTGTTATTTGTTCTATTGACCATATCCCAAGATCTTTCAAACTTTCCATATTTCCTCTCCAGTTATCTTCTTTCAAGATCCTTTTGATCTCTGTCTTTTTATCCCAGTTGTCCATAATTTTCCAATCCTCCTCAATTAGACTACTTGTTATATCGATACCTAGCTTCTTAGTCTCAGCAAGAATGGCAGTGTTTAAGTTGTGGTTCCAGCCTATTTCTGATAGTTCTTCTGCATCTAGTTGCCATATAGGAGTTGCTAATATAAGGTCTAATTGAGCTCTCCTGAGCCTTAACATTGTGACATCTGCTACTAGACCCATGCTATTAAGCCTTATGAACCATTCTGAGATCACATGTTCTAAATGCCTCTGCCAAAGGGATTTTACTCCTATTATTAATTTGTGATAAAGGTATGTATGCGCCTTTGTTTTTTCAGAACCAGTTTTCCACTTGATGACCTGCAACATAAGGCTTTGTATTTCGTTGCATTCCTTTTTTGACAATAAGTGAATGTTCAATCAATATTCAAAATGAGGGAGCAGGATTTTGTTGTTAATATATTTTGCCTATTCTACGGAGATTTCTTTTCTTCTAATTAAATTTGCGAGGTCTGAGGTTTTTCTCTTAAGTTTTGTTTACATTTTTTCCTCACTTTTTTCAGAGAGATCCAAACTCCCAGGTATCATGTGAACTCATTATTGTTTTTTGCATTTATGAAGCTTTTTTCTTTTTGTAGAAAGATTCTTCTGTCTGCATTCTTATTCTCCACATTGAATGTCACTAACTCCGTCTTTTTTGGATTAAGGGAGATTCCGTTCAACTCGAAGAATCCTTCTGCCATTTGTACAATTTTTTGGAGTTTGTCTTGGGACTCTGCCAGTAATACCGTATCATCTGCATACAATATACCTGCAACCGTAACTGCTTTACCTTCCTTTTTATTATAGATAGGGTCAGATGGCCATTCCACTGTCAATTTTGCGCCTAGTTTAGACTGTTGCAGACAGCATAAGAGTGGGTCAAAATATATCCTCTACAGGAGAAGGAAGATCATCTGATCCTGGTCTATGCCCTCTGTGGCTTGGAAGCTTTCTGAGAGACCATGTTTAGTTATGATTTGGATGTGCCTGTTTTCAAACAAATCAATTAATAAAGTAGTAAGATGTGGAGGTATTTTGATTCTATGCAGGGCTCTCTTTAAACCTCTTAGACTAACACTATTAAAGGCTTTTTTATTATTGAGGAAGAATTTTTTTTTTTTTGCTGTATTAATTCAATCAAAAAAAATATTTTTTAATATAAAATTAATACCTTCTCATTGGTATTCTGATGAAGGTCTCTTAGTGTTTAATGAAGGTCAAAAATTATTTATTTGGGTTGTACAGAGTGATAATAATCTAATTTCAGCTAGTACATTTCAAATGTTGGAAAGTTTTGTGGCCAATAAATTAATAATTAAGTTGCTATGGAATCAGATTCAAAAAAGGTTTTTATGGGCATGGCTTTGGAATTTGCAAAAAAGCATTAAATTTAGTAATTACGAATAGCACAAATAAGGTTTTAGAAGACCTTTTGCAACAATTTATTAATGACCAGATTCCAACATATAATAATACTGCTTCTGAACAACCTCAACAAGGTCAAGTCAAGAAATAGAAAGTATTAATATTTTAAATCCTTCTCAACATAAAGGCAGAGGGCACCTAGCAAACAAGAGATATTTGTAGCTATTGAGAATCATAATACTAAACATGTTCGATTAAGTAATCAAGATGAAGTATCAGAGTTTGGGTTAAAAAAGAAAAATAAGCACCAATGTACTAGTTGTAAGTCGTGGTATCATGATTCCCGAAATTGCCCTTCAAAAGAATAGTTGTAATGAAGGTTTATTAGAAGGGTCTTTATATTGCTTTATTGCTTGTTTTGCTAATACTGTTTATGTTGCTTACGTCATTTTGATTATGCTGCTATTTGTTTACTTATGTTTACGTTATTTATAATGTTTATGTAATATTGCTTATATTGTATTTTATGAATTTATGTTGCTTGATTGGTATAGTGAAATTGTCTTTTGAAAAATGTTGTAGAGCTAAATATGATTTATATTATTGAATTTATATTTGATTAGCATATGAGATCACAAAGACTGTAAGTACAATGAAAAATTATATTTAATAGATACCATCTGTTTAATTCTACAACTTAAATTTCATAATATATGAAATTTATATTGAAGATTTATTAAATGTATATTTGATTTTATCAAAACTCATAGTATATTTACACTTATTGTTAGTATATATTTAGTAGAGCCTTTTTTTTGGCTAGTCAAATTAATATTTAGCATTAAAAGGCAGGATAGATGTAGTCTAAAATTTAAATGTGTAAATTTTGAAACCAAGCAAGTTGATTGATTTTGTACACTCAAATTTTGATACTAGATATAGGCTATAGTTTGTGTATATTAATAAAATAACTAGATTTAAAAAGCTTGTAAGATATTTATTTACTATTCTATATAGGAAGTTTTAGGGTTATAGTTAGAGATATTTAAACATGCTAAAAATACTATAAAAAATATAAAATTGTTTGTATATAATTATTTATATATATTATTTTAAAAAAATGATATTTTATATATGCACGTATCTAAAATTTAATTGGTTAATTTAAGGTAGGATATTAGTATCTCTCAGTAATAATTAAAAATAGTCTTATAGAATTTTATAAAACAAACTTTTATAAAATCTTATAATTTACAAATTTTACTAATTAATCCTAACTTCATATACTAAATAAACTTGTTTAGCACTGAAAAATATATATAAAATATTTGGATTCAAACCAGTTTGCAGAGTTTGGACCAGATCCAGACAAACACTAACTTGACTAAAAAGTATAAATATTAAAGTCTCAAACTCAGACTTGATTAAAATCTGGTTCAGATCTATTTTATAAGAGCACTATAACCAATAAAAAATATATAATTGAAATTTTAGGATATTGACTGGTTTTATATATACTTTTGTTCAAACACTCTGTGTACAAATAGTAATTGTCTTTAAAATAAATAATTTAAAATAAAAATATAAAACAAAATAAATTATAACAAATTAAAAAAATAATAAAAAAATAATTAAAAAATTAAAATTTATATATTTAAACAAAAATAAAAAATAATTTTAAAAAAAACAAGTAAAAAAAAAATAAATAATAAAATAATTTAAAAAAATTTTAAAATTAAAAAAATTAAAATAAAAATAATTTAGAAAATAGAAAAAAATAAACTGAATTAAAAAAAAATAAAAAATTTAAAAAAAATTAAAATAAATAATTTAAAAAAAATAAAATGAATTAAAAAAAATAAAAAAAAATTTAAAAAAAAAATTAAAATAAAAATAAAACAAGAGAATTTCTATTTGTACCCGGTGGGTATATACCCACCCCTACAGCAAACCATTTAGATTTTAGGATCTTGTGTAATGTAACTCGATCCAAAATTGCAAAAAAAAACATTCATTTTATTAAAAATTGCTTATTGCTTAAAATTTGTATAGAAAACCACTTTTTATGCTCTAACAAAAAGTTTTTTTTAAGCGATTTTACTATATAACTGCCAAACCCTAACCCTAATCTTGGTGCTTACCCTAACCCTAAACTAACAAATACAAAAATTTAATAGTTAAATATTGTTATTTTTGTAACTGGGTATTTGACCCTGTGAATAAAATTTTTGTAGTTTGTGTAACTGGGTAGCAAACCCTAAGGGTAAATTTAGTTTTTTTTCATAAAATAAAATAGTATGCAAATTTATATTAAAAAAAATAGAATAAAAAATAATTTAAAAAGAAAGAAAAAAATTAACAAAATTAAAAAAAAAATTAAAATAAAAATAAATAAAAAAGTATGCCAATTTATGATTAAAAAAAAATAGAATAAAAAATAATTTAAAAAGAAAGAAAAAAATTAACAAAATTAAAAAACAATAAAAAATTATAAAAATTCAATAAAAATAAATAAAAAATCAATTTAAAAAAAACAAAAAAATTAACAAATTAAAAAAAAAATAAAAAAATTATAGAAAATTAAAAATAAAAATAAAAAAAAACCAATTAAAAAAAATAAGCAAACTACTTTTGCGAAATTGCACACAAGAGCATAATTTTGAATTTTGGTTTGAATTAAACTTAATTTGGAACAAAATTCAAAATTATACCCTTGTGCACTATTTCTATACAACTTAGAGTAGAACAGATAGTGGGTTTAAAAAATTAAGTATAAATTCTTTTTTTCTTTCTATATATTTTTCTTACTAACTTATATATTTTTTAATAGGACAAATGGTATTTGTTTTGAAATTTCTTGATTGTATAATATTATACTCAATCTTGAAATGTGATTGGATTCTGATCACATGCAGATAGAATTTTAGTGGCAATCTAGAGTAGCTAAATTAATTAGTAATTATGTACTTCTAAATTGAATCAGATGCAAAGTTTCATTTTTGATACATCTGCACTTACTTTTTTAATACACTTAATGTACTTTTACTTTTTTGAGATATGAGGAGATATGACGATTTTAAAAATCATGTGACTTCTACGCTTAAAATTGACAATGGGATCACAGGTAGGATTCTAAATAAATTTATAAAGAAAGCTTAAGGTCTTTTCAATTGTAACTAAATTTTTTATTATGTTAGCCTTAATTAAATGTTTAACAAAGATTATAGAGAAAAACTACAATTCCAAATGTAGTAAGACTACCAAGATTGGCTCAGAATATCATAAGAATTGAGTAAAAAACTTTGCAATTATTTAAAGTTTCTTAAAACATTTAAAGAAATAGCGAAACATTTTTAACACATACCTCACAATGTATTAAGCTAAGGCCACGCAAATTAAATTAGTTAGTTTTCATAATATGGGACAAGCAAATAAGACCCGGCCGGCCGGCAAAAAATGTTATATTTAAAAATTTTTTTAATATAAAAATTTTTATAAATTTTTTTTTCAAAAAAAATTTTATTATAACAAAAATTTTTAACTTTTCAAAAAAAGTGACCCGGCCGGGTTATGAGAACCAATTTTATTAGTTTGCATGGCCTAATTTTGATAATTTTATTACTATTACATGATAACTTTCTTCTTTACAACTTTAACTAGAAGCCCAAATTTGATTGGTATAATAAAAAATTAATCTGATTAAAAAAAATTCAAGCTTTGTTATAAATTTCTTTAGAATCATACCTGCAATCCCATTGGTCAATTAAGTGCGCAGTCACGTGATTATTTTAAAATAGTCATATCTCAAAACGTAATAAGATTTTTGGAGTACATTTAGATGTATCAAAAAAGTAGGTACATGTGTATCAAAAATGAATGTTTTTGTTATGATCTAAAAAATCTCACCTACATCCTGGTGTTCTTGTATATATGTTTTATGCAATTCCAATTCCATTTGCTAATGGTAACCAATTTTAGTATTATTTTTATAATATTTATAATATACTAAAAGTCTTATAATGCTAATTTTTTAGTATAATGCTAAATTTTTAGCATCAAGCTAAGGTTCTAGCATAATGCTTAATTATTAACATATTATTAGAAATTCATCATAATGCTTTAAAGGTTTTAAATGTATATAAATACCTGAAATTTAATAAAGTAAAATAGTTCCACATTAATATTCAATTATAAAGCATAAAAGTATTATACTTTTTTGAGTTTTTCCTTGAATTCGACTTTAGTAAGCTCTGCAAGACTCAATTCAACACCAATTGCTTTTACTTCATACTGCTCTCCCAACTAACTATTACACTATAGTAAATGTAATAAATTTTTTACAAATCTACTTGCTATCAGTGTTTAAAATTCAATGTTCTCATGGTTCTCAATGAACATTTGAGTTTTTTTAAGAACATTAATATTTAGAAAATGTTCTCTTATTTTAGAACATTTTATCCTTTTGAAATGTTCTCAATGAGAACATTTATAAAATTTTTATGTTCCAAATTTACTATTGAGAACATATATTACATAAATTTGATAATATGGTTTGATTGTAACAAATTCTGTGTAAATATATATATGTACATATATATGCATGTATATATATATACTATGTATAGCACATTTGTTTAAAAGTGTACAATATGGATAACAAATAAATATTTAAGACAATAGCCTTTAAAAATTTTTAATATAAAACCACACAGTGTGTTTTTTATATAGAGGATATCAATATTGTATAAACTTAATACATAGATGGTTTGGATCAAATGATATGCTAATACTAAGCAAGTAAAAAAGACACAAAGTATTTGTTAGTATGAAGTTTAAATAGTTAAATAAAAAAGTAATTTATTATATTAACTAATAGTATCATTAGTAAAATATTATAAAAAGGCTTGTTTCATTATGAGCAAATATGAAAAGCACTGAAGTTTTAACAAAATTATTATAAATTGAATTATATAATATATTGCATTACATTAAAAAAATATGAAGAACTATATATAAAGTTTAAAAAATTATTAATAGATAAGCACAGACTTAGTATGTAAATTGTAAGTATAGAATATGAACATTCTTTAAAAATTAATGTTACATATATTTAATATATAATGAACACTAAAAAATTTTTGAGAACAATAAAATTTTAATTTATGCTCTTTTGAGAAAATAACTTTAGATTTGAATTTTAAACACTGCTTGCCATTTTAGTGACTGCAGTATTTTTGGTTGGCTTGTATTGGAATTATTGTGATTCTATGTAATTAAGGTTGAGATATTATGGAATTAATTGTGATTTCTATCACGAGTCATTGTAAAAAAAATTCTGTAAAGATCTTATTGATGTTGCACATCAGCGCATAACAATAAATAAAAAATCTAATCTATACTGATATTAAAAAATTGATAAAGCTTTGTTGACTGTTATACAGTAAAGAATTATTACTAAAAACGACATAGAATGATTGAATTTTCTTCACTCATATGGCTAACTGAGTTAATAATAAAAAAATTCAAATCTAACCACTATCAAGTCTTCTGTTCCTGGTTTCGCGCGAAGACGTCACGCAGCTATCTAGTGTTACACTACAAAAGCGAATCATAACTTCAAAGTTCCTTTCTCATTTCAAATGGCATCAAAAATATTTATGGGGAATATGAATTTTAGAAAGTAATCTTATTAATTTAAATAGTGAATTTTATTCCTTATACTTGTGAACCGATATTGATGCAAAGTAACAATTCCAATCTTTTGGGAAAATCCGTTTTCATTCAATAAAAGCTCATTATTCATTTCTCAATACTTTTCATCTTTTGGCGAAAACGAAAAATCAGAATATGGGATAAATGTAAAATTTCCCGATAAGTTATTTAAGCAAAATTTCTAAAGGTTCTCGATTTATCAAGTCTTGAAAGTAAGGTTAAAAAATGGATCGAATTCAAGCATGTTTGTTGGTATTATAACCATTGAATTATTACATCATTAATTTGCTATTTATATTGTTTGTTGAAAGCAGTGTTGGAATATGACCAGGTCATAACAGGTCATATCAAAGTTTAATTAGTAAGATTATATGACAATAGTTATATAATTTCATTAATTAAACTTGGAATATAATTAGTTATAACTTTGTCAAATGATCTTAGCAATTGAACTCAGTAATATGACCTGTTATAACCTGTAATATAAATTTTTTGTGAGTTATGACCAGTCATAACAGGTCATATTACAAAAAAGTCATATAACAGATCATAACAGGTCATATGACTAAGTTCAATTGCTGAGGTTATTTGACAAAGCCATAACAGATTATATTACCAAGTTTAATTAATGAAATCAAATAACTATTGTTATATAATCTTACTAATTAAACTTTGATATGACCTGTTATGACCTGGTCATATTCCACACTGGTTGAAAGTGGTGCCACTTTGCACAAATTATATCTATATTTTCATGAAGTTAAACCAGAAATCTTCTACTCATTAGAACGAAATGAACAATTTTTTTCACAACTCCAATGTTTATCTTTAAGAAGAATATCAATCTACAGCATCGAAATTGCTACTATATTAAAAATCTTGGCAAAAAATGTTACAAAAAATTAGTACATTGGAGCTTAAATATTATTATGACTATGGGTTCATGCACTTATAAATATTATAAGATCACAAGAGTAACTTAGGAAATTCACCTTAATTAGTGGAGGAGGAATTACTATATAATATTTTGGTATCATTTCGGCTTTGAGAGTCAAAAAAAATCATTACAAGAAGTTATATTAGAGAATAGTGCTGATAACGCAGAGTTCGAGATTCTGATGAATTGCAAAAATTTAGAAACTTTTCGCATCAAATATTGCAAGAAAATGAAACTACCATTATAAAATCAACACTTTAGAAAATACTAATTTCTTGAATTAGAAAAGATGACTTATTATTGCAATGGCTAAAACTTGATTTCGATGGGCATGAGACATTGTCATCATTAAAAGCTCTTAAATTCTTCTGCCCAAACATTACACATCTTGATATTTCATTAATTGAGCTTCCCACACAATTTCTAGAGTTTATTGGTAATCTACAAAAACTTCAATTTCTCGCGTTATGGCATATAATAAAAATACTAATCAAGCAGTTTGCAGAAATATTACTGTTAACATTGCAATATATAGACTTTGATTAAATTTATATATTGATATTTTGCTCAATAATTGTTATGCACCTTTAAAAAGTCTGCTGGCTGGTAGGCTAAATAACGAGAAAAAAGCTAATGCGATAAGCGAATTTTGCATAAAAAAGAACTTTGAAATACGCGGGTTTAAGTAATTATTCCAGTTTGGATAATGATATTAAAAAAAGAAGTGGAAGGATATGGGGTCTTTGCCTTGAAAATGACCTTACGGGACTATGTAGATCTTATGGATAAAAATTAATGTTTCTAGCCATCCAGTAATCAAATTCAGATAAACTTTTTTTTTTTGTAAAACTCACTAAGCTCTACAAATAAAAAAAAGTTTATTTGAATTGGATTACTGGATGGCTAGAAATTTTAATTTTTATTCATAAGATCTACATAGTCCCGTAAGGTCATTTTCAAGGCAAAGACCCCATATGTTACTTTGGTACCATCTGTAGACATTATTGTTAATTGCTAATTTCTATAAACCTCTTTTATAATTGATTTTATGACAAGTTAGCATTTATAAATTTTTAAGCATCAATGTAATATGATAGTTTAAATGCTTTACCTTTACCGTGATAGTTAATACTTGAGTCCAGTAATGTTCTTTGAAAATTAATCGATAAACAAATTTATAAAAATATAAGCAAATCGTGTTCGAACAAGCGCAAATTGGTTAATAGATTATAAATTATCTGAATCTAAGCCTAATGATAGTATTATATCTTCTATATTTAGATCGAAAATTCATTAGATAGTAAAACTGGTGACTATAGATGCAGACATATGATGTATGGCGTAATATTTTTATAGCATTCACAGGCTTAACTCAAGGCGTGACCGACATGTCAAAAAGCCACAACTGATGTTTATAGTAATATCAGTTATATGCATAATTATGGCTTATATTGTAACTTCAGATATTGTCGTAGAGTTCGACGATATAAATCATTCTCATATAGTAGACTCTCGATATGAAGACCAATTAAAAAGTAACAAAGCCGGTCTATTTGAATTCTCTCGGATAATTGAATTTTATATACCCTCGATATAAAGGATAGCGAATTTATTAATAAACCTCCAATATAACAAATTTTTTAAAATTTATGTATTAATGGAATGGGTCAGCCCAATAAAACGAGGACGACTTATAAATAGTTCTTTATTATGTAATATAATTAATGTAATTCTCGAAAATGCTTTTCATTTAGAATGTGTCATTCATTGCAAAATGAAGATTTAATAATTAGATGCATTTGACTTGAATTTTTTACATTTAAAGTGATTAAAGCTTTGAATTTCTTTTAATGCACAATTAACGCAAATAAATTTGTAATATAGTCTACATTTATTACATTAAATGCAGTAATTATTGAATTTCTAATTCAACACTTAAACAGTATAGACAAGGTCTTCCGGATTAAAGTACATGCTAACACCGTCTTTAATGTTATTATTAGTATTTGCAAACGTCAGTAGAAAATTCAAATTGTGTGACTTCTCTATCTTGAAAGACTGGATCCCGCAGGTTTACAATGTCTTTTAAAATTATAGTTTGGCATGATGAATTAGAGCTTTCTTCATATGCGTCAAATGTTGTCGCTATTTCTACCTATTTCTTCCTCATTCGTGATATAATAGTTTATTGTTGCAATCTATAACATCTTACGTAGTTCATATTTAGTCAGTTCAACATCGAAATAAGTAAATACACTTTGATATTTGCCATGTGGCAAGCAGTGTTTAAAATTCAATGTTCTCAGTGTTCTCAGAGAACATTACATAATTTTTGGGAACATAAATTATTAAAATATGTTCTCTATTTGAGAACATTCAATAAATTCTTTTAATATTAGAAAAATTTTAATTTTCTTATATAAAGAACATTAAAATTTTACTAAGAACATTAATAAATTAAAAATGTTCTTTTTGAGAACATAAAACCAAATTTGAATTTTAAACACTGGTGACAAGTCTTAATTTTGGCCATTTTTTCAAGTTTTTCATCTCCAAAACGTATTCGTTTACCATTTAAGGGTTGAAATATTCCAGAAATTTCCACAGTGAACACATTTCGCATTATAATCTTGGAATTACTTGACACATAGTCACATATTTCGTCAAAACAGTTCCACCTCGTTTATTTCTTTTTTAGGCCGATCACTGCTAGTTCTGATTCAGAACGGTGAAGTAGCATCGGCACAAGCATAGAATTATTAGAATACATTTCATCGGTTAAAGGCATATTGGTGACTTTACTTTATTAATAAGTTTCGTTTTTAATTTATTGACTTTTTAATTTTTCAATTCTTGTATGATTTATTTATTTATTTAGAAGTTAAAATTACGTTCATCATCATTACATTCATCAAGTTAAGTTACAGTTATTGTCAAAAGCTTAGTTGAGACAAGTGTCGGTTACTACAACATATGCGTTTCGACACTTTTAACCATAAGTCACCATGTTTTTGCATCTCTACTGGTGACTATATAATAAATAGCCAATCAGATTTTAGATAGTCACAACTCTAGTATGTACTGTAATCATTTCCGCAGAACCATTTCACATATAGCTTAACCTACAGGCATAGGGTTAAAATTGGGATTTTATTAGTTGTAGATATATATTATCAGTAAATTGTCACTTGTGTGGTGTGGCGTAGATTAAATGCTTGTACGTACGCACGTAGATAAAATGGCTGTAAGGCAGTTATAATTTTTTAACCAGATCTGGAGTAATTTCGAATTGGACAAAATGATCGAAAATTTTGACCGGAATTATGGTTTCTTTTTTTATTAGACTGTGTAGATCCGCTGATATGAAATAATATATGATTATCTAGTAAATTAATAAAATTAATAGGATAAAAAATCTGATATTTTTTGTTAAGAAACTATTCTTCTGCCTTCCATCTAATAATAAAATAATTTCTAAGGTTACTAATTTACTTTGTTTTAATGCAAATTCATTGTTATTTATTGCCTCCATCTTGCATAAAAAAAAGAAATTAAAGTAATCAATTATTTTGAATTTGAAACCATAGCACGACTCATGTTATTTTATCAATTGCAAACTAAAATATGCAATGAATGAGGGTGCTTTAAGCACCTAATTAATAGGACGAAGACAATTTTTAATTAGTGGAAAATAAATTATTCAGCCAAACAAGCTCATTATCGCAATCAAAAAAAAGATGGTCGGAGACCACCTTTTTTTATCATAGAGTTGCGTTGATTGGAAAAGTTTAATATCCGCATTCCGTAAAATAAACTTTGGCAAAATTACTGTATGGCTTACTTCAATTAATAGTAGTACTTGTGCACGATCTCTATAACTAGCAAATCACATTGAGAGAGATACTTGAGAGCACCCTGAATTAGCCTTGCAACAAAGTAGGTCAATTGACTATAAATTTACGAGTATTGTTATTAACCAAAAAAAAAAAGGATTTTATTACAAGACGAATATATTGCTTACTAATTTATGGTGAAGCTTATTTGAATTCTCAATAGAAAAGTTAGATCCTCTTAATATAGAGTGCTTTAATCTTTTTATAGTAAATTTTAGTTTTTATTAACTGTACTGATTTTTTAATATGGTAAAAATTACTTAATTCAATGAATGAATAAATAAATACGGGTAATATCTGTTTTAATAAAATCTTTATAACTGGAAAGTAAAATAGAATTGTTCTATTTAACACATTAGAAATAAAAGATTTCATTTATAAAACATCGTAGATTAATTTGTCAATCTTCTATGAGCATGAAATATCACAAGATTACGTTACGCTAGCACATATAAAAAAACAAATAATTAATGGCACGTTACGCATTCATAGACTAGTATTAATCTGTAATTATAAGTTTTTAGAATGTTAAAATTAGAAGCTTATACAGTACTTTGCAATTAAATAAAATAAAATAAAAATATCACATTAATTTTTAACTCAGGGGTTATGAAATAAGATTATAGTAAGGGATCTATGCCATTTCCCTGACAACTAATCACTGAAGTTGATTCTAACCTCAATCAGATAACTCTACTTCTAAATAGTTATCAGATAGTAGTAATTTCGCTAAACTCCGTAACTTTCATAAAGAATGAATGAATTCATATGCATTACAAAAGTATTAATGTAAAGTCAATTAAAAATAGTTTAAATTGATCTCTATAAAAGTGACTGTGACATTATATTACATTTTGTGAAGCATATGAAAATACCCACAATAGCAGTGTATATCCTCCCGTGACATAATCAGTTTAATTATTTATTTTTCTCTTTATTTGTTTATTATCGTTCCGAAGTGCTTAGTACGATTTAGGCCTTGTTTTGGAAGATAAAGGTATGTCAGTTGAATTACACATGGATCTGTAACATAATCACAGGGAAATTACATCGATTCTATGTGAATTATGGTAGATTATATTCAATTGAAGGCGAACCTATACAATATCTGGGATTGTCAATGAAATGGAAGTGGAAGATCTGTAAATGTAGTGGTCACAATATAGATCCAAGAATATACAGTGGATGATAGAGATATTTCGACATCGATTTTTGATATGATATTTTAGAAATTTCATACAAAATTAATGCAAAAAAAGTTTCTACATGTATGCAATGATCATTAATAATTGACGCGTTTTTTTTAAGTCGTACAGTATATTTATATTAAATACCCGATCACTATCAAGATCACGGGTATTTATTCTGATCACTCCCTGATCCGTATGTACATGCGGAAACTTCGTTTCCGCTAATAGCCAACGACTTAGGATATTTTATTACGAATAAGAACTTTTATTAAATCAAAAGATTTATGCATTATATTGTATCATATACTGTAATTTTGAGCAATAATATACCTGATGACTTAATAAAATTTCACATGCTTTTTTAACACAAACGAGTAAAGTTATTTTATTTTATCAATCAAAATTGAGAGATTTATCATTAATTCATAAAAAATATTTCATTTGCATCGTGTTAGGGCAGGATCCTACATCGGGATAAGGGCACTTTAATCACATACAAATAGGGACATCTCTATACATTGATAATTAATATATCGATTATATAGAGAATCCTCTCTTTTTTTTTTAAGGATATTTAAAATTATAAACAATCAATTGCAATATAAAGTATAATGCAATATTTCTTGGTGGACATTCAGATTGGGGCCATTAGGGCTACTTTTATAAACATGCCTTAAATCTTATTGGCACTTTGTTAAATTATTTGCACTCCCTCTAAAATGCACCCTCATTCTTTTCTTGAGAAGACTTGAAAAGGGGTTTCTGTATTACATTTACAAATATAAATAAAGTATAATAGAGTCTTCCATCTCCCCTTCCAGAATTTATCTTTTAAAAAAATTTTTGAAGTTATGAGTCAGGCATCCTGTAGTCAACTCCAAGTATCGCAAAATACTAAAATACTAATTGGCTGCAAAATGGTGATTAACCTCAAATACTTTGAAACAGTCTAGATATTCGTCAAGCCATCAAAGCGTTATTTGTACTTTTAATTATGTTTAAAAGTAGCTAAATTTAGTCGATGGTACAAATCCTTTCATTAGATGAAAGATGCAGAAATCTCGGATTTTCATTCAAATTATGGCATAATGATATTATCAAAATTCGGAACGGACGGACGAATTTTTTTTTTTTTTTTTTTTTTTTTTTTTTTTTTTTTTNCAAAAAGAATAATCACATTTAAGATTATACAGGGTTAATTTATCATTTTGCACAACAAGGAATCAAAAAATTGGGCCGGCAATCTGTCAGTCCTATCGGACAATTACGGGAAATTAAGGTTTCCATCGAGTGACACCGGATGAAAATAGCTGGAAAAAAAGTCGAATAATTGGATATAAAAATAATTACGTCAGGCATCATTAGTCATGAACGGTCATGACCGATCAAAAACCGTAACCGATGTTGACCGGTCAGATGAGGTTAACCGACCGGTCATAATTATAACCGATACCAGATTTTTAATTTTCTGGCTAATAAATAATAATTATTGAGCATGAACTCATGAAATCATATTAGCAAATAAACCGAAAAACCCGTCGTTTATAATACTGGTCAAAGTTGCAGATCATTTGACCAGAACTAGGACAAACCAATTTTAAATCTGGTCAAATGATCTGCAATTTTAACAAAAGTTAGTGATAATGGGCCGTATGTACACTAATTACTGCAGTAAAAGAATCCATGTTTTGTATACTTAATCATTCTTCTAAAAAATTTTTTGTATTATATTTTAAATTTAATATTGAATATATCAAAGTATGCAAGCTTTATTTATTGTAGAGACTAGTGTTTCAGGCGAAATTATTTTCCAAATCCGAAATATTTCGCCCTATAAGTCCGAAACCCTCCGAAATTAGTTTCGCCCAATTTGATCTGCAAATGATCTGCAAATTCGGGTTTCGCCCGAAACACTACAGTAGTAGAGACCGAAGTACCTTAAAAAAGTTTTACAAAAATATCTAATTAAATAACTGAAATCCAATTAATGATGAAATAATTGCAATTAATTCAATTTCCTTTGTTTATATACTGCGTAGCGCTGGCTATTCGGTCAAATCATTAATAACTCTGGTCAAATTTGGGCCAGATCTAGAACAAAACAACTTTAAATATGGTATAATGATCTGCAAGTTTTACCAGAATTATGAACGATGGGTTTATTGATCATGTGATTCAAATCGCTTCCCCTTATATTTAGATATTTGATCTGGTACTGTAAATAATTTATCGGCTATAACAGGTCATTTAACTGTACTGTGAGCGATTAACCAATAATGACCGACC
The DNA here is from genome assembly GCA_003550325.1 of Gigaspora rosea. Taxonomy (NCBI): domain Eukaryota; kingdom Fungi; phylum Glomeromycota; class Glomeromycetes; order Diversisporales; family Gigasporaceae; genus Gigaspora; species Gigaspora rosea. Next base: position 347,848 of record QKWP01000016.1, on the reverse strand, counting down.
GATGACTGACTGTGACCAACCGAATCCATCCCTACTCATAGCATTTTCAAGAAAACACATAGCATTTATATTATTGTTACGGGGTGAATCGTAGATTTATTAACTTATATGTACACGAAAATATACGAATTTAGGTAATTAGGCAACTCGCCAGAGACCGACGTTGGTGATTTGGTATTTATTTATTTATTAACGATTTATTATAAGGAATTATTAAGGGAGTTTTATTAACTGTATTATATGATTTATTGGAATCCCGTAGGATGCTTTTTACAAGGGGAAAATTACAGTGCTTTTATAGCTTTTACTAATCTTAACGAATTTAAGGCGCTTAGGAGTAATTAAATTAAAAAAGGAGCTAATTCTAAAATAGTGGCTTACAGCACAACAAGGCTTTGCTTCGCTTATTGCAATTTCATATTGCAGCCACTTGTAATTATATTTGTCTTTTCTGTCAGTTCATACTTATTCTTCGGATGTTGAGTTCGCGTTTGTTTGTTTATTTTATTCGGCCGACAAGCCTTATCCGTGAGTGTAAACATTTAGCCTCAATTGCAGTGGCGTTTACTTCTAATATCACGAGTTTACTGTGTTCAATTTCGTAGATCCCACCTTTTGCCCGTGACATTATCAAGATAATAATACAAATCCATTTATTAATTACTGCCAATAATCATGCAAGCAAACATGCATCTTGTGTGAAAATGGTTAAAATAAAAAGCTAAGCAAATGTCTAAAATGAGGTTTATTCCTAAAAAATCTTAAAGAATTACGAATAATCACAATTGTTTATCAAGAAAGCAGTAAACATGGGTAAGGTGCACAGTTTAATCACATACGTATTGCAAACTACAGCAAACGGGCAAAAAGTAATGTCGATCATAAATTTAAATTTATACTACACCACATTTCATGTGACATCCGGCCATGCATAATCTCGATGTACGAGGCTTAGCCTTAGTGGGGTGATTTAGATATATAATGCCTGATATACATGGCATGTTAAAATCGGATGAGGTAAATAACGTATGATTTTAATTTATTAAAGCTTCGCACTAAATTGGGTTAAATCACCGAGTCACGCCTCTGGCGAATAGCCTTCTTATCATCATTTGCATCGCATAAAAAAAATATTGTCCATTTTGCCCGTAACAGCAGTAATAAAGTAAATCAGAAGATATTAAAGTCTAGTAAATATTTGGTGATCAAAAAAGATTTGATTACAAGGCGTACATAAAATCCTAGTTTATTTTACAAATCATTTTCATTATACACGTACTCTATATTCTATCTTACATCATTTTGCATTAAAACAAAAATACATTCGATATAATGAAGTAGTAATTACTATAGATTATTTGAGATAATGAAGTTGGGATTGGAATCAGTTTAGTCGACTAAAAAATTAATCAATTAACTACAATGCTTAATCTATTAATTCGTCGAATAAACTGATTCAAATCTTATTATAATAAATCAAATTTCAAAATAAATTCTTTCAATATAATTAATTTTTTAATACATAATCGTGATTACTTTATTATGGCAAAGTGGCTTAATTCGTCGGGTGAATAGTTCTGCCTTGAAAACGAAATTACGAACCATTAAAATTACCATGCTTCATAATGTTATTTAAAAGAAAGGCCCCAAATAGGATGGGAGTACCTTGTTTCAGTAAATGTCGTTATAACTGAGAAATATAACTGATAATTGAATCACTATTTAATATATTATTTATGTAAATAAAAAATCATGGATTAATCTATAAAATATTGTACATACCCGTGGATTGGCTGCGATTAATAATTAATTAGAAATTTTACATTTATAAAATCATAATAAATTAAATTAAATAAGATAACATATGAGATCATTACAATATTTTAGTTCAGGGTTGTGAAATAATGCTATGCAAAGGGATCTATTTCATTTCCCTGGAAACTATTTCCTCGACTTCGACCCTCAATCCTAAATCAGATAACCCTAACTCTAAATTGTTTACTGATTACAGAATTACGCCAAATTCCGTAAACATTTACCAAAGAAAGAATGAATAAATGAATTAATGAATGATTAAATGAATGAATGAACAAATGAATGCGTAAAACCAATTGACTAGTGCATTTTTTTTTATACCAATAATATTCTAATCAGTTATTAATCGTGTATCATGAAAAAAAACGCGTAATTTTTAAGTCCCACATTAATTAATCACGTATTAATTTATTCGACCTTGTTAGACTTTTATGTCTACCAGGTGAGCCCCAAGTCTTTTATTGTTGCCATAACGCTTTGTTTAAACTTTCATTTTATTTACTCAATTTATCCATAATTTATACAAGAATTGCTAATGGCCCTAAAATACTTCAATCACCTGTGGACAATCTCAATACATCTTTTGTTTTTTTTTTTTTAAGCATATCAAATAAGTTAATCCGGATCTTATTCAATTTTCCATAGATAATATTAAGGTTAGGCTGTTGCCTTCATACAAAAATTATGATTATTTCCTTATTCTACATTTATGTAACTTATTAAACCACGAGCCATAGTTGCAGAAAGCCAGTAGTGCTTGCACTACTATAGCTAGAGCTTAATTAACGCCATCTTTGGTACCACTGAAAGATTTTTCTTAATTAGACAAAGTCTGTTGGTAAATAAGAGTGTGCCATGTGCTATTTATTTTGAAATCCATATTTGTTGTTGTTGGGCTGGGCCTACATTTAATAATTATTGGTGACCTAACAAAAAAAGGTATTTGAAATTCGTTACTATCTAATATATGGCCTGTTATATTTTCCTTATTTTATTTGCTTAAGTACGCCCCCGGTGATTCCCCTGCAATTTTTAGAATTATTAAAATCGTTACATTCAGAATATACAACTTCACTATATTTATTATCTCCGTGTTTTTGTCAAATAGGATGAAGACTTTATATCCAAAAGAATAGGAACATCGCACCGTAAAATATAAAAAATACGTATTCTATCTAATAATTATCTTTTTAATTTCATTAAATACATATCTAATTTTGTATAACAAAGTCCTAAATTATCCGAAAATACGCGTATTTACCGATTGTTAAAATAGGATAATTAAAAAAATAGCATTATTCAGGACTTTTTTTTCCTTTTTAAAATAAAATAAATAATAATACAGTGCTTTTTCTTTTTCCATTTTAGAACGATAAACAACTCGGCCGACTATGGAAAAAATAGCAATAAACATTGTGGGAAAGTAATTACTTAATATGTAAAAATTTAAGACGATTTCTAACGTGATTTTTACATAATAAGTGAAACTTCGCCATCGTATTTTAACCTAATTAATATATTGATCTACATCTTATTTACGCATAAAATAAAATTAGGAAATTAACCGTCATCTAAAGTTTTGCTATATTTTATATGATACATGATATAATTTACAAATTGATTATTTTGATTAGATCACGTTACAGTGCTTCAGAGAATTTGAATTTGAAAGGCTACTGTGATAAGCAGTACGAGCTCGTAATCGATTTTCATAAAAAGCCTATTTTATCATTGTTATACTATTATAAAATTGGGTTTAATAGGGTTTAATGGAATTATGCGTTATTATATACGTAAAGCCACGAAGCAATTACCAGGAAATTATTTCAGATTCTTCAAAAATGGCGACTTAATTTCAAAAATAACGCTTCTAAGATTCTCGAAATAACGCGCACCTCACATAATATATTAACAACTTTATAATATTGTAATAATTAAGCTAGGTAAATTGCCTTTTGTCTCTAAATATCGCCGTAACTCGTAATAATGCGAGATATGAGTTATTTCACAATTTTATGGTAATTTTTCTTTAGAACGTTTTCACACTTTCGATTTTTGTTAAATGCCTAGAGTGCGTCATAGTAGGAGGTAAATTTCAAATATGATCTTATTTATAAGTTAGTCTACATTTTCAAATTAAATAAATGAACGAGAGCATTGATATTATGGTAAGATTAATAATCTGAATTCGAAAAGCAAATAAATTTAGTGAGAAAATCTCAATTTTATGGATAAAGCATAATGAGCCCTGCAATTCGAATTGCATACACGCATATTAGAAACAGATTAGTCATTAACAGATTAACCTAACTATAAGACCGTACTAGGTAATGATATAATAAAATTTGTGAAATAACTCGAAATTGTATTATACATATTTGAGTTTAAAATATTATATTTAAATCCGAAATTAAAGCAATGACCATAAGAAATAAGTAAATTATGGCATTTAAAAAAGTAAGGACGGCAAAGTTCTGAAAGAAGCAAGTTAATTTTGGTAAAAGTAAAAAACAAAATAATATATTACCGTAAACTGCCACATATAAAACCTAGGTCTGATACATTTTACCTAATTTTAAAACCTATGTGGGTACATGGTAGAGAGTTTGTACCATTAAAAGGAAAATTTAAAAAGCATACATATTTTTCACTAATACTGGATAGTCTAGATATTTAAAAAAATCTGCATTTGTTATAGATTCACGCCCGGGTCTAGTACATAGAGGATCTAATATATGGGGGGTCTTGTATATGACAGTTTGCGGCAATTAATATGAATTAAATTCTTGTAATCCAAAGAAAATTCGCTTTGAAGTAATGTACAAAGTATGCGCATTTCAACTCGAATAATGATTGTCGGAGCTGCTCAAGTTTTATACAATTTTATTATATTATAGTGCAACATTCCGAAACTTTTCAAATTGTGTTATTTGTCTTCATTATCATATGGCATGAAACTAGTTTTGGATAAATATGACATCGTATTATCAGTTTAGTATTGATTTGACAATCTTGCTCATAGTACCTGACATAAGTTTTTTTTTTTTTATGGAAAATATGTCTTATCGCCCCCACTTGTTTCATATCTATGAAAACTTAATTCGTTAATCAGATCTGTCTTAATGCAATGTAGATCTGGTATTGTGTAACCAAAAATATTCATAGAGAACTAAAAGTTGTTAAGTTCAGAAGTTGATTATTTGTCTGGAGCATAATAATGCATCCATATTGTGCTGAAAGGTTTACCGATCTATTCATAAAATTTTGCTTTCTAAAATCTCCAAAGTGGAGTAAATTGATGCGAGTCGAATTTTTGGCCAGCTTTAATTAGCTCAACAAAGCAATCACTAAACCATTTGAGGCACTATTGTCACATTCTATCAAAATGAAATTTAAAAAATGCGTGTCTAAATTTGTCTTCAGTGCAACAAAAAGATGCATATACGCGATTGATCATATGGTATCGGACACAATGAGGTACCCTTTATGTCAAAAAAATTTCATCACTTCCGATACCTTTCGCGTAACAAAATTTATTATAAAGTAATTAATAAGACTATAAAAGTTTTTATTGAAATTATTTTTAGATTAGAGTAAATTTATTAGTTGCTTAGTGGTAGCGACTGACCCTTAGTGTTTACGCAAAGTGACACAAAGTTAGCTTTTGATGAAAATAGTTACTTTTTTGGCGCACCTGCATAAACATTATGAAGATCATCCAGAAAATGTTCAAATTTGTAATTTTAGGTAACAAATTCACGTGCTTGTGAGATGATCATCATGAGTTTATGCATTTTTTGATGGTCCTAACCTTCGGAAATTGAGGTTAACAGAGCAACTACTAACGGGACTTACGTGAGCACAGAGGCACGGAACTGTTCTGTGGTATCTTATAGATAGAAAAGCGAGAGGATTTATGTGTAGTGATTTGGTAATTCGAAAGAGAGTGTGATGTATTTTATAGAATCAATTAGTGTGTCCTTTATTTAATAATAATGAATACTATGGCAAGCATGTCTAATGTCGCCGTTATATATATAAGAAAATATCTATTAATAAAAATATGTGCGCTTATGCCATAAATGATCGATCTATCACTTATGCCATTACTTTGATTTATGCTATTTATCCCACTTATGCCACTTTGCTTACATGTGGCTATAGTTGGGGGTTAATTTCAGCATTTTTAATATGTCTATAAATTAAATCTAAAGCAATTATTGTATTTGATTTAGCTTAGCTATAATTAATTTTTGACATAATTTAAATTAATATTATATTAAAAACTAATTTCACCAATTTCACCATCAAATAATTTCAACATTTTCAACAAAATCTTTTTATTAAGAAGAGTAATTTCATCCTATATATATATGTGGCACATCTGTCACAAATTGCAGATCTGATATATTCAACACAGCAATCCCATGATCTACTATAACAGGGCCCTGATTAGCAGGGATAACAATCTTTTATGCATAAATATTAATTGTTTGAGGTTTTAATATCTCTCTTTTTATCTGTTACAGTTGTGCCTTTACCAATAAAATCTACCTGGTTCGAATTAGCCAGCTAAATTGTCATCTTGGTATATTCCAAACACTATTTGTATGCTTTATCTATTTTTACTCCAATTCTACTTTGATTACAACAGTATTACAACAACCAATTCTAAATACCCCTTTAGTATCACTTGCATTGGCAGACTTTCAGTTCTGTTTTAATAACAATTACTAGTATTTGATATATCTTCAGCTTTGACAAGTTTGTTCTAGTTACTCTTTTTATTTCACTTTAATTTTTCAAAATTCATCAACTTCTCTTATCCATTTTTTATATGCAAGACATAAAGTTGCTTATTCAAAAAGCCTTTCAACTTTGTATTCTTTTCTTTGTTGTTTTTATTTTTATCTTTAGCTAACATTTTCATTCTTCCTTGTCTATCATTTCAGTTAACATTGTAAACTTATCTCTTTGGACTTTGACCCTTTTATTTTCATTCTTTTTAATTTCACTTTTCTTTTTACAATAAAGTCTAGCCAGGTATGTTTATTATTACTTGCAATTTTTACTAACTTTTGATAATATTTAAATGTTACATCCTTTTTAGAACTTTTTTTCAATTTCAATTCTAGTTCAACATTACACAAGCTCTTTCTAATATACCAAAATTTTCAAGATAGCCAGATCTATGAAAACTGTATATTTAACACATAAAATAGAAAATTGGCTTTACTAAAAGCATACTAGAACAAGAGGCTCTCTATTGGGAACTGAAATACTATAGGAAATAGGGACCTGGACCGTTTTTTGACAGACTTGATAAAGAAGTACTCCCTGTTATGACTTTGGCACTATCGAGCAAAGAAGTAGTAGGCACTGATCTAGAGCCTAGTTTTGAAATGTGTTATTATATTCAGTATAACTCCTACCAACTTCTTTACATTTGGTACTTTCCTGGGCTTTTTCTTGTTACTTCTTGAAACTTTTTGAAATTTTGCCAAAAAGTGGGAAATCTAGCTTACCCCTCTAAAAGATCAGCAGTTTTTACTCCTTCCAAATTGGGATAATGCCTACCAAATTGGATCAAGTCATAAGTGCGTTCTGGATTCATCTGAAAAACAATGATTAACATGTGAACACATAGAAACCAAACTGAAATAAAATTTCTTCAAATGCATCCTAATACTGATATAGTTTTAGTTGTCTTTCTATTGTTTTTCTTCACTATATGTAAATATAGTGCTTTGGTAAAGTTAAATGCTTTATATGGTCTATATAATTTTTAAACTAGTTCTTATAAATGATGTCAATTTTATTTTTCTTTTCTTTTTCTATTCTCGTTTTATATTTGTTTATTTTGGATTTCATGTAGGTTTTGTAGTAGCTAGAGGTTAGTAAAACTACAAGGGGCCAACTTATATGATATATATAGCTAATAAAATGATTTGCATAATTTTGTGTAACAATCAAATAGATTGATAATAAAAAAATCTGCAATACTATACTAACAAGTCTTTTAGCAATAATAACCAAGCACTGATTCAACATATGTTATTGCTATACTCTATTGCCACTAGTTGGTAGGTTTATATAGAGATTGCATACATATTGGTATTCGCAAAGACAAATTCACTTCTTTAAAAATAATTAAAATTGTTAAATGCAATCTTATTTAACTCTACATATACTTAACAAACTATACTTTGTAAATTAGATAAAAAAGACGCTTCAATATGTACATGATATTAAGGTAAAATACCATTAGCAAATTTATAGTAGTGAAATTTTTTGAAAGATCTTGCAAACCTGTGAAATCTTTTGGTGAACTGCAATATAATTCAAAATATTTCACAAAAAATATTTTTTGAAATATTTTATTTTGAAATAATTCGAAATATTTTCAATTATTTTAGACCTGGGAAACCAAGCTGGATCAGTATATTGGTCATATCAAGGGTGTATTGGATGTATTGGACTTAGGGTTAGTTCAGTTCAATAGAGGTTCAGGTTCAGGTTCAATGAACCTAAACCTGAACCTGAACCTGCTTTAAAAGTTCAATACTGAACTGAATCTGAATTTAAAATTATTGAACATGAACCTGAACCTGAACTTAAAAAAAGTTCAGTTCAGGTTCATTTCAAGGTTCATGAACATGTTCAGATTCATAATATATTTACATGTTTACCTAAATCACAAAATTAGAATCAATTAGTAAAATTTAGAAATCATAGAAATTTGTATAATTTTATTAATAAAATTATACAAATTCTCTAAATTTTACTAATTGATCACAACATCTTGCACTAAGTAAACTTGTTTAGCACCAAAAAATATATCAAAACAGCATATTTTATTTTACTTTTCTTAAAATTTGAAAAAAAAGATACTTAATTTTGAAAATTTTCATCAAAAATTCAAAATTAAGCATCTTTGATGCAAATTTTAAGGAAAATAAAATATACCAATATGATGTATTTTTCGGTGCTAAACAAGTTTATTTAGATCAAGAAGTTATGATCAATTAGTAAAATTTAGAGAATCATAGAAATTTGTATAATTTTATTAATAAAATTATAAAAATTTCTATGATTCTCTAAATTTTACTAATTGATCATAACTTCTTGATATAAGTAAACTTATATAGCACCAAAAAATACATCAATTAAGCATATTTTATTTTATTTTCCTTAAAATTTGCGTCAAAGATACTTAATTTTGAATTTTTATGAAATTTTTCAAAATTAAGCATCTTTTTTTCAAATTTTAAGAAAAGTAAAATAAAAATAAAATATGCCAATTTGATGTATTCTTTGGTGCTAAACAAGTTTATCTGGATTAAAAAGTTATGATCAATTAGTAAAATTTAGAGAATTATAGAAATTTGTATAATTTTATTAATAAAATTATACAAATTTTTATGATTCTCTAAATTTTACTAATTGATCATAACTTCTTGCACTAAGTAAACTTGATAAGCACCAAAAAATACATCAAATCAGTATATTTTATTTTACATTTCTTAAAATTTGAAGAAAAGATGCTTAATTTTGGAAATTTTCAACAAAAATTTAAAATTATGCATCTTTTCTTCGAATTTTAAAAAAAGTAAAATAAAATATGCCAATTTGATGTATTTTCTGGTGCTGTACAAGTTTACTTCATATGGGCGGATTCAACGCATTTTCATTAGTGTGAAATTTTCAATTTGCATATCAATTTTGTGATTATTTTGAATTTAACCAATTAAGTTCTTAGTTTGGTTTATTTTGATTCCTATTTTGGATTTTGATTTCCTATTTAGAAAATTTCACTCCGGTTGTACTCTGATTCTAAAAAAGGAAATAAACATGAAACTGGGCTGACTTTTTCTGGCCATGGGCCAAATTTATTATTTTTTTTATAATGCTAGTAATAACATAATTTTGTCACATTCAAATAATCATTATATGCATCAAATTTACCCAAATGTTTGTGCAAGAAATTAGGATCAATTAGTAATATTTAGATAATCATAAAAATTTGTATAATTTTATTAATAAAATTATACAAATTTTTATGATTCTCTAAATTTTACTAATTGATCATAACTTTTTAATCTAAGTAAACTTGTTTAACAACAAAAATACATAATATCAGTATGTATTATTTTAATTTTTTTAAAATTTGCGTCAAAGATGCTTAATTTTGAATTTTTGATAAAAATTTTCAAAATTAAGTATCTTTTCTTCAAATTTTAAAAAAATATGCTGATTTGGTGTATTTTTTAGTGCTTAACAAGTTTACTTAGTGCAAAAAGTTATAATCAATTAGTAAAATTTAGAGAATTATAGAAATTTGTATAATTTTATTAATAAAATTATACAAAATGCTATGATTCTCTAAATTTTACTAACTGATTTATACTTTTCACTCTAAGTAAACTTGTTTAGTATCAAAAAAATATATATATTTTTATTTAGACTCAAACTAGTTTGCAAAATTTGGACTAGCCCGACCAAACTTATAATTGAGTTTGAGTTTAGTATAAAGTTTTAATAATTAAATTTAGAGTTTGAGCCTGGTCTGGACCAGACCAAACCTGGACCCAAACCTAGAATCACTAGTTCATATGAACACAAGACTGAACCTGAACATGTTTATGAACTTATGAACTGAACCTGAACTGAACCTGGACCAGCTCTAAAAGTTCAATACTAAACCTGAATCTGAACATGTTTTAAAAAATGTTCAGGTTCAGGTTCAATACTAAACCTGAACCTGAACCTGAACTTGACCTAAGTTCAGTTCAGTTCAGGTTCATAGAAATACTAATTGGACTATATTTTGAAATATTTTGAAAATTTGTATAAAGTTACAAAATCAGATTGAATCTTTATAAATTAGATTTTTTTTTGTTTTGTTTTTTGTTTTATTTTGTTTTTTCTTTTATTTATTTTTTTAATTTTTTTTACACTTTACAAAAATACTAGTCTTTTGCAAAAAAACCAACAACTATTTGGCACTTTGTAAGAATACCAATTTGACTTTGCACACCAACTCAGACTTCTGATACTTTGCAAAAACACAACTAATTTCTCCAGCAATTTCTAAATTTCCAAGAACACTTCTTTAAAGAGATGATTTAGTTTGGTACAAGTTTTCGCAAGTATTCACAAGTATTTGCAAGTTTTTGCAAAGTTTTGCTTTATTTATTTTTTTTGTTTGACGTTTTTTGGTTTTTTTTAAACCTTTTTAATTAATTTATTTTATTCTAAATTTCCAAGAACGCTTCTTTAAGAGATGATTTAGTTTGGCACAAGTTTTTGCAAGTATTTGCAAGTTTTTGCAATTTTTTGCAAAATTTTGCTTTATTTATTTTTTTGTTTGATGTTTTTTGGTTTTTTTTTTAAACTTTTTTATTAATTTATTTTATTTTGGCACTTTGTGAGAACACTAAATTCTCTAGCACTTTGCAAGAAGATACTAGAATTCTTTAGCCTATTTTTTAGAGGTGTTTAGAAAAAAGAGAGAAATGAAAGTGATAGTCAAAACAAAAGAGATAGTGAAGCAAAAACGATAGTTAAAACAAGAAGCAAAGATAATAGCTAACTGTAAGATGTATGAAAATAAGTGTGTAGAGTTAGTTTTTTATTTTTTCTACAAATAGTAATGGAATTAAATGTGAAAAAGTGTAAAAGTAGTTAAAATAATATTTAATAATATAAAAATAATACTGTAAAAAATATATAATAATTAAAATATAATATATAATAAAATATGTAATATTTATTAAAATATATATTTAATTTAAAAATATAAAATATATAAAGTATAATAATAATAATTAAAAATGTAAAATTTTATATTAATTGTGAAAATTTTAAAAAAGTTTGAAAATTTGTGAATTATTGCAAAATATTGCAAAATATTGCAGATTCATACAATAATATGTGAAATATTACCTCCTATGACCCCTGAAGGAGATAATTAAATAGAGGTTTGCATTGTTTATTTGATCTATTTCACAATATTTTACAATGTAATTTGACCTTTCTGAAGTTATAAGAGGTAATATTTCGCATATTATTGTGTAAATCTGCAATATTTTGCAATATTTTGCAATAATTCGCAAAAGTTTAAAATTTTTTAAAATTTTTGCAATTTAAATAAAATTTTATATTTTTTTATTATCATCATTATATATTATATATATTACATTTTTAAATTAAATATATATTTTAATAAATATTACATATTTTATTATATATTATATTTTAATTATTATACATTTTTTACAGTATTATTTTACATTACTACTGTTGGCCCTCCCCAAACCAATCCTGTCAAAACTGATAACCTGCCATAATCAGTTAAAAATCGATCCACCGGGTCTGTTCCTTAATTCATATCCAATAACCTGCCATTTCTAATATCCGATAGTTCAAACGCATAAGTTCCCGATTTGTCAGACGTGGACACATGATTACCGACCAATCAGAATCATGAATTCAAAAAAGTGAGAACTTCTAATTAATATCCTTTTTTTGTTTATTTTATTTTATTTTAATTTATTTTTTATTTATTAAAATCTATACCATACTGAACTAAAATATTAAATTTCTTTATACTGCATCCGAACTCTTTTTTACCAGCTGAACCTATATGTACATTTCTATATAATGAACTATCATGTGACTCATATCAGTTATAAAGCGATTTTTAGTCAATTGCCAATAGTCGCTATATAGTAAAGTCAAAATTTTACTATGTAGATTGATTAAACTTACCTAAGTAAAGTTGTTCGTAAGATCAAAATACACTTATCCTAAAAATTTTATCTGAATTAAAAAACTTTTTATTAATTGACTTTTAATTTTTATGTTCAACGAATATGTTTTTTTAAAGAAATTTTAATTTTTTCATTGAATGTAAAAATAAAAAGTTAATTAATAAAAAATTCTTTAATTTGGATAAAAATTTCAAGGTAAGTGTATTTTGACCTTCCAAACAACTTTACTTAAGCGATTTTAATCGATTAGTATAGTAAAATTGGGACTTTACTATATAGTGATTGTTATCGATTGTGCATATAACAGTATTATATGCACATAATCTTGGTTCCGTAATTTGATTGGTAGATTAGTGATCGGCTTGTTACGTGATTTTTTCAAATCCGATAACCTCCCAAAGCCGATACAAAACCAGTTCACCATGCGTACCGGTTTGGGGAGGGCTGACAGTATATATGGGTCGGTACAAAAATGTAGATACACCAAAACTAAAAGTCAATTTTGTCTATATATAAAAGTTTATCAATTTTAACTATTTATTTATAATTTTTTTATATCTAATAAAGAAAGCTCTAGGCTACTTTGTGATATAATTTTTGTTACCTTTTTATAGTTTGTTTGTTGTTTATAAATTTTTTTAAAACCTTAATTTTTTTAAAAAAAAGCAAGAAAAAAATTTTTTTTAAAAAAAAATTTATTTTTGCCATCAAAATGCAACTTTATAAATTTATATTAAGCAAGTGCATTGCTATGTATATGCTAAATATATAGTTAAAATTTTAGCTTAGTTGGATCAGTAGTTGTTAACATATAAAATAAAAACTAATTTACATCATAAGGTTGTACAGTGGTTGTACATATTATTTTATATAGTAATTTTATATGTAGTAATAATTATTAAATTTTAAAAATTTGTATTTTAATAACTACTAATTCAATTAAGCTAAAATTTTAACTATATATTTAGCATATATATAACAATACTCTTGTACAATATAAACTTATAAAGTTATATATTTATAACAAAAATAATATTTTTTAAAAGGACCATTTTTGCTTGTATTTTAAAAAAAAATTAAAAATTAAAATAATTATTATACAATTAAATATTTATAAAAAGATAATAAAAATTATATCAAAAGATAGCTTAGAACTTGTTTTATTTAGTATAAAAAAATTATAAATAGATAATTAAAATTAAAAAACTTTTATATGTAGACAAATTTAAATTTTTAATTTTAGTATATTTATATTTTTGTATTAAACAAATTGAAAGAATAAAAAATTAACAAGAATTTTTAAAAATATAAATTTTCAATAAAATTTATATTTAAATATTTTCCAGAACCTATATAATAAATAAAGTTATTTAAATGTTTATATTAATTATTAAAAAATTTTTTTTATTATAAATAGATTGGTGTATCTACATTTTTGTACCAGACCATATTATTTTAACTACTTTCGCACTTTGTCGCATCTAATTCCATTACTATTTGTAAAAAAAAATAAAAAACTAACTCTATACACTTATTTTCATACAACCACAGTTAGCTATTATCTTTGCTTCTTTGTTTTAACTATCGTTTTTGCCTCAACTATCTCTTTAGTTTTGACTATCACCTTTGTTTCTTTCTTTATTTCTAAATATTTCTAAAAAAATAGGCTAGAGAAATCTAGTATGTTCTTGCAAAGTGCTAGAGAAGTTAGTGTTCTTACAAAGTGCCAGAATAAAATAAATTAATAAAAAAAGTTTAAAAAAAACCAAAAAATGTCAAACAAAAAAATAAATAATGTGAAACTTTGCAAAAGCTTGCAAAAACTTGTGAATACTTGCAAAACTTGTGCCAAACTAAATTTTCTCTTTAAAGAAGCATTCTTGAAAATTTAGAATAAAATAAATTAATTAAGAAAGTTTAAAAAAAAACCCTCAAAAAAACGGCAAACAAAAAATAAATAAAGCAAATCTTTGCAAAAACTTGCAAAAACTTGCAAATATTTGTGAATACTTGCAAAAACTTGTGCCAAACTAAATCATCCTTAAAGAAGCGTTCTTGAAAATTTAGAAATTGCTGGAGAAATCAGTTGTGTGTTTTTGCAAAGTGTCAGAAGTCTAAGTTGGTGTGCAAAGTCAAATTGGTGTTTTTGCAAAGTGCCAAATAGTTGTTGGTTTTTTTGCAAAAGACTAATTTTTGTAAAGAATTAACAAATAAATAAATAAAAAAAAAACAAATTGAAATCAAAAAACAAAATGAAAAAAAATCTAATTTATAAAATATCTAATCTGATCTTGTAACATCATACAAAAAATTTCTAAATATTTCAAAATCTTTCGAAAATATAGTCCAATACACTCTTGGTATAAACAGGTACTGAAATACCCATCTAGCTTGGTTTCCTAGATCTAAAATATTTTAAAAATATTTTGAATTATTTTGAACTAAAGTATTTTTGAAATTACTTCCTAAATATTTCAAAATTTGCAGTTTGCAAGTTCTTTCAAAAAATTTCACAGATTTGCAAGACCTTTCGAAAGATTTCACCACTATAAAAAAATAAAACCTTATATTATCTCTAACTAGTTTGGCCTTTGAGTAATTTAAATAAAGACAGTTTGAAACAGTTTATAGGCTTTGAGTTGTGTGCATGATCTCTTACTTTTGTATTTTTTATCTTATATGAATATATGATTCAGTTTTTTAAACAATAAAAAAGCAGCTATTTAAGTTTTTTATAATTAATTATTCACTTTTGTCTATTTCAAGTTTTGAAAAAAAGAAATCCCAGTAAACAGGTTATTTCTAAAAAAAATTAACAATCAAAACTTTGACCAATCGAACACAATATATATAAATTTAAATGATTTTCATATAAAATGACAATTTTTGCATTACTATTAAACTTGTATAACATTGAAGTTGTCCCTCTCTATAGTTTTACTAACCTCTAGGTAGTAGTACCCCTTTATATTTTCTTTTGTTTTCTAAAATATTTGTGTTTGTATAGATCTGGATTTAATACTTCTTGTTCTAGAGGCTATATAAAAAAGATCAAAAGAAAGCTAGTAATATTAGCAAGCCATCTTGAAGCCTTAGAGAAAGAAAGAAGATGAGAAGGTAACTTCTAGCTTGTCATAAAAAAGGCAGACCTTTTTTTTTTGGATTTAAATAACTAGATGAGCTATCTATTTCAATACCAATTTGGTGTTAAATTAGTGCAGCAGGTCACATTTATGTATTTGGGTATTTAGGTACTGACTGAAATGGCTGGTTGATGCTAAACTTAGATATTAGGTACAATAGTAATATAAGTATCTTAATAAAGTATTAGCATGGCTGCTTAAGGCTAAAAAAAAAATTCTAGTTCAAAAATCTTCTAGGTCCTTTATTTTATTATTACAAACCACTTTTGCAAGCTTCTAATAAGCCAACAAAAGTTCTTTTATCTTTATTTATTTTAACTTCTGATATATCTTTAAAATAGTATTCAGCCTTATATATTTTTCTAATATTATCTATATCTACTGTATAGATTTTTAATAATATATAGATATTGTATTCTATCCATTTCTATTCTATTTTGATAGCACAATATGAAGTCATAGTAGCTATTCAAATTGTTGCCTTTAGCAAATTTTAAAAAATTTTCAGAATTTTGATATCTTTTTCTGTTTACTTCTACTTTTTTCTATTTTACATAGCTATTTTTTAAAATTCTTTAACTTTTTTTATCCATACTTTACAAGCATGATCAAGTATCTTTTTTTAGTCAATACTTTTATATGATCTATATCTTTTATTCTCTTAATTAAAAATTGTGTTATTCTCATTATTCTTTATAATATTAGGTTTATTTTCCTTAATTAACTCCTGTTCAACTATGTTCTGATAACAATTTTCAATATTCAACTTATCTTTGAGCTTTGCAGATATGTTTTTATTATTTTTTTCTTTTAATCCAATTTGTCTAAGTTAAATATATTATATGAAATTCTTGCAATATGTATTGGTTAATGCTTTTTTCAAATTCAAGAGTATTTAACTCTGTTGCAACATTCAAGTTTTATTAATTTTTAATATCCTTTATAAGATATGCTATCTTTAATGTTCTTTATTATTTCAATATTCTTTAATATATCTATATTATTTTGATAGCTCTTATTAGCAAAATTCTAGTTGACACTTTGTTTTTATTTTTTATTTTTTTTTATTTTTCTATTATAATAGTATCTAGCTAAATTCATTAATTAGCACTTTCTATTAATAATACTTCTTGATAATAGGTATTTTTCAAGTTCTATCAGATTTTTTACTTAAATTCCTACCAATTTATATATAATTTTTTAGGTTTGTTTTTAGCTTTTGCTTTCCTTTTTATATTCAAATTACTTTTGCTATTCAAATTACTTTTGCTATCTAATTCAATATTTACTTTCTTTTTTTTTTATTGTCAAGCTTTGTACTCTAATTTTTATAATATCTAGATAACTATCTATTTAGTTTTTTTAAACTATATCTAGGTCCAGATAATTTTTTCTGGTTTGACCTTCTTTTTATTTGTTAAATCTTTATTACTTTTCTTTTCTAAAAAATAGTATAATCTAGTTACAGTTGAACTTTTTTTCTAACCATGTTTATAGCAATGTTTAAATATTTCTTATTTAATTTTTTTGGCTTCAATTCTATAGTTATAATCAATATCAAACTATCTATTATATCTATTATTTACTAAACTATAACCTTCTTGATTACCAAGTTCTTTATCTTTAGTAATTATATCTTTTAATATTTTTATTTAGAACTTCAGGACTACAGGATCTGTTTGTTATTAAGAGAAATACAAAAGTTTTTATTTATCATCATCTGAACTCTATTACTTGTTCCAGAATAAGAAATCAAATAAGTTTGGTATACTTTGTCTAGATACTTTATGCTTAAGCATTTAGAATAGAATAGGCATTTAATTTGTTTCATATTAAAGATATTATTACTATAGATATTAAAAGTATATCACAAAAGCAAAGCAAGTTTTATTTTATAATTTATAGTTTTGGGATCTTTTTTTATTTTTAAGAATTGAAGAATTTATCTATTTTTGTTTTACTTGTTTATACAAAACAAATAATCCAGATGATTCAAACAAAATTTGTAGTTTACTCAAAGCAATCTTTAAGCTTATACAGAGTTATTATTGTAATTTTAAAATTAATTCTTGTTATGAATCTTATAGTTACTACCAATTGTTAATTTGTGAATACCTCTTAAAATTAGAACTAACAAAACAACTACTAACAGAAAATTATATAAGTACAAAAATATAGAACTATACTATTGTATATTATAGTTGTTAGTATATAGACAAGCAAGAGAATTTATATATAGTAATTTGATATAGAGTTGAAAAATAAATATCAATAAAAAAACTTAACAAATAAAGAAAAAACTCTCTTTGTTACAGTAACAATTGTGCATTAATTGGTTGGATATAGTATCTGCAACCTTGGTATTACTATCTCAAATAGAAGCTAGTAGGCAAAATTTGTACTATAAGTACACACAAATTCAAGGAACCTGAATAATAGAAACCAACTTAGCAAGTCCCAAGTAAGAAGATATTTCTCTAATAGTAGATCTGAAAGTTAGAGAGCTAAAATTGAAGAACTAGATAAGCACAGGTTCTAGAGTGTAAAAACACACCAACTTGGCTACTAGAGTAGGACCCTGGATAATCCTAAGGTAGGTGGGTAGTAAAAAGTGAATAGATTTTTTGGGCCAAACTCATCGAAATTCTGGTCAAAATTAAAAATTAATTTAATTTTGACCAGAATTATAGTGAATTTGGTCCAAAATCTACTCACTTTTTACTTTACCACCTACTATAGTATTGTTCGGAGTCCTACTAGAGTCATATTAGAGAAAATGAACATATACTTTAGAAGTATATACTAATAGAAACGGACCTTCAACAGTATCTAGAGCCAAGACAACTCAACCATCAGGCCAACTGATTGGTAGTCCAGAAGGGATCAATTTGGTAATTTGGCTTGATAAAATACTGGAAATAAACCTTATAAGGCATATAATGTTCTAACCAAAAGAAAGTTGCATATAGAGTATTGTATATATCAAGTCCCAATAGAGGCCTGGGCATATCTATATGGGAGCTTTTTTTAGAAGGCAATACAGATAGTAATGCATCAGTTCTGAAAAAGACTAGTCAGGACTGGTCCCAGACTGGGACCTATAAGGACTATAGGTAAATTTATAGTGGCAATTTCTATATTCGGCAGTAGAAATTGTTGAAATAATTTTACCAAAATTTTTTTAAGATTGAAATGCCAAATTAAATTTCAATTGTTGAAATTAATTTATATAAGTTATAAAAATTAAATTAATAGTTAAAATTAAATCAACTATTAAAATTAAATTAACAGTTGAAATTAATCAATAGTTAAAATTAAATCAATGGTTGAAATTAAATCATCTGTTAGAATTAAATCAATAGTTAAAATTAAAATTAACAGTTTAAGGTTCTCAAACATTTCTTTCAAAGTGATTAGTTAAAGAAATCATGCACAAGTCTACAATTAATTAAAATAATACTAATAGCAATTTTGGCAAAAGTTTTTGTTGCAAAATGTAGTTATTAAATTTTAGTACAACTATTATAGTTTCTGATCATCTTTTTTAGTTATTGTAATAATAAAATCAATTGGCCGAATAATTTATTTTTCACAAATTAAAAATTCTATACGCAAGTCTGGAAGTTATATTTTTTGTTATAGCTAAATATCTAAAGTTATGGCCCAAATTTTTTTTGATCCTCAATATTACTACATTGTTTGTACTTTATTTGGAATTAAAACCCAAAATTCCAAATCTTTCATTTAATTCATATTAATTAAGTTTTGGAATTAGGCTTTCTATTTTATTTAGAACCAAAAATTTAATAAGGTAGCTGCACAATACTGTTGACAAGCTTTACAAAATTTCAGTATGATACTTGATTTACTACCAATTGACATATAATACTGTATATAGTTAAGGCTAATTTAGTACTATCATGATAAAACAATTGTTAAATTGTGATGACATTCTTGATTATAACTTGCTCATTAAGATATTAGTAGATTATATTAGGAGTTTTGAAAATGAATATTTTAATAGTTTATTAATACTAGCTAATAAATTATTTACATCATAGCCTATATGTGTACAGCATTATATAATATAATTAATCAAGTATAAAATTTTAATAATATATTGTATTCATTCAATATTTTATAATTAGAAGTTAAATTTGTATAGAACTTTTTTTTACTTTAATTATTTAATTACATTTAAAGTTTAACTTATTTAGATGTTATGATGAAATGCAGTATAAGAAGCATTTTGTATGAGAATGGAGTTGTAAATAGTATTAGTAAATATTATAAAAATATATATATATTTTTGGATATTTAAATCAAGTGATACAGTCATCCCCCTCTATAGTCACCTCCTCTATAGTTACAAAATCAATATAATCACATTTATTTTTTTACCAACTCTTTTTATATTATTTATACCTTTATATAAGCACAATTGCTCTATAGTCACTATCACAATTTTTTGTTAACCACTCATATAATGCCTATATAAAACTACCCCCGCTAAAGTCACATCAAAATTATTGGCTTATGAATCTAGCACAAGCGCTAGAAATTGAAATAATTAGTTTATTCAATTTCACTCTTAGTCAAAAAAATTTTTTTAAAAAACCGAAATAAGAACATATAGTATCGATATTATTCGTTGCTTAGTTAAGTCATTTGGTCGTTTGCCCATTTAAAAGTCATTTGAGAACGCTGACTTATTGTACTATGTGAATATAAAGATTTTATTTTGTGAAGCTGCGATCTCAGATAAGTAAAATTTGATTTCTTTGCACTTAAGTCTTTCATTTATGCAAGTACGAACTTAATCTCTTCTATCAGTCGAGCTATGGCAATTCAAGGCTCTACTGTAATATGCAATAAGAACACAATCTATCTGATTAAGATAATCGCGATAATCGTGTTCAGAGTTTTTTTTTAAAAAAAAAAAAAAAGAAAAAAAAAACCAAAAAATTGTTTTTTTTTTTAAAAAGCCTATCCTTTATTTAGATTCTATAATTCTTTCAATATCCCACCTAAAACAAATAAACCAAAAACAAAATTGAAGTAAAATTTAGGAAGCGGCGCTTGTACTTCCAAAAAAAGATAAGAGGGAAGACTGCTTTTTATTTTTTTCTTTTTCAGATCTCCATTCTTTGAGCTTTTTTCGCAACGTAACTAACTCATACTCATCAAATCCAATTCCAACATCAAGGCTTTTCTGGTATCTTATGACCTTCTCCAATGCCTCAATGGCCTCAGTCATGGTTATTGGGGGAAGTGGCTCATCGTCGTCGTCGTCGTCGTCGTCGTCATCTTCACAAAATTCATCCATCACCGCTTCAATAATACCATCATCTGTTAATATGTCTTCGGTCACGGTTGGCTGGTCAATCATATAGATATATTCATTAATGTTACTTTCCAATTCTTGGGCTGCCGGGTTGGTTTCATGCGAAAGATCGCAAGCTAGCATGGCAACATCATTGACCTCAGGTATTTCATATTCAGGTTCGTCATCCGATTCACTTTCTTCTGGTTCATTCGTTTCTGACATAATCCTGGTAGTCTTCCAGCAATTCCTAATAGTAGTTTCACTGACTTCCTCCCAAGCATCAGAGATAAAATTTATTGCTTTTCTTATGGTAAGTTTTCTACATTTTATAAAATTTGTTAGTATAAAAGTAATTCTATATAAAGACTAACACTGGTAAAATTTAAAAAATTCGCCATGATGAATGGCACGATCATTTGAATGCCATTCAACATGGCGAATATTTTAAATATTACCAGTCTAACTCTTACCTTTGTTCTTTATTTTTTTCAAATTGATTGAGCAAATAACGACAATATATATTTTTGTATTTCGACTTGAAGCTTTTAATAATACCAGCGTTCATGGGTTGAAGGTGGGCGGTTGTAAGTGGCGGGAGAAAATGTACAGTGACATTCGTGAGGTAAAGTTTGTCCGAAATTCGTCTGGATCAGCCAGAATTAGTGGGATTAGGCCTCTGGGTTCCTTCTCGGGTCCTTCCTCGGGTCCTTCCTCGGGTCCTTCCTCGGGTCCTTCCCCGCGACCTTTCCCGGAGTTGTTCCCGAATTTCTTCAATTTCTTCGGCAGAGCTATCTTCCAATGCGGATTCCTCGGTATCATCTTGGACTTCAGTTGGATTACTTGTTTCTGGGGCTGTGTGAGAGGATGCATTATCAACAAGAAGCAAGACTTGTCTACCTTGAATGTGGAAACCCTTGTCAATAAATTTCAACCATTTTTCCCAGATGTCGGTTCTCATCCACGCTTTTTTATTATTGCGATAGGTTACTGGTAGTTGCGATATATTTATCCCATTAAAAGATCGTAGTTTTTTGGAGGTACCAATGACCAGTGGACGTAACTTATCGGAGCCCATTGAGTTAGAGCAAAGCAATACAGTTACTCTAGTTTTGTTCTAAAAAAAGAAGGAAAAAAAACTTAAATTCTTTAATATTATAAGTTTTTTTTTTGATATGTAAGTTTTAAATGCCAAAAACGGACAACAGTTAAAAGAAGATTGAGACGTTATATGAAAAAAAAAGGTTAAATTAAATTTAACCTTTTTTTTTTTTTTTACCATCTTTTCTCCAGTTAACTTTTTTTTTTAGAAAGTGTTTGATTAGGGAGCAATCGGTAAAATAGGCCCGTTTCATCAGCATTGTATATATCTTCTGGGTCGTAGCAGGAGAGAAGCTCTTGTAATTTGACGCGTTCTGCAGGTAAGGTTTCCAAGGGTGCGCTTCCTGCCTCACCATGAATTGTAACTTTTCTTAATCCATTACTTTTTTTAAACCTAGAAATCCACCCATTTGAAAATGTAAGGGACTCTTCGGTTATGTTTAATGCTTGTGCAAATTGACGACCTTTTTCTTTTATTAATGATTCTGATAGAATTAATCCTTCAGTTGCAACCTGTTCTACTCACATATTCATGGCGAGTTCTAACATCGGATACTTCACAGAACGATGGCGAAAAGTTTTTTCGGCTTGTAAATCGTCTTGAATTTGTTGATACTCATCAGTTTTTTTTAGGATTTTTGAAACAGTTGATCTATCAATTTTCAAATCAGGATAGTGGTTAATAAATTAATTAGCAATTTCATGGTGTCTATAGGATTGGTTCATTTTAGCAAAATCACAAATTTCTTTTTTTTGTTTATCGCTAATTCGACTACGTGTTTTCTTAGGTACGGATTCAGGAGGCTTTATACAAGTAATACTTGGTTCGCGCTGGAATTTTAAAAAATGGTATGATGTTATTGTGTTTATTAGGAGGCACTTAGATGGTGGTGTTATGTTATTTATTTTTGAATTTATTTATTGTATACTATATAATGACTTTTATTTTAGGAATACATCCTATTGTTTATAAGTGTGCATGCATTAGAGGTGCAGGCACATTATCTTACACTAAACCCGAATTATACTTTCTAGCCAAGAAATAGCTGTGGGTTGTTTTTAAAGCTTGAATCGTTTACAATGGGACCCGATTCTCAAATTTTAATGAGTGTCCAGACCTATGCGATTTTAGGGATTTTTCATCATTTGAACAATGAAAAATCCCCAAAATCGCATAAGTCTGGACACTCTACCTTTATCCAATATAGCATTCATTGTTTAGGATTAATATTGTCGCGCGATGCTCGCCTTTGGAGGCCTGATCCGTTAAATAATTGTTCAGAAATTCAATGAATATCTAATAGTCGAATTAGAGTGCCAGACTTATGCTATTTCAGGGATTTTTCATTGTTTGAACAATGATATTCCCTGAAATTGCATAAGTCTGGGCATTCTAATTCGGATACACAATAATTCACCAAATCGAATATCCGATTAAATTCAATGAATATTCGGATCTAACCATGTCTTACTAACAAGTTGGTGCCTATAATGTAATATTAAATAGTTTATGAACTTTTCCGTATATCCAACTAGAACGAAAAAAATACAGATCAACATCCTTTATCAATGCTTTCTGATATATTATATAGTACATAAAAGGGAATCCATTTAATAGTACTTATGCATGTTCGGTGCCATTTATTCATGCTATCTTTTTATTATTTATGCGATTCTTAAACTTGAATGTCATACAGACTAAATAAGCGAGTAAGTTAAATATTTAATAAATGAACTAAATAATTTAAATTAATAAATTTTCTCTTATATTCATGTACTAAATTAATGCGAGTAAAGTTAAATAGTAAATACTGTATTCATGAAGTTTAATTACGTAAATTAATAAGTGCTCTATGCAGCAAAGTAGTAAATGTTTATGAACTTGGTACATTAGTCTATTTTAGATACATAAATTAATAAATGTTTTTTTTTATAATTACTGAGTTATACTGTATAGCGATGAGCATCATATACGTAGTGCTTAATTATAATATAAAAATCACATCGGATGCAAATGTTTACATAAGTTATAAAATATAACGATTAAGCACTATGCGGTGATAAGGTATATGATACCCATCTCTAAACATGAATAAATAAAATTAGTATCGTAAAGATTTATAAATTTGAATATATAGTTTATTTTAAATTAATGTTTTTTATACTATAAAATAATGCGAATAAAATAAAATTAGGATCGTAAAGATTTATAAATTTGAATATATAGTTTATTTTAAATTAATGTTTTTTATACTATAAAATAATGCGAATAAAATAAAATTAAATAGTAAATTAATTACTACGTACTGTATTTTATTTATATTTATAGAATTAATAAATATTTTTTATATAATATTTTGTTTTACGTATTAACATTATTATATTATTTTTGCTAAAACCTCTATATAGTCACCTTATTTTTTATATATATAATTGTGACTATATAGAAGGCACCTCTATATTAATCACACCTCTATATAATCACGACTTTTTGTATCCCGAAGGTGTGACTATAGAGGGGGATGACTGTATATCAATAGACAAAACTGGTAATATCAGAAATAAATCAAATAAAAAACAAGGTATAACTTAAACTTGAAATATTTAAAATAATCCTTTGGAAGGGATAATCATATACAAATAGCTCTATAAAAGATATATCAAACTAGTTTAATATAAAATGCAAATTAGACCACAATGTTATTTGAAAATATAACCAATCAAAGAACAGTATTTGTTCACATTATTTTACTCCTCAGATAATATATACTACATTGCACTCTGTTCCTGGTACAGCCAAATTAATTTTAATGATTAAATTATTTCAACAGTTGAATGAATTTTGATGGTTAATTTAATTTCAACTATTGAATTAATTTTGACTATTAAATTAATTTTAACTTGAAAATAATTTTAGTTTCAACAGTTGAATTTAATTTTTAACTATTGAAATTTACAAATTTAAAATTTAATTTCACTGCCATCTATAACTATAGAACCATTAAAGGACTGGTCCAAGGACCAGTTCTTGTAAACATAACTGTGATATTTGTATCACCCAATCAAATATCTTAATCAGGTATAATATAGATCATATGATATTTGTTTATATCTGACAGTAAATAATTATATTATTTTGGGGCAATAAAAGCTTATGCATTAAGATTAATGTAATCATTTAAGAACTATTATAGAACTAAAGGACCAGATCAGGACTATAAATACTATATTAATAGTCCTCTTAGGGACTGAACCAGACCACTAATGCATCCCTAATTACAGAAGATTTGAAACAACCAACAACAGATATAGCTGGTATAAGTATATAAAATAGGCAATTGCCAAGAAAGATATTATTCAACTAATGTGGCTAGAAGTAGTAATATGAAGACATATCTAGATAGTTCACTATTATAAAGAAAAGTAAGTACAGTCATTTGTATTCTACCAAATTTAAAATGAGTAAGACCTGGATACTGAAGTTGCAAGAAAGCGATAGTAGCAGTATGCAGTTTGAGATACTTACCCAATATAGTAGAAGTAGCTGCATAGCTTGAGATATGAATCTTCTGCAAAGTATGCTAGTAGATAGACAGGTACACCAAACTGGAAGCAGAAAACACCCACTTTGCAATACACTAGTTGGAAGTTTTAGAAAAAGTAGGATGTGTAAAACAGTAAACATATAATACCAAATGCTGGTTAGAACTAGTTATTTAGCAAATTCAGACCAGCTATATGGGATCTTTGCCAGGAAAATCACCCTTTGAGATTTTCTGATCAGGCAAATTCGGACCAACTTAGACCAGAATATTGGTTCTTATTTACATGTAAATCTGCCTTTACTTTATTGATTCTATAGTTTATTAAATAAACTATAGAATCAATAAAATAATAGCTGATTTACATATAAATAAGAACTGATATTCTGGGCTTAAGTTGGTCCGAATTTGCCTGATCAGAAAATCTCAAAGGGTGATTTTTCTGGCAAAGATCCCATATAGTGAGAACTTTATTTATAGTCAAAAAACAGTATTTTTGCAAAAAACTAGTAATATTGCCTTCATAAAGAAACTCAAAAATTCAATTATTTTGACTTGTTATTTTAGTTTATATATAGTAATAGCATAGTAAATTATATAAATATATAGGTACACTTGGTTATAATTATATTAGCTATAATTACAATTTATAAAATTTATATTTTTATTAGGTTCCAACTTTATTAAACATATATTAATTTAATCTTTTTGTAAGCATAACCTTATTATAATTATATTTTTTTGGCCTAAAGGTGTAATTATAGCTAGTTGTTACTGTAATTATTATTATTTTAATAAATTGTACAAATTGTACTATAATTATATCTTTAAGACTTAGATATCTAGAGCATGATATTTTGAATATAGTTTTTAAGAGTAGAAAATATATAGATCAATTTTTTTATGATATGCATGCAAATCAAGACCTTATATAGAGAATAAAATATGTTACTAGTAAAAATTTTTGAGAACAAATTAATTTTTTTAAAATTTTATATTTTGTGAATTAAAGTATGCTCTTTTAATTATATAAATCTTAATAAACAAATTATTTTAAAAAATTTATTATAGTAGCCTCAAATTTGCTAGAGTTATACAGAATTGATAATTTTAATTAGTTATATTATTGATTAGTTATATCATATAATTATCATATGATTTTTGTAAACAAAATATCAATGCCAATCTTTAATTTCATGTTTTTCAGTAAATATCTAACCAATATTTATAATTTTGCTACTATTTTAATTATAAATACCTATTCTACAATATTTGCAATAAGTTTTAAAATTATTTAATAAAATTTTCTTTAATTTTAAAAAGAAAATATTTTGCCATCAAAATCATATAATAAATAATCTATATATTTCTATTCTTAAAGACCAATTATATAATGAGTTTATAAATATGTTTAAAGGTTTAATAAAGATTTAATGGTCATTTATAATTTAAATTACTATACATTTGTAATTATATTTTCTTTATAAAAATAGCATAAATTTGATTAATGATTATAATACTATAGTAAGATACAAAAATTTTTAAAAGGTTGGTAATAAAATTAAGTAAGCTTAGTTGAAGTATTCTGTATAATTCTATAATATAAAAGAAGAAAATTGAAATTTTAATATATAAATCACTAATAATAATATTTTAAATTGGTTGCCAATAAAGTTAAAGCAATCTTATTTATATTAGTATACAATATTGAGTATTAATAAAAATAGAAATATCTTAACAAACATTTAGTATGCATATACAGATTTTTAATTTTTAAATCTTGTGATCTAAAACAGAACATTTTAAGGGTAGAGTGTATATAGATTATTTATCATATAATTTTAGTAGTACAATGAAATTTATATAGAAATTAAAAATATGCTACTAATAAAATGCTTTACAGTTGTAATCAAATTTAACTAAAATTTTATAATATATAGAACAAAATGCACGTTTTATAATAGTAAAATTTTAATAAAGTATATATTTAAAAAAATTATACTTCTATATATTATAGAGTTTCTCTGAACTGGCTTAAATTTCTCTGAGTTATACAAATTAGTCAATTTTGATTGGTCAATAACATATGATCATCATACAATTTTGTAAACAACTTTTGACCCCTAAAATTTAAGTCTTCATAACTTGACAAATATTAACCAATTTTAATAATTTTACTATTTTGGAATCAGAAAAGCCTGCTCTATAATTTTATTAAATAGTTCAAAAAGGATTTGCTTAATAAATTTTACAAAATTTTAAAAAGAAAAAATCAATACCACGAATTTTATATATAATTTGCAATTTGTACCCCCTACCCTTAAGGGTAGAGGGTACATAGATCATTTTAGTATCATTTTATATAGTTTTTATATAGTATTTTGAAATTTTTATATAAAATTTTTACAAAATATAAACACATTTTATCTGTTAAAGTAAACTTTGAACTATTATTATTTCTTAAAAAAATATACTTGTATATATCACAAAGTTTTTCTGGGTTGTTAGTTGGTTAAGTCGTCTCCATGCTTTTTTAAGCATTTAGCACAAGGATTTTGTTCAGAGTGGATTAAGTTCATCTTTTTTCATTTTCTACTTCTGCAAAATGGCCAAAAATTTTTGTGGTTACACAAATTGCTATTGCTGATTGGTCAATTTATGTAAATTTATAAGTTAGCTTTATTATTAATTTTTAATACCAATCTCTAAAATTTCATAGCTTACTGAATTTTTAACCAATTTTAATGGTTTTACTATAATTAGAATCAGAAAAACCTGCTCTACAAACTTGGCTTAAAATATAATTAGTTTACTTATTATAATTTTTCATAAAAGTAAATTAAAAAAATTTACCATTAAGTCTATATATAATTTTAAAATAGTACCCTCTACCCTTAAAGAATCTGATCTGAGGGTAGGGTAATGTCAAATTTTAGGAATAGGAGAGGGTATCAAGGGTTATTTTAATTAAAAATTAAAGGGTTCATATGTAAAATTTCGAGCTAATAAAGTATCCATGTTTCAATTACAATGCACCAATCGCAATTAATTTTTTAGCATGTTACAATTAATGATAAGGGTTCGTAATTATAATGAAAGATGTTTCATTAAAGTCCGTAACATATGCAATAATTACTTCTAAAAGATTGATTTTTACTACACAAAAATGAATAAATTACTTAATAAAATGATGCATATAACCAATTAATTTATATTTTTATTTATAACAAAAACACCTTGAATAATTACGATAGTGTATTACATAAGCATCGTGTAATTTCTATTTTGACGTTCATTTAGTTACCAATATATTCCAATTATTAGCCTTTTGAATTAAACAGAATAGGGGATATGAACAACAATCTTTATTATTGCAATAAAATTTGATAAAATTCTAATTTAAATTGCTCAATTTATCTGTGATCAATATTTATATGGTGCAAGACATCTATACTCAACAGTTACACAAAGTGTTTCAATTTTTTAAATGGCTATAACTTCTTATCTAAGGGGTTTTAAAAAAATCTGACCGGTAACTTTATAAAGCTATATCAGCTCTACATATATGCCAAATATCTTTTCAAAATCTCATCACTGTAAGAAGTTTTAGCGTTTTGAAAATTGAAATTTTATATGTAAATTTATAAATTTACATATATTTTCAAAACGCTAAAACTTCTTACAGTGATGAGATTTTGAAAAGATATTTGGCATATATGTAGAGCTGATATAGCTTTATAAANTTTTTTTTTTAAAGAACGTGTAATGTTCAAAATTTTACTAAAAAACCTTTTGGCTTCTAATAAAAAAAAGTTTCTTGCAAAATTTTACTTCATGCCATACCTTACCGTAACCTCACCACTAATTTTAATTAAATATTTAACTAATTTATTTTATTCATTATTTGTTTATGTTGTATAAAACATTGGTGTTGAACACCAATAATGTGCTTTAGTAAAACTGTATAAAAAATATTAAAATTAGTAAAAAATTACGTAAGAAATTCAGTAACTGTACACAATATTTTTGTACATTTGAAATGATGCTTCTGGAGTTTTGAAAGGCAGACTATAATTGTTGTTTACTACATAATTCTTACATCTGTACCGAACAATAATACTGCAAATTCTAGATTATTCTACTGTAATCTTGCATAATTTTTTTTTTGTGCGCATAAACCCGTCCTATTTTAAGTCTTATTTTAATCAGCAGATTGAAAAAGTCTAAATTTAATAAATTTGATATTGTATAAAGTGGTGACACTTGTTTTCCAGACAGCCAAGTTTTCCAAATTTAGATTTAGAAGTGGCTTATTTTAGATTTGGCGTTGTATAGAACTGATGTCATATTTCCTTTATAACCCCACCAAATTATTAGGTTTTTATAATTCGCAGTTTATATTTTTTAATGATTTGTATGGGATTTTTTTATTCATTTCCTTTTTTCATTAGAATAGATTCTCAGAATCGAATATTACCATTTCAGCATTTAGCCCTAGATTGATAATCGATTTATTCCTAACAGATAGAATTATATCATTATACCGGCACTATTAATATGTTAAAATGAAGAGAAAATTATGAACAAACTTTAACAACCATAAGTAGCTTCATTCTTTTTTAATTGTATGCAGAGACTTTTAAATAAAGCATTCTCTCGCTCAATAAGTTCTGTGCTGTCCAGAGCGAATCGAAGGATGAAACTTTTATAAGATCAACTATATAGTACGACGATGTGTGCGATAACCTGCAGTTACTAAAATTAGTAAGTGGCCAAAAAATATTCACAATTCTTAAACGGTTATTGTATAGTTGAAAGACCGATTGAATTTCACAATATAGAAAATAATTAGACATTCATATCATAACTGCATAATTGTATAATAAATTTCAATATCGGTCGACTTATTGACTCTAACATGTAACTTAGTAATCATAAAATATTTCAGTTGTACCAATTTTATAAAAACAGCTGTAATATGAAAATCCATTAACTTATTCAAGTCCGATCGGGTCTAATTATGGGCCATTCCGAACCCAACTTGAATAATTCTGGTCGGTTCACATAGGCAAAGGTTTGTCTGAGGCTGATGTAAATTAATTGCTCGAGTAGCTTATTTATACACTTTAGAGTATTTTGTGATCGCATAAGTAAGTCATTATAAATATACTTTTTAGTTTCAAAATAGTGCCAGAAATTTAACTCTGAAATTAATCTCTATAATTTCATATTTAGAGAAGCTAGCTTAGACACTACATTATGAAAGAGATAAAGAAATAGCTGTCTTTTTTTTTAAAAAAATCGAGATTCCGAGCTAGGTATTTTGGCGGGACAGTTTGTTGGTATGAAAGATTTGGATTTAATTTGACATTCTTTTGTTAAAGCGTATTCAAATTTATTGATTATAGATGTGAATTTGAGTTTGGTTGTCCTGTTGTTTTAGTAGTGAATACTACCTTTTCCTTTATATGTATATAATTCATATGTATGTATTTACTACCATTGTATAAATTTTTCTACAGAAGTTCTCGTTTTCTAGTACTATAATATAGTATAAATTACGAATCACAAATTATGCTAATAATAACGTTCAGATATAAACTTGATCTTAAAAACTAGTCAATCATCAATTCATCTGCATCTCCTGAACAAATCTTATATATAAATTAAAGAACAGCTTTTCAAAACTTGGCATACTTTATAAGCCAAATCATAATTCAACATTGCGCGATTCAATAATTTTGCTTATATTTTTTAACTCACAACTTTATTTTACGCAATATTATTAATATCAATATGCTTAAACGAACTTCTACCTATGTGTTGGGTTGATCGGTGATTAATGTGTGCACAATTTATTTCTAACAAAAACTTCGAATTGTGTTAATTAGACTATAT
This sequence comes from Gigaspora rosea, assembly GCA_003550325.1. NCBI lineage: Eukaryota > Fungi > Glomeromycota > Glomeromycetes > Diversisporales > Gigasporaceae > Gigaspora > Gigaspora rosea. Next base: position 316,254 of record QKWP01000016.1, on the reverse strand, counting down.
TATCCTGTAGTCTCAGTATTCATTAAGCATGTAAATGATCTTACTAGGTAATGATCGATCCAGATAATCCAGATTTCACAAAGTCAAATACAAAATTCCCTTATTGTATTGCGTTACACTTGACCTTGAAATATTGATATGATTTATTAGAAAGAAATATTTCGAATAGATAATATGCAATTCGCGGATGCCCTTATGTCAAGAAGGATCTACAAATTTAGGCTCAGAACCAATAAACATTGCAGGAACTTCGGATCTTCGTGTAGAATAAACAACTGCTAACACGATAACTGATAAAAACAAAGAAATGAGCATCATGAATTTTACTTATAAGAGGGTCTTTTTTATATTCAAATAAACAAAAAAGTATGTATTATTGTCAAAATCGTGTTTTACAGATCATTTTCTTTGATAATGTTAATATGGATAATTCGGACCACACCCCGAATACTAGATATATAAATTTTTTGGACCAATAGCCTCCAAAATTCGAAAACTATGCTGCAATTTTGTACGTACGTGATGGTAAACGAAGCTGATGTACAAAGAATCATCAAATATGGCTAATGTGTACGTCTAAGCATCTTTGGCTGTGCTATCTATTAAATAAAATATCTATGTTTGGATATTCATTTAATGCTTTTTTTTGTTGTGTAGTTTAGTAGTCTAGTTACTTACTAATTATGCTAAACAATATGTTAAATTGTGCCTATTGTTCATTGTCTCCGGTGTTTCACAATTTATCATTGTCGGTCTGTCATGTGCTTAAATGCGCAATAATGAATCCAAATAAGGAATATTCGGTCGAATGATTACAAAGTTTAAAATCCTATTGACTAATCACCCTAACCTTAACCAATCAGATGAATTATCTTCATCATCATCCGGATTATTCGAGACAATAATTAATAATATATCAGCAAAACTTATTTTTCTTAAGACCACAAAGATGGCAAACATTATATAGTTAGTAATTAGAAGTAACAGGAAAAGCCATTTATGTATTGTATTTATAATTATGTTTCTATAATATATAATTTGTAATTAGTTCTTACAATTTAAATACTCATTCTTCGCTTTTCTTTGTATTTTCATTAATTATATCGGACTGATTCAGAAAATCAAAATCTATTTAATTAACTATCTTCTTTGTATCACCAAATAAGTGAATATCACTGACTGATATCGGATTTAAATAGCTAATCAAGTCAAGCCATTTACTACCAAGTTTACTAATTAAAGATCGTTTTTATTGAAAAAATCATGGATATTCTAAATTTTAATTATAACACACTGAAACAGGGGATTAGCCATGTTTAAATACAATAACTCCCAAAAGAGCCGGGTTCTTTTATATAAGTGGTGTGTTATGACTAAGTAGTCTGATGAACAAATATAAGAGATTATAAGGTTTTAACGAATCTCTTTACAGAACCTGAAACCTTTTTAAAAAATTATGGAATGCCTTTTTTTGTTAGTAATGAGTTCTTCATGGTGACATATAATAATATAATCCGAATATGACGCCAGTGGCAATAAGAAATAGGGTGCTTCAATTATTTATTATCAAATAAATAACTGCGTACAATCGGGAGGTTACTGAAAAAAAAGGACGCTAACTTACTACCTGCTATGAATATTTGTAATTGTATTTTTTTTGCAGCAAAATTTTGCAATAATATTTAGAATGCAGGATTACATTCATCTACTTTTGCCAGATTAAACTAATTAATACAAGGAGTCGTATATTTTAACCCTATAAAAAAGTCGATCCGTGTTTATATTCCTTAAATCATGGAGATTATTCGGCCTGCCTAGATTTTGTCGATCATGTTGCAGTTTCACGGCGTTTTCACAAAAAATATGGGATAAATTTTTCTATAGGGTAACTTTCTTATAGATTATTTAACTAAATATTTATACATTTTAATTTAATTTAATTGGCCTGAAATAAGATTTATGATACAACGCGAAATTTACATTTCAAATGTATTTAAATACTTAATTCATGAAAAATAGATTACCTCTTCAAGCATATGTGTACTGTATAATCGGGATCAATATCAGATATCCTCGTTTAACAACATACGTCGGATGTAATCGGTCAGAATGACGGGTAAATTATTATAGTCATGGGTTATTTATTTTAGAAGTGATACAACTACATCTTTAACAAAAAAACAATATCACGTAACTTAGATAATATTTTACTATAGATGCATGACTTAGACAAGTTAAACTTTTAGCATGCACAGTTCTTACGAAGTTTATGAAGGTTTTAGCACTATAAAATGAGAACAATTATGAAACTGGAGCAAATGCTGCTTTATGACTAATAAATTCGGTGAGATTTGTGATTCCTAAAATGATCATGCTAATAAAATTTATTATCCGGCAGCTTACTATGATAGTGCTTGCCAAATGACTCGAGTTATTTGGCAATGATTGCGTCATCTGCCAAATAACTTCGTTATTTGGCAGCTTACGTAATCACTACAAAACTCCAGTCATTTAGCAAGCACAATCGTCGCAAACCACCGGATAACACCGTTATTGTATGCCACGCAGCCAATAACTTGTTTATCTGGCTGCAAATTTAATATGTGTCATTTCTGGGTCCTTTTGGACCCAGAAGCTGAAGCTGACATACTAAATTCACAGCAGTCAGACCTCTCTAAATGTATAGTGAGGAACCAATAAAAAACCTTGCATTTAGAGAGGTATTGCATTTAGGGATGTAAAAATCTATAAGTAACATATGAGTTGAGATCAAGTAAACCATGCATTTAGAGAGGTTGCACTTAGGGAGGTCTGACTGTATTATTTCTTAAATAAATGGCTTAGTCAGCAAAGGCTATTGCAAGACGTGTGATTAATAATAATTGACTATGCAATGTACAAAGGATTATTTTCTACCCTTCTTTAGCGATCCCTAAAAATTATACACGTAATCATAACTAATAATAAAGACAGCGAATTAAGGATATAGAGGATGCTATATGATTTATTAAAGCTTTTCATCAAAGACGAGGCTAAATGATTTGGAATCTTTATTTGGATTTTATTTTAATCTAATGCATCGCATATAAGAGTCGTAAGTGGCTGTTTTTATTGTCTTAAATATTTTCGTTAAGGTTATATTAATTTAATATTAGATAGCTTAGACATTACGTTTATTCATACCTACGATTTTTTATAGATGATTGCTCAAGCCTTTGTCAGTCTTGAATAATCGTCATGGCATTGAATTTGAATTTAATAATAGAAATTAGTTAAGGATAGGATTAAATTTATTCTTTATAATATTAATTTCTTGGACGCAGTACAAATTAAGATACAGTATTATTTAATAATTTCCATAATCTTAATAGTGATCGGATATTATAAATAGCTTGGCAACTGAATTCCTAAATTTAGCATGTAAATTAAAGTAGGATACTTTTCTGTAAGGACATTCGAAATCGATATTTTTTTTCTTAACATAATCACGCGGGACGCCATATGGCGTTCAATTTTATTAACTCATTTAATTTTAACTATTCTAATCAGTGTTAGCACATTACCAGGTAATATTACTAAGTTCAATTAATAAAGTCATATGACTATGGTCATATGACTTTATTAATTGAACTTAGTAATATGACCTGTTATGACCTAGTCATGTGCCAACACTGATACTAATTGATCATAGATGTTTACTTAACCAATGTTCTAATTTCAACAGGAATTTCACCGGCCGTATCCTTAATTTCACCGGTGATGTCCTAATTTTGACCGGAATTTCGCCGGAAGTATCCTTTTTCTCGAGTGTTCTAGTTTCAACCAGAATTTCATCGGAAGTATTCTTATTTGTAGCGTCCCGAGGGTTCTGTGGTTAATCTTTGATCAGATCTTGGCACGGTTTTCACCCTCCAGCATGACTCGTTGAGATTGAAACCTGGCAGCATAACCACTTAGCTATCGACCCACGGGTTTCAAAATCGATATTTCATTAGTAATATCTAATCCTCAACCACTGGAATTCGCAGGTGGTATTCTTGAATTTCGTTTAACGTTTCATTGCGAAGCTTAAGCGTGATGGTAATGATCAATTTAACTAACATTATTTCATATTGCAAAAATAATCACATGGTTGACTTATAAATACGTGACTTATTGCAATCCTAAGAAAGAATGCTAAACGGAATTGTAAAATCACATCTCATGCCTATAAGAAAGTCGTATGGGTTGTGATACGGGTTGGTGTCGGGAATGCTCAAATGGCACGGATCTTGTGGCACGCATAGGAACGTTTTACGGAATGGCACGGTAAAAATGGCACGGTAAAAATGGCATGGACATTACCCCACCTCCCCCCGAAAACGAACAGCCAATCAAAACGTTGGATGACTCTCGCCAGTCACCTGATTTATATCAACCAATGAAATTGCACTTTTGTTCATTTTTATATGTTCGTTTCATATGTTCGTTTCATTTTACCCCACCCCTCCCGAAAGTCCTGGGAAAGTGATGTTAACCGAAGAATCAATTTCAAACGGCCTTACGGCAAAGGGTGGCACGTAATATCATGTCATATGAAATGGCACGTTCAGATGACACGTATGTGTACGTACACACGGGTTTCTGTTTCGTGGAGAACGAAAGATCAGCGAAGGATTTTTTTTAAAAAAAAGAGCGATATCTCATGATTTTACTGATGAAGCTTCCCTGTATGTCTTACCAAAAAAAATTCCTTACAAAATTTTACTTCATATGCAGTTAGCTTGTTTATTGATTACTTATGTAAATTTATGTTTTAATAGTTAATTCACCTCGTTATCGCGGTGGCACGTGAGTTTCGATCATTACCCGTGCCAAATCCCGTGCCAAATCCCGTGCCGATTCAACTAGCCATTTACAGTCCAATTGGCACAGACATACAGTCCCATACGGTACACGGAATCCGTACCAATTCGGACCATACCCGTATAAATCCAGATATTGACCCGTGCCAAGGCCCGTGCCTATCCTAGTAATGCCTGACGAAATGACGAAACCTGTCATTGACGAAACTTGACGAAACTTATGGTTTCGTCATTTCGTCAAGGCAAAATTAGTTTCGCCAGGCATCTATAGCCTATCCGATGCAACCCGTGCCGATCCGGTCCAATTTTCATATAAGGATGCTTATGGTTAAGCGCATTCCTGTACAGCTCAAGATGGTGAGGTTGCTTTCGAGAGCATAACCACTATGCTAACGGATTCGAAACCCTGTATATGTGCATTTTGCACAAAATTAAATCCCCCTGACATCAAGTGCGGTTTCCTACTAATCTTAGTGCGTTATCGTTATCTGTATTTATGATGCATTCCATCTAACTCTTTTTTTTACCTTATCACACACATAATTAACTTATACCTGTTGTCTGCCGGCATTCTACGCGGCATGAAGTGTATCCGTGTATTACATATATTTTTTAAAGATTAATACTACATAAGGTATTTGTTTGAAGTGTCTACATAAAATAAGTATTATAAACAACTAGAGTTGTAAACTTACACTATAACTTAAATTTTTTCTAAGTGAACTATGAAAATTGCTTGTAAGGTACATCGTAAACTACATTAATTTTGGGATTTTTGTAAGTTTTACAACCACAGGGTGATCGATTTTACATGATAAATAAAAAAGCATCTGGTTTTGAATTTAATGTCTAACCTGGACCACGAAGGGCTCAGGCTGCGAGCGCATTAAATTCAAAGTCAGATGCGCTGTTATTGGATGCGAAATATCCAGTAAACGGAATCATTTTCTTTTTCTTTTATAACAAATAAGTCACTTGAACTTAATCGAGTCTATTTGACGTATAAATAGTACTTATTCCAGTAAATTTGAATTTTAAGATGTACTGTTACGGGGGAATGGACAATTCTTTATTATTACAATGCAAATGATGACAAGAAGGCAGCTCGCCAGAGGCGTAACTTGGTGATTTAAACCGATTTATTATAACAAATAGCTTATGTATGAATATAGTCTGAGTTTATCATATACTTTATTGAATTTAATTATAGATAATCCGAAGTTTGTCTTTTAGAAGAGCGAAACAACTTTCTTTTTACACTTTATGAACTTATAGAAACTGCGATACTCATCCGATTTTAACATGCCATAAGTATCTGGCGTGATATAACTAAATCATCCCACCGTCTAAGCCTCGTACATGCATGATCGATTATGCATGATCGATGATCGGATGTCACATAAAATGCGGCGCGGTAAAATTTATGCGTGTATAACGTTTCTGGTTTTAGCGCGACTGCGTCGCACAGCTACCCTAATTCACGGTAAAGATGTATTACGTGGAACTGAGCTTCGATAAAATTACTGTCGAATTCTGAGTTTTCTGTCAATAAATAGAAATAAGGTTTTTTTATTGACAATTATTTATTTTTAGCGTAATTAAATTCTAATTTTTTTAGCATTTACTGTAGCTATATGTATGTGGTCGTTTTGCAAATTCATGTACCAATGAAATGTTGTTATTTTGACATTTCCGCTTTTTTTTTTTAAAAAAAAATATTAGACTCAAAATAACGCAAATAAGCGTCTCCACAAATGTTCTAGATTGAAGTCGCAGGAAGGTTTTTGTAACTGTAACCTTTTCCCTCAAAATAGTATAATAATTCGAATTACAGCCATGCGCATTCCGAAATAACGCACAGGGTCCAGAAATAAAGTGCAACGTTATTACGCGCTTATACGGAACAGAAATAGTTGGATTGATTATTAACAAGACATAGTAAATGATTAAGCTAAGAAATGAAATAAAAGGTGAAAACGTATAAATAAACCAAACTATGTAATTTTTATTCATTGCAATCATATTGCAGCAGAACATCCCTAATCTTTATATGCAATACTCGATCACTTTCATTTTCGATTTTTAGGCTTAATACACCCCTTATTTAATTGTCCAAACGGTAATACACTTTATACAAAAGCTTACATTTAGAGAAAGCAAATTACAACTCATAATACCTTAACCAACCAGCAACGTAACCCAAGTTTCCGAAGTCCATTTCCTCAAAAAGGAGTAATATCGACAAAGTTAGTGTCATTAGCTATAATGCTGGCCAATTTAGTCAGTATTATGTTATTCGAAAAGTTTTGTAATCATCTTTTATAAATGTATTTACCTATTGCAAATCGATAAAATTTGGTGTTACAATCAGATCTCTTTAAATACATCCATTTAAAATTAAGTCAAACGTGCATTTTAAGAGGTAATGCATTTAGGGAGGTAAAAATCTATGTGTTATATTAGTTGAATCCAAGAGAAAATGGGCATTTAGGGAGGCTTCTCATAGGGTGTGCATTTATGCATTTAGGATCTAATCTAAATTACATTAATTACTTTTATTAATTTTGTTATCTTAATCTATCAATTATCAATTTGATGCAGAAAAATCTAAGCACTAACCAAAAAAAGGAACAGATCCATTCAGAAGGCTTAAAATAAAATAAAGTTATCGATCGAAATCAACAATCAACGTGTCACAGAAATTTTATGAATGAAATTTGAGGTTTTGTTTAACTACTTATAATTATCTATTATAAATTCACATTTAAGCTTGAACCCTAAAAAAATGCTCTCCAAACAAATTTATTCTAATCTGAATCTGTCAAATTTGATAATCAGGTAAATAATGCCGATTCTTTATTAACTAATTTAGGAACAATATTCCACAAATCGCAAAAGGTCGAATTTTTTTGGTAATATTTATTAATTACAGTAAAATGAAATGCTATTGCTACCGACGGACATGAGCGTTATTTGAAAATAATTCACCTAAAAGTAGCTTCAAAATAACGCCAATGTGCGTCCTGAAACGATATGATACCACATTGGGATCTCAAAATTTATCGTTACCTTACAGCTGATTTCAAAATTAGTGGGTCACGTGAGAAAATTTTTGTTGATCCGCAGTAAATTTCGGTAATCACGGTATTGATTGTTTTGATTTTCGGACTGATCCGGGATGTTTGGTTACAAAACATTCCGGATCAGTCCGAAAATCAAAACAATCAATACCGTGAGAAAATTATATTATCGAAAAACTATAAAATTTTCGGTAAATGTAATTACCGAAAGGCCTATGAACACAGTCAAATAACTGGTATATGCTCAATATAATGCTGGGCGTTATTTCGCGACAATACAGTAACTATCACACTGCTTTAGGAAAAAATCTTTAAAGTGACGTTAATAGAGTTGCATCAGTTGATTGGGTAGCCCCGCATCCTTGAAACTGATAATAATCCAGCGAATTCAGTACGTCAATATTGCGATTTGCAAAATGATTTATTTTTTTGATCAAATTTGTAGATCGTTGCACACTTTTATAATCGCATGATTTAAGTCCGATTGCGCGATTGTACAAAACGATTTTTAGCAAGCACAATTATGCCTAACAAAGATTATGAAAATAACTGTTCATATTGAATTTTTGACTTAAAAATCACTTAATAATCACACAATGGGACAACAATTAGATGATTGTATAGATGAGCGACTACGATCTATCAAAATAAATGGCGGCCAATACTTCAGGTGTAACCACGGATCAGGTTGATGCACTTTAATATTTCACCCAATCTATCGTAAAGAATTCAGGAAATGATTATTTATGATGTGGAGAATCTCTCCTACATTTCTGGGCGAATATATTAATTTATGATAAAAGGATTCCATATCCGTATATGGCAAAAAGGACAAATCTTCCTATAAACCACTTGTCTCTTCCCTCTCTTAGGTTCTAATTGTCTTTTCCTCATAATTTATCATCTATTTCAGGCATATCCGTCATTTAGCTCAGCCATTTTTGCATTTCGAGCTCAGCCACTTCGTATTTCGGCCGTTAGAAACATCTTGGGCAATGATCTCCATAATTGCAAATCCATTTTTGAATAACGAACCTATGAACAATTAATAGGATAATAAAATTAATCCTCTATTTTATTCACCGTATATATTAAGGCGTTCAAACTTGAATAGTTGGTTAATGTCATCCCCCCTCTCGATCAGCTGCTCCGAAATTAAACAATACAAGAAAATTGTTTATCATCACGTGATTGCAATTGTTCAATAAGATTTTCAAATATTCCGCGGCACGTGTTAAAATGTATATTTACAAAAAGAAAAAAAGAATTACTTTAACCATTTCTTAAAATATCGTCGTTACGGTCTAAACCTAATTTTGAACTTTAGAACCCTTCGTGTTTGTAAGGCGAAATTTAATATAATAAAGCTTTCAAATTTTGTGAAAAGGTTTTGCCACAATAATGGTTTCAATTACAGAAAAACAATTTATATTTGTATACGTTTAATTTCGGCTATTGACTTGAGTTTGTGTAAATTTTATCATTAAGATTATTGTATGCTATCTAATTAGAATTTAATCAAATAGTTTTAAACCACAGATACTAGTCGAAATAAAGGAAAACGAGAATTTAAAAAATTATAATCAAATCGAAATTTGAAAGGTAAGAAATTATAACAAATAAGCTTAACAAAGAAAGATTGTAAATAACAAGCTCGGCCTCATTAGCGCACTTCATACATAATGATAGTGCCACGATATTTTTCACCGTAGCAATATTAGGATTAATTCAATAAGTTCATTAAAATACTAATCCAAAAAGTATTTAAAAGATAAGCAAATTTTTAATTGTTGTTTAGTCGTCAAAGGGATTCATTTGTTCATTTTTTATCAATGTTTTCAAAACATTATGTCCTTAAGTAGTATATATCAATTCTGTAGACGATTTTATAACTATATCATTCATGTAGAGACACAAAATTTTGAACAAAATAATTTCTGTTATGTTTCATTTCTAAACATAAACTTTTATTTCGTTATTATTAAATTAATTATCAATCAATTTCAGATTATATTCTCTATTGAAAATAATACATTTTAGTGAAGTATCAGCATAAAATTCTTCATGAAGATAGCATTAATACATTAATTGCCCTCTTAAACCATCCTAGCGTCACCAATCTAAAAACTTCGTTGGCCAATCCGGTTTAAGATAGGAAAACAAACCAAAAAATCGTTCATAATACAATGTTTAACCTAAGGGAATGCCTTCTATGCACTAAAAAAAGTTTTTCTTGCGAAATTTTAATATTAATAAAACTCATCTAGCCTAATTTAATTGCGAACACTAACCCTAATTTAACTGCGAAAATTTCTTTATAAAATTTTATTTTTTGACATATAAATACTATCAATGCATGTTATTAATCTATAAAAAGATATAATAATTTAATACTGCAATATTTCTTAAAGGTAACTTATTTTATCGTTGTTAACTTTATTGAATTAATTGTATGGCGACCTATCCTAACTATTTTGAACTTAAATCCTATGATATTGGATCGAATTATGGGGTAACTTTTTATTGTATGCGTTAATATCTAAAATATATAGTTTTTTAGTTTTTATTTTTTTTTTTAAAAAAAAAAAAACGAATTCTGATCATTATATCGAGATCACAGGGTTTTTAGTATATATTAAAATGTCGCAGATTATAATTAAAATGAAATCTCGGTTTTCTATTAAACCCTCTAAAATTCACTTATTATTGTTTAATATAAACTGCACTCTAAAATTAATCTTTAACCTCAGCCCTTAACCCCAAAAAATGCACCCCTAAAAAGTTTTACTTTTCGGTGACTTGTCAAATTTTTATACTGTACTAACATATTTTTATTTTAATTTGATTTCATTTAATCCGTCAAAATAATTTAAATGAATCAAATCTCAATAACTGACTTGTTTTACTTTTAAAGAAAATACAGTTCACCAATAAAATTTGTACTCATAAATTCACTGCAATAAAGAAGCATCAATAAAAAAATTTTAAAATAATAAAAAAACATTTAAAAAGCAATTATGGACAAAATACAAAAAAAAAATTTTGATTTTATTGCCGTTATCTAGGTACAAAAATATTATTTTAATAAGTAAAGGCGATCATATTCATCTAGCAGGCGATTATTATTTTTCTATTTATTATAGCGCTTTGCAAAAAAGTGCGACCCTGTGATTCACAGTGATGATGGCGGAAAATTTCTGAGATTTTAATTCCCTAATGATCATAATTTTCATCAATAACGTCTATATTTTATCCGAAATCTTTAAAATTCTCCAACAATCGAAAAATCTTCTAGAATCTCATGATATTACATGATCATGATCTGCAGAGGTCACACTTTTTGCAAAGCGCAATAAATCAGAATCTAATAGACATTTCTAAAAATTTATTGATTTTCAGTGATCAATAATTCAGATTGAAATGCGTAGCACTGTAGTCTTTGAATCATAAATTTTCTTATATTCAAAGGATACTATTCACTTTAAATTAATTTTGATCCCACAAGTCATTTTTAACGGTTAAACTAAACTTAAAGATCGCATTATGGTGTAAAGCAACCAAACATAACAATTCCTAATTTATTGAAAGATTATACGCACATCATCCTTTAACAACTCGGGAGACTGAATGTAAAACCTTTTTTAAATATATGAGTAAGTCAATAGAAATTAATCAAATTTTTATAATAAGGATTTTTTTTTAAAGCTTTAAACAATAAATAACTTAACAAAAACGTAATCAAAAATTTAATAAAAAATTTTTTAAATAATTAAAAAATTTTTTATCGAATTTGTCAAGTTTTTGTTAAGCCATCTTTGTTCGAAGTTCTATAAAATTTTATTAAAAAATTTGCCTGACTTCTACAGTCAACTCTCTTTATACCGAACTTCTCTATAACGAACTCTGGATATACTAATTGAATTTTTAATGGTTCAATATAAAAAAGAGCTATGGTCTTTTAAGAAAACATAGTAATTTTATATAGTGAACCTTTTTTAATGGCCAGAACTAACAGTTCGTTATAAAAAGAGTTGACTGTATTATACTGTCTCATTAGGGTTAATATACGATAGGAAATTACTAAACGCAAGGGATCGATCGTTACACAAATAAATCAAATTTGATAATTTTCAAAAATTTGATAAATGTGAGAAATCAGATAATCTGGAAATTTATTAGTAATGATTTGAAAACAACTACAGTATAATAAAAAATTTTTGATTGGTCCGATATCGCATGATTTCCTCCGCTTCAGATTTACCTTAAATTCGCCTGTTTAGATCATGATCGCCTTTATATGTTGAATTAACGTGCAAATCTAAGATTATTATGATGCACAACCAATGTGAGATGAGGCATACATATATTCCATTTTTATTTATTTTTAATTTTATTTTTTATTTTATTTATTTTATTCATTTATTTTATTTTACTTTATTTATTTTACTTTATTTATTTTATTTTATTTTATTTATTTATTTTATGTTATTTTATGTTATTTATTATTATTTTACTTTCGGGCAAATTACTCAAATTTCTGGTTTGATCTTGCTCGTTTATATGCTTTTATCACTTTCTTTTCGGAATAATTTGTCATTTTGCACTTCACGAATCCTATTCTTAATTCTCATTTTGCCCGGCAATATTTGTCCTAGCATTTAAAAAATGCAGGCTGTGCAGGATACTAATCTTATGACCAGATCAATCTAATTCGGTGGTTTACATTACATTCATCACTCGAAAGATTAAACTACCGATTTAAATTGTTCTCGATTCCATTATATGAAATTTACTAATATGATCCTTTATTAGTAGATGTCTGTGAAATCTCGAAGGAAAAATTATTTTCAACATGAACTACCAAATGAAGTTATGATATATATTTTTAAACATGTTAAAAATCCTATAGATTTAATCGTAAGTTGCATGAGATGGTCTTTTATATCTAAAGATTCTCAAGCGAAGGCAGAATGGATCATTCATCGATTTGGGAGAGCTCATTGTCTCTTCCATGCTATTAGATTGGGTCCAACTTTCATCTCTGTCGAAGTCGCTCGAGCTATTATTACCAAAGGTGGAATTCTTTCAAGATATTTTGCACAGCGTCTTCTTATTCACTATGGCAACTATGATCAAAAACTTATCGAATTAAAGATTGCTCATAGTGTAGGACAAACAGATATTGATAGAATTAGAACTTTGCAACAAAAAATAACCCCATGGGCTAGTAATTTACAAATATCCGTTTATATGTTTTTATTAACGGAAGCTTCTAAATTATTCAACGCTGATTTGTACTTAAAAGGAAATGATATGGAGCTTTTTCATTTTCTTTCTGGAGGTCCTCATACTATTAATTATGCACCAGCTGTTTTAGAAAAAAATTATGAAGAGATCAAGGATCTAATTTTGTGCAAGAAATTTGTACCGTTCCCGCCAAGAAAACCTAGTGATACACCAATTAATTCACCAGAAGAGTATCCACCAAAAGACGGACATGAAAATAGCCGCCAGCTTAATGTAATTGCGAGATCAATCTTGATCCGTAAAGACTTAGTACTTCTATGGAAAAAAGTTGGTTACTTTGAAATATGCGAGGATGTTAATGATCTTGTATTACAGGGAGCGCTTTTAATACTTTTCCCACCAGCACAACCTCCTGAATGGACTAAGCCTGATGCCAAAGCTGTTAAGACGCGACTTATTGAATTAATTGACCTGGGATTTCAATTAAATTATAGTATTATTATCGATATTTTCCACCTTTTTGAAAGTCGATTAGATGACATTGGAATAATCTTAGTAAAATCTTTTGCTGAAATTAGGCAAGAACCACAAGATTATTTCTTACGAAGATGTTTAGTCGAAACATTAAATCCCATTAAATTAAAAAAGTACTCAAATATGACGAATATAATGAATTTCTTCTACAAATATTTGCCTAATACAGCAGAAAACGAATTCGATTATGCTTTTAATCTTGCGCAGATAGATTAAAAATTCAAAATGAGGGTTTCAAAATTAATGATTCAACGTCCGATTACATAATAAATCACAAGAATAAGCGCAAATTATTCATTTTTTTTTCATTTTCCGGTGTGATGTCTTGGAACGCAAAGTAGGGTACTTACAAATCATTTATTTAATACAATATTTTTCTATTTTACCACAATATGGTTTTTTTTTCTTAACGCGATAGGTTTTATTATTATATTGTGATCAATTAGATTATGAAAATTTTTTTTAATATAATAGAATGTATCATATGATAATATTACATTTAATGATACATAAAGATATAAGATTGAATATGAATCTCTTTTTAATAAAATAAACAAGTACAAATAACATATGCATTAAAAACTGGTTATAAAAATTTCAAAGATATATTTCTTATACGCAATATGAAGAATACAATTGAATCAAAATACCGCCTCTGATAAGAAACCCATATTGTTCGTATGTAGAAAATAACTAAATTTGCACGTGTCAACCTGGACCACATGGCCGAAAGTCATGTGACACTGGGATGTATGTCAACTAAGTAAATCAAAAATATATATTGTATCATAAAAAAATTTATTATCGAATTTTTTATGTTACATTAATGACAATATTAATTTATTAATAATACAATATTTAGATGCAGGGCCTTTACTACTAAAAATTAGATGCTCAAATTTTGAGTAGATCGATAGAAGACCTCTACAATACAAGTTACAGAGCTAAATTTTATATTTACTTAAAATATTTTATTGGTAGCTTAAATTTCGTCGAGATTATCCGAACAATAATATAGATAAATTAAGTTGGGAAAAAATTTTGTTTTCCATATATAATTTAAAAAATGGTTCTGTAACTTTGTTACTGAGATAGTAAAGAGTCGATTGGCATTGAAACCTACTGCTAAAAAAGTAAAATGAAATCTGTGCATCTAAAAAAAGGCAAGACGATTTTTATATAGTTATATATATATGTCATTGATCAAAAAAATTCAATACCTTAAATTATTAAGTGACCCATATAGTTTTGATTTACTTAGTTGACATACATCCCCAATGTGACACGGGTTAGCCGCGCAAATTTAGTTATTTACTATAACCCATAACTAACTATAACGGATCGCATCTCTGTAGCCGATAGACTGTTTTACTTTTAAAGAAAAGAAAATAATTCATCAATAAATATTTATACTCATCAAATTTACTGCAATAGTACATTAATAAAAAAGGAAAGGATTAGTCGGTGGTTGTGCCCTAATTTTATATCTCAAAATTTTACTAGGGTAACCCTGTTGTACTTCTAACGAAAAATGATCCTCTCGCAATTTTATAAAAATCTTGACCCTAGACCTAACTTAAACCTAGTCGCAACTAACACTATGGTACATAATGGGCACAAAGTTCACAGGGGCACTGTTTAGTTTATTCCAATAAAAAATACATTTAAGCAACTATGGAAGATATAGACGCGTTACAGAATACAATAAATATCGATTTTGTTGCCGCTATCTAGGTACGAAAATATGTCTTTAAGTAAAGACGATCACATAGCAGAAAATTATTATTTTAGTAGATATTTCTGAAAATTGTCAGTAATCAATAATTCAGATTGAAATGCATGGCACTGTCTTCTTTGATTCATAAATTCTTTTATATACACAAGGATAGTGTTTACTTTAAATCAATTTTGAACTCACAAATTCATTTTTAATGGTTATAACAAAACTTAAAATCGTGATATGACTTAAAGCAACCAAACATAACGATTTCTAACTTAATTGAAAGATCATACGCATATCTTTTTTTAACAACCGGGGGACTGAATGTAAACCTTTTTAAATATATGAGTAAGTCAATACATATTAATCAATTTTTTATGATAAGGTTTATTAAAACTTTACACAATAATTGACGCAATCAAATTTGATAAAAAATTTTTTAAATAAATAAAAATATTTATCGAATTTGGTCAAGCTTTTGTTAAACTCCCTTTGTTTGAAATATTTTAAAATTTATTGAACAAATTGCTTGGTTTCTATTAACTATTAAGTGATACACATGCTATATGCAATATTTCAATATTTAATCATTTTAATAAGCTAATCAACGGACCCAACGTTAAAGAAAATATTCCTGGTGAAAAGCTCTTCAAGTACGTTAGGGTTGTATATTAATCTACGTGTTGCGTAAATTATATTTCGCGATATTATAATTAAAATTCCGAATTTGATAATACACAGACATTGGGTGTACCATCGCTTCGTATGTAATGCACTTCGTAGCAGTAATTATAAAAGACTATTTAAATTTATGCTGTATATGAGCATTGAAGATATTTATTCTCAGAAAGCGACGAAGACATTCAAAAGATACGCATGTTTTATAAATATTAAAACTTATTATAACACGTCTATACAATATATTAGTATCAATCATGAAGAAAATAAATGAAACCTTGCACGATGTCACTAAACACAATACATCATGGATACTTTACGATGAATTCAAAAATATCACCAAAATCGATCGAGGCGGGTCCTCAATCATCTGCAAAGCAAAATTGATATGCGATCCTAAACCAATAGAAGTTATTCTCAAAATATTTGATAATGATAATCATTTTGTAAATGAGGTATAACATCTACTTCTGTACTTACACATTCACCTCATCTTTCTCATAATTTTTTATTAAATTATTTCTCTTAAAAGCTAAACGCATACAACAAGATCGAACGTAAAAATTCTTCAGTATATTACGGCATATCAGAAAATGAAGAAAAAAAACATATCATCGTTCTAAAACATATACAAATTGGATCCTTAAAAAAGAATTTTAAGAAATTACACAACAAAATATGTTCGACAAATTAATCCTTCTAAAACCATTCACGATAATGGAATCTTACATAAAGACATTATCCTAACAATATTCTTCTTGAAGACCTAACCAACGCCCATATCATAGACTTTGGCTTATCCTCTTCATTTGACGAGGGGGTATCATCCCATATATCTCTCCAGAAGTTTTACAAGGCCAAAAATACACCAGCATCAGAGATTTTCAGTCTCGGGGTCATTATGGTAGAGACACTCACTGGACAAAACCCGTTCAATAATTGTAACAATGCTGCCGATTTTGGTTTAAAAATATGCAACGACTCACAGCCAAACTATATACCAAAAATTTTTGATCATCATATTGATTTAGCATAAATCTTGACATAGCGAAACGATCTACAATCAATGATATTTTGAATAATATGAAAGTTCAAATCAATTCATTATCTGTTTTAAAACCCAGATCCAAACACCAATAACAAGACTTACGGATACTTTATAATAATTTTGGTTGAAAATAAATTAGCAGTTATCTCTAATTGGCAAAATCTACCATAGAAACCCATCTTTTACTATGTTCAATATATTATGAACTTTTAAAGCTCTGGTAACGTAAAATGAATTACTTATACGTCATATTTCAAATAATTGCTAGTAGTACAAGCTGTTTAAACCTCACAAACACAAGTAGTATAATTATTCATTATTTAATTGTAAAGTTGTATGATATTATATTTGTATGGTAGCATCCTCGCTTTAAGTTAATTTATGCAAACGGGACAAATATCCCTATTAGTTCACTTTGTCACATTTATAAATAATAAAGTCATTCAATATCTGTCCAACCATATTTTGTTTAACACGTAACCTAGTAAACCAAATTTCGTCTTAACACGAAATCAGTTACAATTTTTTCTGGTACCGTATTTTCGCGAAATATCGGACATGAGCGTTATTTCAAATAATGGCCGAATTAAGCTTAATTTAGGCTAAAGTTCATATTTTCGTCCCTGCGCGTTATTTCGCGAAAATACGGTACATAATTTACTGTCTATTCGAATTTTATAATCAGCGACATAAACGATAATTTTCACTATCTTAATGAATTGACAGGGCTGTGAAAATTTTGAGAACCTATCAGTAAGTTTCATTGCTAGGTACAATACATTTTTTAAATTACTGCGTGAATTAATCTTAACCCGCCATAACTTGAGATAATGCTTAACGCCAGCGACTTCGAGATTTTATTGTAATTAAACGTAGAAGCTTTTTATTTTTTTTTAATAATCAAAACTTGTCGACAAATTCAAAACTTATCTAAATTAAATTTGTTTATTAGCTCAAAAAAATGGTAAAGGATATTATAATTATCCGTTTTTGCTTCAAAATAAATTTAGGGAATTGCTATTCGCACTAGTTTTCCGCACGGATCGGATCGGACGGATATTTTTTAGAGATCCGGTTCCGATCCGAAAACCGGATCGAATCCAAGTCAAGATTCGGATCCGAATAAGAAAGATCCAGATCCGGATCCGGATCCGATAATAGGTAATGCTTTTTTGTTTAATCGTTTTTAATTATGCGGTATATTTTTTTAATATGACGATATTTTTTTAAGAGCGTTAGTTTATGGCAACCCGTCGCCATGACAATCAAGAGCATTAATATATATATATATTTTATTTAAGTTTTTATTTATTTTTTTTTTATTTAAGTTTTTTTATTTTTTTTTATAAGTTTTTTATTTAATTTAATAATTTTTTTTAGTAGGACGAAAACGACAAGAAAAACAACGAACAAAGCAGAAGAAAACGGGAATAAAGTGGAAGAAAATGGGGAAAACGACTAAGTTGCTAAAGAACCCGCCAAAAACAACGAAAAACCTACTAAAGAACCCACTAAAAATCGACGAAGAATTTACTGGAAAACGACAAACCTACGTAAGAACACAAGTAGAATCCGCCAAAAATCGACGAAAGAACCCACGATGAACTTACTGAAAAATTCCCCAAAAAATGATGAAAAGCTTGCCGAAGAACCAGCCAAAAAATGGCAAATGGCTTACTGAAAGAACCCCCCAAAACAACAAACTTGCTAAAGAACCCACCGAAAAACGATAAGCAGAACTTACCAGAAGATCAAGGAATTCACGGCCCAAATATGAGTTCCAACAATGGCTCCAATAACAATTTCATTAACGATCTAGCAGTTTCATCAAAAACTGAAAAAAAATAAAAACTATAGTATAAAAAAAAAAAAAACAAACAAAAAAAGAAAAACTATCTAAAATTTATAACGTTCCTTTTTATTACAATTGTTAATCGTTAGGTATTAGAAGGCTTAAAGGCTTAGAAAACTTTTAAGGCATAAAAAACTTAGCAGTTTAGAAAACTTAGAAGGTTTAGAAAACTTAATCTTATAGAAGAAAAAAAAAGCTTTCAAAGTTTACTTAATGGTTTAAAGATAAAAAACAAATTAGATGGAACCGGATTCGGTAGCTTATAAATCGTGGATCCGGATCCGGATCGGATCCGGGTCCTCGGATTGGATCTGCAGGCAGAACACTAATTCGCACCATGGATTTTTGCTATTCGCACCATGGTACATGTAGATCACCTCAATTTTGTCACTTAAATATTTTAACTTTTATTAATATTATCTCTATAAGTTCTTGATCAAATTTAATAATTTTTTTTATTTGAATTCTATGGATTCGTAGAATTAAAATAAAAAAATTTTCATCAAATTTGGTCAAGAACTTGTAGAGATATCTTTGATGAAATTTCCTGTAAACAATTTCAACGTAGCTTTGTTTTTTTGCTTTTTCAAAATAACCCACTGTTCGGTGATGATTTACAAGAAATTTTACTATGCTAACTAAAAAAAAAATTTATAACAATACTTGTAGCGCATATCATGGACTAATAGAATCTCAAATTTCATGAAAAAATATTAAAAACTCGTGAAGATATTGACGTTTTTGTAAATTTTGGCACATACGTTTTCGCAGGTTTTCCTCTAAACTTCAAATGATTCTGGAAGCACTTTCTCAAAATGAAACCTCCAAACATGAATTAGTAAGTTGATAGAATAGGTATTTGAGATTTTTCAGTTAAAATTTCATCATAAAGGATTAATATTGAGGAAGTTATGTTGGTTTTTCAATTTGCTTCCAGATTCAGAATTTTCTAAAATTTTCAATTTTGATGAAAACAGAAAAGTCAACATCACAGGCTAGATTTTTAAAGTTCAAATGAAACAAGTTACTGCGCACTAATATAATCAATAGAGAATATGCTAAAATTTTGATTTCTAAAATTTCAAGTTATTTGGTTAAATATTCATTCTATAATAGCTTTTTTTCATTTGGCGCAGCTTCTTTATAATATACTTTTTGGAAATAGAAGAATTTTTTATCAAAGATATCTCTACAAGTTCTTGACCAAATTCGATGAAATTTTTTTATTTGAATTTTATGGATCCATAGAATTCAAATAAAAAAATTCATTGAATTTGATCAAGTGGTTGCAAAGATATCTTTGATCAAAGTTTTAGAGAATTTCAAAACGCGTATCACATTACAGATACATTTAAATTTTTGACAAAACTTTGATCAAGGATATCTCTGCAACCACCTGATCAAATTTGATAAAAATTTTTTATTTAATTATTATGGATCCATAGAATAAGCAAAAAAATTTTCATCAAATTTTATCAGGTGGTTGCAGAGATATCCTTGATCAAAGTTTTGTCAAAAATTTAAACGTATCTGTCATGTGATACGCATTTTGAAATTCTCTAAAAATTTAATCAAAGATATCTTTGCAACCACTTGATCAAATTCGATGAAATTTTTTTTATTTGAATTCTATGGATCCATAAAATTCAAATAAAAAATTTCATCGAATTTGGTCAAGAACTTGTAGAGATATCTTTGATGAAATATTCTTCTATTTTCAAAAAGTATATTATAAAGAAGCTGCGCCAAATGAAAAAAAGCTATCATAGAATGAATATTTAACCAAATAACTTGAAATTTTAGAAAGCAAAATTTTAGCATATTCTCTATTGATTATATTAGTGCACAGTAACTTGTTTCATTTGAACTTGTAAAAATCTAGCCTGTGATGGTGATTTTTCTGTTTTTATCAAAATTGAAAATTTTAGAAAATTCTGAATCTGGAAGCAAATTGAAAAATCAACATAACTTCGTCAATATTAATCCTTTATGATGAAATTTTAACTAAAGACTCTCGAATACATATTCTATCAACTTACTAATTCATGTTTGGAGGTTTCATTTTGAGAAAGTGCTTCCAGAATCATTTGAAGTTTAGAGGAAAACCTGTGAAAACGTATGTGTCAAAATTTACAAAAACGTTAATATCTTCACGAGTTTTTGATATTTTTTTATGAAATTTGAGATTCTATTAGTTCATGATATGCGCTACAAGTCTTGTTATAAATTTTTTTAGTTAGCATAGTAAAATTTCTTGTAAATCATCGCTGAAACTGTGGGTTATTTTGAAAAAGCAAAAAAACAAAGCTACGTTGAAATTGTTTACAGGAAATTTCATCAAAGATATCTTCATAAGTTCTTGACCAAATTTGATAAAAATTTTTTTATTTTAATTCTACAAATCCATAGATTTCAAATAAAAAAATTTTTATAAATTTGATCAAGAACTCATAAAGATAATATTAATTAAAGTTTTTAAAAGTTAAAATATTTAAGTGACAAAATTGAGGTCATCTACATGTACCATGGTGCGAATAGCAAAAATCCATAGTGCGGATAGCAATTCTCTAAATTTAATGAATCTTAAATTTTTATTATACGTATTATTTTTTTTTTACATCTCAAAGAGAAATATATCATAGGAAAATTTTTGACCAAGTTAGGAAAATAAGCAATAGCTATATCCTAAGCAGTTTCGTATAATCATAAATGATTCCATTTATACCCATCTGCCCAAGAAATAATTATTACTTAACTAGTATCAGAGCACATCATTACGTCTGTATGTAATATTTAATCAATTTATTTTTTAAAAAAACTCACTAATAAAGTATTTTATAGTTTTATAATTTGTAAGTTGCAATTTATGATTTATATATATATATTATTATTTTTAATATGCAAAATAAATATGAGATCTTTATTACATTATATTTTAACCTTTGTTACTAACAGGCCGATAATGCATAAAATATTATGTAATTAAGTGTGATGATATTTGATATTTTAGCAGTTGATCTCTATCTAATCCTATAGATTTAAGAATTTATAATTATTTAATTATATTTTTTAATATAAATATTAATTTATAGTTTTAGACTTTCCATTTTATATTTTTTAATTTTATTTAGTCACAAATCATACGATGGTTTAGCTTTTTTAAAAGATTGCATTTGTTATTTACTATTAACCAGTTTTTGTATTATACTTATCTGTTATCTTATAATTATTAAATAGATATAAATGCTTTTCAATATACAATTTGTAAAGATTTGATAATATTTGTGACTCGCTTGATGACCATACATAAGAAAAATGATATAAATATATGTATGAATAATAAAGGCATTGTAGGTTAAATGTTGTTATTGTATAGTTAATTTCTAAATTTCATTACTATATTATTGCACATGACTAGCATGATATGACATATTTATGTAAAAAGAAAAGGTTTAATGTATAGTTGTTGTCTGCTACAATTCTTTGTTTATATTCAAATTTTTTGTGAGTATAAAATAGATATGAGCATCGTAAACATAATAAATTGCTTTTTGCATATATAGCTTTTTGCATATATGTAGATATGAATTCTGGGAATTTTCAGTTTCAATGTTTATGAATGGTAAAACCTAATTTCAACTTTTGACAAAAAAAACTAAAAGATGGCAAAATTGGTGAAACTCATAAAAATGACGAAATTAAAAAAAAACAACAAAACTAGTGAAAGATAGTAAAATCAATAAAAAAAGCAAGAATAAAAAGGTGATTAAAGATAATTAAAAGCATGATACTTTTATTTATCATGCATCAATTTGATTGGCTAATTTTATTGATCATCATCACACGAATTTAATAAAAATAAATAAAATTTAAGACTTTCATATCTTTACTAATAATATTATAAAAAATTTGATAATATAAAATAATTTTATGCATCTATTGTGCTGCTAAACATTTTTAATTAGAAGTAAAAAGATGGTGTTGTAGCCTTGGAAGAGACTTCAAAAACTTAGTATGCCAATTTAGCTACTGGGCCACAATCATTCAAGTTCAGGTTTTTGTGTTTAATTTTTAGAGTTTGATAATTATGGGTTTAAATGTTATTTTATTTATATATATTTTTTAAAAGTCATTTATATTTAGGATAATTATATACAAAGTTTTTTAATAATAAAGTTATCTTCTTATATACATTTTCCATCTTAAGATTTCTCACAATTCTTTACAATAACTATAACAAAGCACTTACAAATTATAAAGTAATAGCTTTAAAAAATCTGACAAATAAAGCAATAATTGGTTGATGAATGTAAATTGTAGTAATGGGAAGAAATAAAAGCTACAGTGAATAAAGTTTGGTAAACCCAAAGAAAATGAAGTAAAAGCATAAGCAAAAAATATAGTTATTAGTGTATGTAACTAAATGATTATCTAATTTATTCATTGATTCCCATGATCAAAAGCTAAATCAAAAATGATTCCTATCAACTATTCAAAAAATTTTGATCAACAATAGTTGTCTTAATAAAATTTTAAGCAATTATCAAAAAATAAAAAAAAAAGAAAATATACAAAAATCTCAAAATTTTACTAAGATAACCATTCTTTTGTGGGAAATTTTAAATCTTAAGCTAACCTTAACTTTAAAAAATTTTAGAAAAATTTATATAATCATAACTGAAAAATTAGCTAATCAAATTGATGCACAGTAAATACAAGTATCATGCTATGCAATATATATATTATTACAAATAATGCTGAATCAGGTAATGCTAAAATTTATATAACTATATGATAATCTTCTGTTTAAACAAACCTAAAGAACTCTAGCATCACCAATTTAAAGAATTTCACTGTTAGTGTTAGGATTAGAGTTAGTGTTTGGGTGTTACCAGATTTTAATTAATTACTCTAGTAAAATTTAGGTATAAATGTTGTACCTCAGATTGATTCTTGCATCAAATTGATATCTAGCCTAAATTAGATTAGGGTTAAAGTAATATTACAGTAAAGTTAGAAGTTAGTTTAGACCAGTTGTTGCTATATTATTTAATGCTAGTCAATTAATTGCCATCTGATATGTATCAGATTCAATCTAATGCAAGTTTTAATCTGAGGCACAATATATAGAAGAACATCAATAGAAAAGGGACAAATAATTTTTAGTACCTTTTTTTAAATTTTAAATTAAAATATCTTAACAACTACTATATCAAATTTAATAAAATTTTTTTTGTTTTAATTCTATAACTATATAAAATTAAAATAAAAAAATTTTATTAAATTTGGGTAAATAGTTGTTAAGTTATTTTAACTTAAAGTTGCAAAAGCTTTTATTTAGAAAAATTTGTCCCCTTTCTATTGATGTCCTCCTATATATATGTAAAATCAATAGAAAAAATCTCAAACCATGATGCTGTGAGATTTAAAATGTGACCTGGTTGCAGGCACATACCTGTGTCACCTAGTATTGACGAATTTGGGTTTGCTAGCATAATTCCAGAAATTCAGGAATTAGAAGAATTCGAGAAATATTAGTAATATTATAAATACATAAAATATTAGCTATATAGCACTTTGAAATATATCTGTACTTGCAGAGATATCAGTAATTCCAGCATGTAAAAATAGAACTCAAATTATTATAAATAAAGGTCTTTTGGCCCTTTGGGAATGACATTGAATTCTACTTTTGCTTAATAAATCATATATATAATAAATATTCCTTTATTGTCTTTAATAAATAAATACAAGTATATATTTAATATATAATAGACTTTATATATTCGTAAATTGCTATATTTCGCTTATTCTTAACCAAGCTATTCCGAAACTCTGCCCAACCACTTGCCCAAATTTAATACATCTCTTTCAACCTGATTTAACCTAGACTTTAGTTATATAAAGCATAATTCCAATCTATTAATAAACCTGCTAGGTTTCTGATTTTTCATTTTGATATAACTGTCACAGGTCAAAATCCAATATATCAGGTACCTATTGGGTACCATATTACTATAATTGAAAAATATATAAAATACTATATATTGGTAATCTATCATACATATATCATATAGTTTGGATATATTGGGTATTCGATGTGTATATGTAATAAAAATAAATTTTAAATCTACATATATTATCCCTTAAACTATAAGCAATTCCAGGCAAATTTGCCTGGAAAATTGCTATAAATATACTTATGATCTACTTTTTTTAAAATTTAAAATATTTAATTAAAATTTTTTTTGATAATATTTGAAAATAAAGATTATATTATAGTAGTATTTAATTTATATTATAAGAAAAAAAGTTTAAATTGTTTATAAGCTAAAAATAGACAAATTTTAAAAAAAATTTTAACCAAAAAAATTATTTACTAATTCTTGGCGAACTCTATAAATATTATCTCTAGCCTCTTGTTTTTAATATATATTGTAGTTTATAAAAAGGATTACAAC
>QKWP01000016.1:150866-284760 GCA_003550325.1 Gigaspora rosea | reverse complement strand
TTTTTTTTTTTTTTTTTTTTTAGAAAACGTTCTGCTTTTTTTTTTTTAGAGAACATTGTATCTTAAAAAAGTTAAAAGGAGTAAAAGTTCAATCTAATATTTAAATTATAGCTTATATATACCAAAAACAAAAGTGCTAACCAAAAAAATTTTTACTATAATGCTTAAATATAACCTCACATAGATTATTCAGGGTCCTACTAGTAGAATAAAGAATCTCTAACATTGGTATCAACTGAAATAGAAGTTGAAAAAGATGAACATAAATTGTTCAAAGACTATAAAAGACCTACTGAACTGATCCTTGATAAAGATACAAAAGTCCCTGAATATTGGGACAAAGTTGGAATTGGATTTGAAATGGACGAATGTAAGCTATCTATTCATTATTAAGAATCTGCAAATATAATGACGAAAGAATAAATAATCTTGATAAAACCAACAAACACAAAGCACCTACTCTAAAAGGCCTTAAAAAGCCCATAAATGTTTAAGAGAAAAAGCAAGTGAATTCAAGAGAATATTCTATGAAGAGATAAAAGCTTTTTAATACTTTCCAATATGATGGTCATATACTCAAACCTTCAATCCAGGAGGAAAGCCTGTACAAAAAAAAGTATTTGAAATAATAATCTGATCATATCCCATCTCTTATTACACAATGCTGCAAGCAATAGTTACAAAAGTAACCCAAAATAAAAAGGTCCCTATTATGCACCTGATCAGTTGGCTAATGAAGTCTGTGGAGTTGTGACCACACTAATTAATATACAACTACTGAGAGAGATTAATAAAATCTGGATTAACCTCTGACTAAGCAACAAAGCTCTGCCTCCGATCTATTACAGCATCTGTATTTTTATACCTGAGAGGTATAAAATAAGCCAAGAAGGATGTAAGACCTAAAATGTAACTTGGTTGCAGGCATGTGCCTGTGTGACCCAGTAATGATAAATTTGGATTTACTAGTAGAATTCTAGAAATTCTGGGAATTGGAAGAATTTAAGAAATATCAGTAATATCATAGATATCAGCTATATAGGCACTTCTGTACTTGCAGAGATATCAGTAATTCTAGCATGTAAAAATAGAACTTGAATTATTATAAATAAAGGCCTTTGGCCCTTTGGAAATAATATTAAATTCCACCTTTGCTTAATAAATCATATATAATATAATAAACATTCCTTTAATGTCTTTAATAAATAAACACAAGCACATATTCAATATATAATAAACTCGTATATATTAATACATAATAAACTCGTATATATTCATAAATCACTATTCTACGCTTATTCTTGACTAAGCTATTCTGAAACTTTGCCCAACCACTCAACCAAATCTAATATGCCTCTTTCAACCCAATTTAACCTAGACTTTAGTTATACAAAGCATAATTCCGATCTATTGATAGACCCACCAGGTTTCTGATTTCTGAATGCTAATACATTAGCAGTAGTAATACTAGTATTCTAGTATTTATTCAGAAGATCATCATATAATCATATAAACAGTATTATTTAATTTTTTTTGAATTATCCTTTAGGTTTTTTATCCCCAAAGGTTGCATTTGGCGATCTTTTTATTAAGGTCCTATATATCAAGTACAATTTCTTTTTGTGGTACATTCTATGATATTATTAAGCTAGTTATACAATCTAATTCTATACTCAGACACCCAGACATCTTTCAATTAAGCTATCCAGCCCACCAGCAGTATTATCAGTTTTCCAACTTCTTCTGGAACCTCTAGTCATCCGTACTAACTGGGGCAGCATTGAGATCAGATATTTCTTAGTACTTTCTTTCTTTGGCCTTCCGAAGTTTCAGCTTCCAACTTCATTCAGATCCTCTAGTCATCTGTACTGACCAGGGCAGCCAGACTAGGAGAACTTCTCAGTACTTGCTTCTTTTGGCCTTCAAAGTTTTTTGGTCTCCTTCTATTTCGGTTTAGAACTGGGACCATCCTGAGTTCATCTGGATCCTTTTTCTTTATTGGGTTAGTATGACTTGCTATTTTTGTCATACTAGTATTCAACCAGAATTTCACCAGAATTTTACTAAAAGTTTTCATTATTTTCTTATTTAGCACCAGATATGAATTAATGTAGTTAAATTAACCAACCGTGGTCTTATCCTTTTAGTTCAGCCTATTCATCTCGTGATCAAGTATGGTTTTTCTTTGTCTGCTAGTAGGGACTGAACTGGTGACCTTGGGAGTATAACCACTTATGCTATCGACCCGCAGGTCGCATTATTTAATTTCAGCATTATCCACATTATACATTAATCTACTAAATATTAATACATAATAAATATTGCTAAAAAAGCAAGATTTTAGAATTTCCAAGATAAATTTATTTATTTCAACTCTTTAATTTATTTGAATACAAATAAAAGCTATCACTTTGTTTATTACTTTTGTATTTTTAAATAAACTATATACAAAATATTTTAAATTACTATTATAGGTCAGTCTTTTTTTAAATCTTAGATTTGATATTTACCAAGTTTTAACTTTTCTTAAAGGTTTTACTAGAGTTTTGCCATTTTTCTATAGTTTCATTATTTTGCCAAAGTTTTATTTGGTTTCATATTTTGCCAGGTTTAGTTTTTTTTTTGCTATTTGACAAAAATAGTTTTACTTGCACAATACTAATTATTATTAAATTGATCATACCTCTGATTATTCTTGTATCATCTACTTTATCTCTATTTTTATTATTGCCCTTTTCTCTATATTAGTAGAAATGGGTACAGCTAGTGTTTAAAATTCAAAATTGTTTTATGTTCTCAAAAAGAACATTTTTAATTTCTTAATGTTCTCAGTAAAATTTTAATGTTCTTTATATAGAATAATTAAAATTTTTTTAATATTAAAAGAATTTATTGAATGTTCTCAAATAGAGAACAAATTTTAATAATTTATTTTCCAAAAATTGTATAATGTTCTTTGAGAATACTAAAAACTTTGAATTTTAAACACTGGGTACAGCAAGTTATTACTAGTTATAACTAGCTAATAACCAAGACTAATATTAGCTAGTTTGAGCAGTTTGACTAATAATATATTATATACAGTATTATATATATAGTACTATATATACTGTACATATTGTATACTGTTAATAGAAACAAAAATTCAGATAAATCAAAAACCAAAAAATTAATACACAAAAACAAATATTTATACAATATATACAATAAATGAAGTATATTAATTTGGCAAGATAATGTTTATTGATATTATTGTTTAAATAATTTATTATAGATTAAAAGAATACAACTTTATTTTGTTACAGTATTTTTGAATATATCTCCAACTAAGCCAAATTTTAATTCAATTTATAACAATTTTACTAAAAACAAAAAGAATAAAACCAAAAAAATTATACTCAAAAGAGTGCATATATCAATTTTATATTATTAGATTTTTATTGTAAAAATTACAAAATGCTTTATTATAGCTATACACTTTATCTGATTTGGCCTTGAAGATGAATTGTTATTAAAATCTAACTTAAATAATTTTCCTATTTATTGTATATTTTTATTATTGTAGCTCATTTACTAAACAAAGGCCTATGCATTAATTATTATTACTCTAGTGGCTTTTTTTTATTAAATTGATCTAGAACTATTTAGTGATTTGAACTGGTTGGGCAATAATCAGTTAACTGACCCGAACTAAATAAATTTTGGGTAACTGGTCAGGTAAGTGCTTAATCGGTTGACCCATACAACTGGTTGAGAATTAGTTGACAAAATGTAAATAATATCATAAAAGAGCAAAGGCCCCAAAAAATTCTGAAAAGAAAATGAATGAATATAGTAGACAAGACAAAAATTTGAGTAAAGGTCCGAAAGTTAACATGAAGTGATCTTAATTGGTTGAATTGGTTGACACCAAATATTTTAGTTCGGTTAACCAATTAAGAAAAATTTTCTCAGTTAGAACTATTGTAGTTACCTATCTAATTATAATTTGGTAATACTTTTATACTAATTTCAAATAATTGCAGGCAAATCATTTACTTAATTATAACTTAGTAAGCTGGACTTGGATGTGGAACTATAGAAATGTTTTTTTAAAAAAATGTGACAATTTTGGTGCAGTTGATAAATTATATATAGTATAGGATTAGTATAGGATTTTGATCTTCACTAGCAATACCAAAATTTTGCTAATTATTTATTAAAAGGAATCTGATAAAAATATTGATATAAAATTTGACTAATTATATTTGTTAATTTAATTAATACAGAGTTTTTTGTTAGATAAATTAAATATATTAAGAATTTTATTTTAATATATATACAGTATAATTATATATTTAAATTATATAGCTTATATTTTATAAATATATATAGTTTATGATTTATAAATATATATAGATGTCCTCCTTTATAATTACATAGTTAAACACATTCTAATATGGTAATTATAAAAGATATGATTTTATAAAAGTACTTCTATATAAGCACAAATTATAATTAATATAAAAAAGTGATCTAGTAGAGGTATTTTAAAAATTTTATATATATTAATAGATAGTTGTTATATAGAAAACTTAGTATAACCAGTAGATATTTTATTTAGGTAAGTGAAAGAAAAAGTCTCTTTTTTATTAATTTTAATAGCTCTCTTTTATATTACAATATTTTTCTTATTTATTACAAAATAATTACTACATATGTTATGCAAATTACTACTTACTTTACTTAACTATATCATTTAATTAATCACTCTTTGTAGTATAATCATGATCTATAATGATAATTGAATTACTAAGTTTATATTGTATTAATTATCTATTCATTTTACTTATTAATATTTATCGAATTACATGCTAATTACTTTATTCTTTATGATACAGATTATGATTAATCATTAACTCTGCATATTGATACACTTGCAATATTACAATCTAATTGACTGCTATAACATGAACTTAATCTATTATACTATGTAATTAATTTTTACAAAATATGAAAGTAGTTCAGGAGAACAAAATACATTTATTATAAACTTTTTATTAGTATTATTTTCATTTTATGTACCTATGAATATAGCTAAAAAATTTGTAATTTTTTTTGTAAAAACATAACTTAAAACAAAAAATATATTAATAAAAAATCAACTAATTTACATAAAAATTTTATAATAGGTGTTTTTTGTTCTTTTGAACAACTTTTCTTATGCATAAAAATCGACTTATTTATAATTATTTTGATTTTTTTTTTGTATCAAAGTTCCTGCTATAGGAATAAGTCTTTTATTCAGCCTGTGGATCAAGGTGTCCTCTTTGGCACCTAACATTTGTTACAAAAATAAGGATACAACTAGCCTCATGTACAACTTTTGGTTGTTAATTTAAGTAGTCTATCTAAAGGTTCTACACTAGTTGCTATATCTGCAATCCAACTAGAGGATTGCCTCTTTAAACTCTCTGGTCCCTATTTTTTCTGTCAATTCTATTTGTTTTACTAGTACAGCTCTCTAATACATTAGTCAATCAAGATTAGTTTTGGATGCTATTGATTATTATTTTGACTTTTATATATAGTAACAATCAATAATTTTATATAAAAATTTTTTAAAATTTATTTGAAAAAATTTTTATATAAAATCATTGATTGTTTTTATATATAAAAGTCAAATAATATAAGTAAATCAATTTTATACAATAAAAAAAGTTGTTCAAAAGGACAAAATATACCTATTATAAAAATTTATATAAATCAATTGATATTTTATTTGAAGTTTGCTATTTATCACCACTGGTGATCATCACTAGTATTTAATTACCAATTAAAATTTAGGATCAGATTAACATGCAGATTAATTTTTGTGTAACAAAAACAAAAAATTTTTAAAAATTCCTAAAATTGCTTCTAACCTAAAATTTTGCGTATAAAACTACTTTTTTTTATACAAAAAAAAATTATTTGCTAAATTTTACTATATACAAAGCACTATTCTAATCTCTAACCTTTATCTTAACCCTAATATTAAAGAAATTTAATTTTATTTAGTTTGTTTTATTTATTTTGTAGATCACTAGTGATGATTACTAGTAGTGATTCGTAGTAATTTTCATTTTATTAATATATTTTTTTTGTTTTATATATCAAAAAAAAAATTACAAATTCTTTTAGCTATATTTATAAGAGTGCATAAAATGAAATAAAAAATATCTTATTTACATAAAAATTTATGATAAATGTATTTTGTTCTTCTGAGCAACTTTTTATATTGTGTAAAAATTGACTAATTTAGTATTATTTTATCTTTCTATATAACAACTATTTTTGATTATATATAAATATGATTGTGAAAAGTAATTGTATTATTAGAATTGGCCAGAAAATTCTAAAAAAATGTAATAGTAATTATAATATGATTGTGACTATATAGAGGTTTTTTTAAATATTAAAAAAATAGTATTATAATTTTGGTGTATTATATAGAGTTTGTAACTACTGTAAATCCGGACATGTGTAACCCTAAGCGGTGTACCCCTCGCCAGTTTGAAGTGCCAGTTCGTGACTTATACCCGAGTATTAATATATCTTCTTATAGCATATCGTAATATAACATATACTAAGTTGTAAAAAACCAGTTTTTAATTAAATTATAAACACGATAAAACAAGAACTACTGATTTAACGATTCATTGAATACGAAAGAACATAGTGTAGGGGGATCTGTTCGCACATGTGATTATCAATGAATTTTTTATTAATCATTAAATTTATGACATGCATCAGAATCATTATAAAAGCAAGAAAAATTTTTATTAAAGCACAAAAGTCGGTTTGTTATGTAAATTTTCAACATTACCGGTATAAGCAATTTTTAAAAACAAACAAATTTTTTACATTATTGGTCGATTACCACATATTCGGACAAAATCTTCATAAAGCGCACATATTGCACTTGATAAAATGAACTTTATATAACAATATTGTTCAAAAAAAAAATCAAGAAATTTGATATTATTCCCAATCGTTATCAACCTCAGTTTCTTCATACTCCTCACCGCTAATATCATTTGCATTCGATTCTTTAATATTCTCTTCATTCACATTTTCCAAATCTTCTCCCAAAGCTTCATAATCAAACACCAAATCGTTTTCAGACCCATCCGTTGTCTACTGAAATACCGCAACACTTGAACGCCTTTCTAATTATACGAGGATTAATGTCATCCCATAATTCTCCTACCCATTGAGCTAAAGTAGAATATGATGGTTTTCGGATACGTCTAGCAAGCGTAAATTGATGAGAGTTGTTAATCATCCACTGGTTATAACAAGAGCGCACCTACCATTTAGAACTCTGTTAATATACAATACTCTATGAATAACAAAAAAAATTTTAATACACTGTACCTTTTCTTTAAAACATTTGTTTATTCCAACATCAAGAGGTTGCAATTTACTGGTTAGTCCCCCTGGAATTACAGCGATATGGGTATTATTTCTGCGAAATTCATGCTTAATGGGATCTACAGTATGACCTCTAAACGAATCCAAAATAAGAAGAGATTGGGGATTTCCTGATTCACTACGCTCAGACCACACGTTATTGATCCAATATATTATCTCCTCTTCATTGCACTATCCTTTTGTGTTCACACGAATAATGACACCTTCTGAAAAATTTTCATGGTGAATGTTCTTTAATTTAAAAATGCATACTGGTGGAAGCTTTCTTCCATCTGCAAAACATTCCAAAATTACAGTAAACGAGGTCCTCTCATGCCCAGTCATTCGGATGCCTATTGTTTTGGCCCCACGTTTATCAAGAGTTACTGGGTATGGCAGGTCAAATGACAAAGGCGTTTTATCCATGTTTCCAATATAACAGATATCATAATTGTATTGGCACGTTTGAACAAAACTAAACTCAAAAACTCATTTTGTAGATCAATAAGGTCTTCAGGGAGATGTTGTGAAACTGTTGTGCATCAGCGATTTGATAACTCATTACGAAATAAAAAACCATTCAACCAACCTTTAGAAAACCTAAAATCACTAATATTAGGATATGCTTCCTTTATTCATTAATTCGAACTAATTGTTTGGCCTTTGTAACAACCATTTTTCATGTAACAGGCATCTGCTTATTCCGAAGAGTTTCAATCCACTCAACCAGCTTTTCTTCTAAAATTGGGTACTGGGCTGGTCGGCCACGATTAAGGGTTAAAAAGTAAGGCGCAGAATTTAGAAGTTCTTGTTTCTTGCTTTGCCAGTTACGAACTTGTTTAGGCTCAATATCAAAATGCTTTGCAGTCGCTCTATTATTTTGAGTACTTTCAGAATAATAAATCACCATAAGTTTTTCGCGAACACACCAGCTACGCCAAGTTTTTTTACTAACAGTACGAGATTTTTTTGTAATATTTCTTTTTCATGGAGACATTTTTTTTAACGCGTTTTGGAGAATTCGTGTTTAGGTTTTTATTTAAGGAGAACATTGCACAATTTGTACAGAAGCAACGATAAATTTAAAGGAATAAAATTCATTATTTAAATTATTAAGAATATTTTCCATTAGTTTGGGCATTTCACCCATAAATATTTTGATGCTATGAGAAAGAATTTTAAAGGGGTTTAAGAATTTAGAGAAAAAAAAAGCCAACCAAATTGCTGAGCTGTTAGGGTAGCCCTAGAGCTACCCTAGAGCCGTTGTCCTGCTCAAAGCAATAAGGTGCACTTTCAAACAGACATGTGGCATATTATGGTAAAATTCAAAGAAAACGGGTTAAAAAAATTTTTTTTAGACAAAATGCTTAAATATGCAAGAATCTGACTAATGCATGCATCAGAATGACATTGGGCTTTCAACAAATAATATTACTAATCAGGCTGAATCCGGTAGATAATCAAGAAAACCTGATGTCACATTTTCTTTTGGCAGTATATATGAAAATAGAAGTTCGATCAACTAGCAACCTCAACTTACGTACCCCTATCAATACGGTATACCCCCCATAAAGAGGTACCCCGGGTACTAAATTGAGCAATGAAAATATCTGGGGTACACATGCCCGGATTTTACGGTATATAGTATAAGTAGATGACTATATTTGTATAAATTTATAAATTTTATTAAAAAATTTTTTTAAATTAATTAAATTATGTAAATATAAAATAATTTAGAATGTTTTATTTTTTCGCCTATGCGATATATCGCACTCTATAAGATCTGGTATAACATAAAATCAAAACAATAAAATAAATTCATTAGTTTGAGTTAAGGTGAGTTTTAGGTTAGAGTTAGGGTAGGGCGCTTTAGCAAAAAAGTTCTAACCCAAAATTTTGAGAGGAATTTTTTTTGTTAAAGTACGAGAGATAGTTTCATAAGTAAAATTTCGTGCTATAGATGATTTTTGAAAAAAAATCATAATTGCTTCTATTTCATATTACACCTAATTCTGCATTATAATTGGTTAATCAGGGGTGGTGATACATTGCCATGGCAATAAATTATAAAATCCAATAATTTAAGTAATTAAATATTTAATTATTAATAGTAAATATAAATTATTTAAATAATTTAATATTTAATTAAGATAGTTCAAATTTAATTTTTTGGTTAATATTACCCTTTCTTCTTCTTCTCTTATAAGATAAACTTAAAAAAAAGTAAAAACTAAATAAAATACAAGTACTGTATAACTGTAAAATAAAGTGAAGTAGTATAGTTTCAAATTTTAGTCTAAATTAAACTTAATTTAAGCCAAAATTCAAAATAGCACCTATGCATTATTTCATGGTGATATAGCAAATATAAAATAAAAAATTTAAAATAAAATAAATAATTTAAAATAAAAAGATAATTTAAAATAAAAAATAATTTAAAATAAAAAATAATTTAAAATAAAAAAAAATTTAAAATAAAAAATAATTTAAAATAAAAAAATAATTTAAAATAAAAAAATAATTTAAAATAAAAAATAATTAAAATAAAAATAATTTAAAATAAATAATAATTTAAAATAAAAATATTTATTAAAATAATTAAAATAAAAAAAAATTATAAATAAAATTAAAACAAATAAAAAAAAAGGATTTTGATAAATTTAGCAGATTGCGATATTGCAGATTAATATTAAAAAATATAAAATAATTATTAGTTAGGGTTAGAGTCTGAACTAGTATTAATATTATTTAGAGTGTGCATATATATATGCAAAATTAAGTACTAAAAACTTTTAATTAGAAGCCCAAGACTAGTTTAAATAATGAAATTTCAAGTTATTTTAAATTTTTTTGTAATTTTTGTAATTTTTTGTTTATTTTGTTATACAAGCAACTTGAGATATTTAACAACCTCCTTAAAAAAATAAAAATAATTAAAAAATAAAAAAAATAATAAAAAATATAGCTAAAATTTTAGTTTCTACTTGGCTGTCCTTTTATATATATTTATTTTATTTTGCATTAAAATAATTCAAGAAAAACTGCTAAAAAAAGAGCTTCCAAAGTGTTTTTTTTCAATTGTAAAGAGAGTAGTTTCAAGAACAGTGAACCCAGTAATATCTTTATAATTATCACTTTATATTATTAATAATTTGGTCTAAGTTTAATATTAGATTAGATAATAATATAGGTTAGGCTAAATTTTTAGCACTAGTAAACAAATAATATAATTGTATAGTTTAACATAATTTAACATAATGTGATAATTACTAGGTTTACTATTCTTGAAGTGTTCTATTAAATATTATATTAATTGTAATATAGACTAATATTAAAAAAATTAAAAATATAATTACTAAAGCAAATTTATTATACATATGCACGGATTTGTAGAATTAATATAGATCACTGATGCACTCTAAAATTTGTTACACAAATATGCAGGTATGTCAGCTAGTTGATGTAGTTGATTCCCAATAATATGCGCAGATTTAGTAGTGCATCAGCTAGTTGATGTAGTCGACGTGCAGGTATAATTTACTGGTAATCGAGACATCACTATATAACATGTTGCCAGCTTGTTGTTGAATATAAAACAATGTGAGAGGCATGAAAATAAATATTGTGCGATTTCTTTTGATGGACTGAACAATATTCAAAAGGTTGGTGAAAGCTCAGCAACATGCCCAAAATCTGATTTTTATGGACATTTACTATTATTTTTCTTTTAAAGCAAAAAATAGGGTTCATACAGTACTCGCTTGAGGCCATTTAACCTATTTCACAATAATAATTATTATTTGAGTGTCATCAAAAGAAAACCTACAAGTTATACTTTTTTAGCCTTTTATTGTTAATAAAAATATTCTGAATCGTTTTGAGATGATTCAAATAATGTGGGTTTCAAAGTTAACAAGTAAGTAATGCATTTCGAAAATATAAGTTTTTTCAATTATTGTTAATCATAACATTCCTGTTTCTGTATAAACATTATGAACATTACCTATAACCCTTTCTATCAACATGACTAAATCGTTTATTAATATTTGCTGCCTTGGTGAAAAAAAACTGCTAACTTGACCGAATCAGCTCATTTATTACAAAAAAATCATGCCTTGGTGTAGCAAGAGGTCTGTATTTTAGAAAGTATGGGCATAGTACTTTTACTATGTTAAATTATAAATCAGAAAAATAAAATATGATTCTTTGATCTTAATTCAAAACCTACTAATATTAAAATTTAAGGCTTAATTATTGATATCATTAAAACCATTTAATTTATTTATTTTTAATATAAATAAAGTTAAATATTTTAATTATCTTTAGAAAGTATTATACGACGCAATGCAGGAATTTGGGTATCTTCTTTATTTTTATTTATTAAATATTATGTAAATAGAGTACAGTTCTGTTATTTATTATATCAATGTACTTTATTTTAAAGAATAAAAGGTTACATATACATAATAAACTTACAACCAAACAAAGTAATAAAAAATATTGCAGTATGATTAGTAGAGATGCAGACATTCAAAATCTTGAGAGTAGCTACTCTTGGCACAACTATCACGGCAATATGGCGCTTTGCCATATAAGTAGAAGTGTCATATGTTGTACAAATGCTATATAATGTATAAGTGCCGTATACAGTATAAGTGCCATATGCCGTATAAGTGCCATATGTATTGACAAAAAAATTCAAATCTAAAAAAAAATATTACAAAAAAAAATGATATCCATTCGAAATCATGTTTCAATCTCTATCACTCTGTATTGATTCGTGTTTTGCTAAACTAAGCCTGCAAAAAAGAAAGAAGGGTTAGTACAAGCTGGAAAAAAAGGTAACAACAATGAAAAAGAATAGTACTTATCCTAAAAACCAGTTTATACTTCTAAATTGTCTAATTTACATTTTGTGCTACCAATTTATACTGTTATAGAATGAATTAGTTATTATTATCTATTAATTTTATTATTTATTATTATTATCAATTTATTATTTTATTATTTGTCATTATTATCTGTATTATTAATATATCACTTAGTCACTTAGTCGCTTAGTCGCTTAGTCACCTAGTCGCTTAGTTGCTTAGTTGCTTAGCTCACAGATATAAAAACCCTGCTAATTTCCCAAGTTAGAACAAGCAACAGACCCCTCTCACCTCTATTTTTGTAAACAATATTTAGGATTTTTTAGGAATAGACACCTAAGGATAGCCTTGTATTCTTTATATTTAATAAATGACTCTTTGACTATAAACTGTTTAGGTACTCCCTCTCTAGGATAATTCCTGCAGGCAAGGTTTATCTTCTCTCTTAGTACTTAGTAAAGTTATTAGTATTGTACTTTCCTCTCGAACTGCCTTAGAAAAGGATATAGTTTCTTAATAGAGACAAGAAGCTATACTTACTTCTTGAATACTGCATATACCTGTGAAAGGATTCCCTGTACCATGTCATTGTTATAGAGTAAATTAAGAAGGCTTTACTCTGTAACATTTGGTGCCTTCTGGCAGAAATCTATTTAAATTATTGAATATTATTGAAGAATTTGGAAATCTTATTATTACTACTGGCAGGAATATTTTTATTTTTGGCTGTTATAATTCTCTTACTATTTAATTGCACTCTTGTTATTCTCTTACTACTCACTTGGAATTTCTTTGAATGTTAACTATTTACTATATTTTGGAGATTAAAATTTATTTGACAACTTACTACTAACCTTTTATTTTTGGAGGTATTTTATTATTCTTTTATTAGTTTCCTTAAGACTTGGAACTGACTTCTCTATATGAATAGAGCATATGATCTATACTTAGAACAAATTGAAGTACACGAAACAAGTCACCTTTTATCGCTTGCTGTAGACGTTTTACAAGCCTATCATCCTGATTTATCTTGTACTATTTGTTACCCTATTGCTGACTTATACCATCCCTTCTGACGATTTTGGAGAACATATTGAGACAACTATTTTGTTACCACATATTCTCAAAAGACAAACGACACTTACCAAGTTCTAGTTACTGCTACTGATTATAACACTGTTAGAGCTGCTGCTGGAGACATTGTTTTTAGTTGCCGCTATAATAATGACCTTTTAGACCCAAAAGAAGTTATTGCTAGGTTACTCCTCAAACATACTTCCTATACTCTTGCACCTATCTTACCTCTTGATTTTGAAGCTACATTACTTGACCTTCATATTGAGGACCTTCTTCCTTTTACTCTTTTTCAAACTCAACTTAGGACTGAAAATCTCCTCTTCGATTTTCAAAATCAATTAGAAAGACTGATTTAAACTTTGATACCTCGCTACCCAGATCTATATATACTTTAGGCCCTGAACAATTAGCTGACATGGGTGCTGGTTCTTCTACTGATACTTATATACCAATCCCCCAAAGACTTGAGTTTCCTTCTTCGCCTATTTCAGAAATTCCATATCATTATACTAGAAAACCTACTCTTCCTCCGCAACAAAATCGTCTTTTCCGTTTATTACAACAAACATTTTCCCCTGCTACCTGCACAACTGCTCCACCACCTCCTTCTGTAACTGAAAATTACCCTACTGTTAATCTAGATATTACTATTACTCCACGCCATACACCTCCATTGCTTAACATACCTTCTCTTAACACTCAAAATTTAATTGATCCTTTTGACCATTATATACAAAACCAAGATGCTACTATTGTTAGACCTGACTCTCCTCAATGATTCGAAGAAATAAATTTACAACCTCTTGCTGAAGATTAAACCCTATTCTACCCTCTACCTAACCAGAAAATCTAATAGGAGATGCTGCTTTATGAGCTGCTATACAAGCAATAACTGATCTTGCAGCTGCCCTTGGGCAAGGCTCTGAGAAAACTCTTATAACTGTTACAAATTTTTATGGAGATAGAACTCAAGACCCTGCTGACTGGTTAAAGGAATTTAGAAGGGCTGCTACCGCTAATAAATGAAATGCTGCACGAAAGTTTCAACTTGCTCCTGTGTACCTTAAGGGAGTTGTATTAGACTAGTTCCAGGCTTTGAATCTGCAACCTAATGCTTTTAATGATAATAGTGCTCAGGATTGAAGTTTTCAGCATCTTTTTAAAGCACATTTCTATACCACTAAGCAAAAAGCTATCTGACAAAAACAGCATTTTGATATTAAGCAAGGACTTACAGAGACTGTAGATAAATATGTCAACAGATTTCATATATTACAAAAGAAAGTAGACCCGGACAATGTTTACCCAGCTGATTTCGTTAAACAACTTTTCAATCAAAACTTGCACTCTGAGTATGCTATTAATGTTCAAGCTGCTGTCCCTAATAATTTGAATAATGCCATTGAAGTAGCCCTCTGATTGGAAACTGGGAAATTAATGACTACTACTCCTACCAACACGGACCAAGTCATCTAACAGCTTACAGACCAAATTGCTAAGCTTAGTGTTAACTTGGCTCAGACACAGACTACACCTACCTCTTCTGTTAATTATGCTGACAACTGCGCCCAAACCCTCCGAATGAAAGAACCTCCTATTTGTTATTATTGTGGATGCACTAGACATTTTATTCGTGATTGTAATAGTAGAAAACAAGACCAACAACAAGGATCCAACTCTCGCCACAATAATAATAATAATAACTGGAACAAGAATAACAACCAGAATAGGAACTGAAATGGACACACTCTGATCACTATTCCAATAACAGAGACCATTTTTGCAATCATAACAATTTCTGTTCTAGAAGCCAATCAAGGAACAATAATTATAGAAGCTGAAATAATGATAACTATCGCTCTTATCAAAACTCCTCTAATCGATCTCCTTCTCCTTATCATCAAAGTGTTAATTATCTTATACAAAACCAGACTCAGATACCTTCACTTACTGCTAACAAGTGGGAAATATTGCTCAATAATCAATCTATTCGAGGAGCTTTAGCTACCTACTTATACAAGGAAGCTAAAAATGCTAATCTTGTTCAAACTCCTGCCTATACTACACCTGTCAAATATAATGTCTCTCTTCAGAACAAACCCTATCAGGCCATTATTGATAGTAGTGCTTCAATTAGCATGATTGCCCACAAGACGGTCAAGGAACTTGGATTGACTATTTAACAGACCTCCAATAGCTTCATAGTTTCTGCAGTTGGAATCTCTACTCAACCTTTAGAAATTATAAAAGACTTACTAGTTAAAATCGATCACATTACTATCCCTCTTACCATGGAAGTAGTAGATACTACCTCCTACTCTCTTCTCTTAGAAAATAACTAGAATCAGAAAGTCGAAGCAAATTATAACTGGAAAAATGGCTGTTATACTTTTAAGTAGAAAAACAGGAAACACACTATCCCTACTACTTATAAAAGTAACCAACCTTTATCTAGCCAACCCACTGTTACTGCGCCAGATGAATTAGACCTTTATGAACCAGAATACTTATATTCTTGAGAAGCCTATGCTTTTGATCGAGAAGATTCATACCAATTTCCCTTCTTAGAAGAAAATGAATAGACTACCTATCAATCTCGTCATAAAACTAGAAAAGCTCCTAAACAGCATATCTGTAGAAATGTGGTTCTCTTGACTTCCTCTTTGCAAATTGTCCTACTAACCAATGTAAATGATGCTAGAAATTTGGTTATATTACTGTCAAATGTCCTAAACAGGCCTCAAAGCTTTCTACCTGCCCTATCTTTAATGACTCAACTATTTATATAGAGACTGTCCCAATAATGTCTGCAGAGAATACAGTACATTAGGTCATATCAAAGCTTATTGTCTTCTTACTATGTGGAAAAGACAAAATCTGGTTTATCAGTATGGATGTACTCTTGATCAGGTCGATGGTAATTGTATACTCACTATTGTTGCTAATGTAAAGTCTCTAACAAACCTGAAGTCCTTAAACTTCTTGAAGAGAAACTTGTATGTCCTGGATACTATACCGACTTCTACTGTACTCTAGACCGAGATGATTCTAGAAGTATCCAATTCTTTACCCAAGGGAAGGATGCAGAATATTTGTTAATTGCAAAGTATGCGATAAGTCAGACACTATACCTAGAATGTGTTAACTAGACAGATTTTGAGAAG
This sequence comes from Gigaspora rosea, assembly GCA_003550325.1. Taxonomy (NCBI): domain Eukaryota; kingdom Fungi; phylum Glomeromycota; class Glomeromycetes; order Diversisporales; family Gigasporaceae; genus Gigaspora; species Gigaspora rosea. The sequence continues at coordinate 268,214 of QKWP01000016.1, read as the reverse complement.
AATTATAGTTCTGTGAATTGGAACATCTTTATGCATACAAGGCTAGCCATGATATCTAGTATAAACCTAACTATAACCTTTGGGCCCAAATAAAATGATATACTGAATCAACAAAGAAAGCCGGACACCAATATGAAATGAACCAGACTAGGATCTACCGACTTGCAAAGATTCTTTTGGATAAAAATGACCAGACCATTACCCAAGCCTTAGAACCTCTAATCACTGACCACATAACTCAACCTTGGAGTTATTATGAAATGCAACTTATTTTACGAGCTGAATCAGACATGTTATCAGAAAATGATATCGATCCTCTACAAACAATTTTAGATGAGTCTTTTGATACTAGCTACCCAGACTATGACCAGAAGTATGCTCTTGCCATACTTCAAAAAAACTTTATAGTTCCTGTTGACATTTGCCAGAAATGTTTACATGTTAAACACCAAGAGGAATTGAATGCAAATTAAAAATACTATGATGATTGCAAGTTTCCTGACCCAGAAATTTACTCCCCCCCTACTGAAGAAACTAGTAAGAAAACAGATAATGGTTCACAGTTTGGTCAACTCCAACAACAACTACAACAACAAGACCAACTAATAAAACAACTACAAGCAAGAATTGAAATCTTGAAAACTGCCAATGCTGCTTTACTACACTTTTTCCAAGAGGAAGCTCGGAATGCTCACCAACGTGCAAATGCCTTGGATACGCTTTGTCGCAATTTTTAAGGAATTCTAGGCAGGACCATAAACTATCTGATGACTCAGATCAAGACCTAATATCTAGACCTGTAAATATTATTATCCTTGAACATGAAGAATATACCCTGTCGACCCAGACCTCATTAAATATTGGACCACTTAATAGAGAACAAGACTTAGCTTTCCAGAAATTATTAGAAGAATTTGCAGACCTTTTTGCAACTGATATAACTGAGCGAGGATGAACTAACCTGGTTACTCACCGAATCTATACTAAGGATATACACCCTATTCACTCTCACTCTTATTCTGATCTTAATGAGCAAGAATTTATACAGAAAGAAGTACAGAGAATGTTAGAACACAAACTTATTCGACCTTCTGATAGCCCTTGAACCTCACCTATAGTGTTAGTAAGAAAGAAAAATAGCAAATTATAATTCTGTGTAGACTACAGAAAAGTAAATACAGTTACTAAAAAGGATGCTTACCCTCTATCTCGCATTAATGAAATGCTTAATGCCCTTGCAGGATGCTCTTGGTTCTCTACTCTCGATCTTGCGAGTAATTATTGGCAAGTTGCCATGAACCTCGTAACAAGGAGAAAACTGATTTTACTACACGATACAGGATTTATAAATTTAATGTGATGCCTTTTGGTCTTAGCAATGCTCCTGCATATAAAGGAATTGTATGGAAGTTTGTTGTTGTATACTTAGATGATACAATTATTTATTCTAGAACATTTGATAAACACTTGACCTATTTAAAAAGAGTATTTAATAGAATTAAACAAGCAGGACTCAGACTTAATATAGAAAAGTGTACCTTTTGGATGCACCAACTACCTTTTTTAGGACATTTTATCTCAGCTAAGGGTATCACCCCTGACCCACAAAAAGTAGAAGCTGTCCAACAGATTCAACCTCCTAAAAACCTTATAGCCCTTCAATCTTTCCTTGGACTTGCCGGATATTACCACCAGTTTATTTAAAACTTTTCATCAATTGAGAGCTCTTTGAATTCTTTACTACAGAAAGATGAACCCTATCACTGGCAAGATAAACAGCAAAAAGCTTTTGAAGAATTTAAATCTAGACTTATTACTGCCCCTATATTAGCCTACCCAAACTTTAAGGAAAATTTATACTCACCACTGATAACTCCTACAATGGTTTTGGTGCCACATTAAGTCAACTAGATAGAAATGGAAAAGAGCACCCAATTGCCTATGCCAGTAAAAGTTTAAAAAAGGAAAAAATAAATTATGCGACTACCGAACTTGAATGTGCTGCAGTTGTATTGGCTATAGAACATTTTCATAAATATTTAGGTGCTACAAAATTCATTTTAGTTACAGACCACTCAGCATTAAAGTGGTTACGTACTGCTGAACCAAAAAGAAAAATTGGAAGATGGATCTTGAAGCTCCAACCATACAATTTTGGAATTGTTCATAAACCAGGCCAAATTCATTCAAATATTGATGCCCTATCACGATTACTGATACAAACAACTATATCTAATAGACCTCATGAATCTTGACCAATATTATAACCTCTACCACTATTTCGACACAGACCAATTCCCAGATGGACTTACTAACCAAGAACAGAAACGACTTATGACCCAGGCTAAATATTTTGAAATTAAATATCACCTTCTCTATAAAAAGAATAAAAGAAATCCAGACAGACCTCTTAGAGTTATTAAATGGACAGAAGTTGAACCAGTGTTATATATGATGCATAAGCACCCAACTGCTGGACATTTGGCAACAGACACTATGTATTATAAATTATCAGAACATTACTATTGGGACCAAATGTATTGAGATATACAAGAATATGTGAAGACTTGTAAAGAATGCCAACGAAGACAAAAAGGCCGCAGGAAAGAGCTTCTACATCCTATACAAATTGGAAGAGCTTTTAAGTGTATCAGAATTAATCTTGTAGGCCCTTTGCCTATAACCAAACAAAATAATTGATATATTATAGTCGCTACCAAATACCTAACACGACAGCCAGAAGCTCGTGCTGTTCCAGATGCTAGAGCTAGTACACTTGCTCAGTTTATTTTTGAAGAAATAGTCTGTAGACATGGAACTCCAAAAATTATCTTGTCAGACCAAGGTCACAACTTCATTAGTGAAACAATTAGAATTCTCTGTGAGAAATTTCTTATCAAGCATAAATTCTCTTCTTCTTACCATCCTCAGACAAATGGTATGGTAGAAAGATTTAATAGAACATTGTGTGAATCACTAGCAAAAGTGAAAGGAGACGATGATTGGGATTTGTATATACCTGCTGTTCTCTTAGCATATAGAATGAAAAGACATGCTACCACAGGATATACCTCCTTTCAACTTATATATGGGAGATATGCTACTTTGCCAATCAAAGTACTTTTCCTAGTAGAACCTACAGAAGTTAATGATGAAATAGACTTACAAGGAAGTATTCTTTAACAGGCTTATGAGTTGATAAAAAATTTACCAACTTATCAGAACCAGGCATGACAAAATACTGAACAGTCACAGCAGAAACAAAAAGTCTGCTTTGATGCCAATATTCGACCAAAAACGTTTGAAATTGGTAATAAAGTATGGATACAAAGAAAAAAATTAGAAGCCTCTCGCTTAGCCAAATTTGAAGACAAAAGATTTGGACCCTTTCTTATCCATAAAAAGTTAGACAATGGTGCTTATAAATTATGAACAATAGAAGGAAAAATTTTGCAAAAGTATTATAATAGTGATCGTCTTGCTAAGTATTATGAGCCACAAGCATAGGAACTAGTAGTTGTTATTGAATCTCCTGGAAATTTCTAGAAGAAATTTGATCTACAAGGGGATAGAACGCACAATTTAGTTCGTAAAACCTCAAAATATATTTATACAACTACCTCTTTTTGGAATTTTTCAAAAATGATCATTCTTATGCTGCAACCCAAACTTTGCTGGCCCTCTAATACCTTTTTCAGACATGGAAACAGGATAATACTGCCCAAATAACACGTTATGGATTATGTCATACTGCATATGGTTATGTGATAATAATGATACCACTTAAACTATTGATCTCACTAATTCGATTACTTTTTTTCTGGAGCCAAACACAAATAATTTTCTGAACACTCTAGAAGACACAGAACAATTAAAAACTAACTCACTAGTAGTAAATGACACAGAAGAAATAAACCCAAACTTAGAATTAGAAGACATACAAGAAGAAACATTGTCAGTTCCAATTGGCAGTCAAGTAGAAGGCACCCCTGCAAAAGTTGTTACAGAATTGGAAAATAATATTAGTACTACTAATTTTACTGGTTTAGTAGACGATTTGAAACAGACACCTGCTACAACAGCCCAAACATTGACTAATCCTTTTATTGAAGGAACATGGAAAGATCAAGCTAACTGAATTTTGAAGTTCTTGTCAAGCCCAGGCTGAACATGGATTAGCTTTAACAAGAAGATTGAAACTTACTACTATTTAGGATTGTTAATTTCTAGGACTAATGATCCTTTAGAAGTTAATACCTTTATTCAGAAAGCTCAATCTGAAAGAAATGCCAAGGATACTTGGAAAGATACTCTTAGAATTTATGAACTTTTCGAGCTGCAGCCTAAGGAAGTCATTTTGCAACTTCAATATACTAATGCTACTTGTATTATTAAGTTGCCAGACCAGGAGTATACCCAGCTAGTTAGTTTAATTAGAGTATAGAATTTATGGAGTAAAATCTAAAAGGGAACGGAAGTGTTTAGAATAAATTAGTTATTATTATCTGTTAATTTTATTATTTATTATTATTATTACCTTATTATGTTATTATTTGTCATTATTATCTGTATTATTAACATGTCGCTTAGTCGCTTAGTCACTTAGTCGCCTAGTTACTTAGTTGCTTAGTTGCTTAGCTCACAGATATAAAAACCCTGCTAATTTCCCCAAGTTAGAACAAGCAACAGCCACTCTCTCCCCTCTATTCTTGGAAACAATATTTAGGATTCTTTAGGAATAGACACCTAAGGATAGTCTTGTATTCTTTATATTTAATAAATGACTCTTTAGGTACTCCCCCTCTAGGATAATTCCTACAGGCAAGGTTTATCTTCTTTCTTAGTATTTAGTAAAGTTATTAGTATTGTACTTTCCTCTCGAACGGGCTTAGATAAGGGTATAGTTTCTTAATAAAGACAAAAAGCTATACTTACCTTTTGGACACCACATATACCTGTGAAAGGATTCCCTGTTCCATGTTTAGTGATGGTACCCGGGTAGGGTATCACCTGGGTTATTCGCAGATAGTCAGATATCCGGGTTGTGAACTCAGCTACCTGGATAAATATACCTGGATAATACCAGATAAAATACCCGGTTAATACCCGGAAAGTACCTGCATAATAGAAATTTAAAAAAATTTTTTTTGGAAAATTAGGTCATCAAGTTATGCAAAACAAAAATTTAACTTTGTGTGGCCTAATAGGCAATAGTAAAATAAGATTTTTAGATACAAAAATTTATAGCCCAATATGATTTTATGTCTCTATTTGCTAGATATTTATTATTTTCTTTTTTTTTTGTTGTTTTTTTTGTCAGCCTGATGAAATGATAATCACTGATTATCAAAGGTGAAAGCAAGAAATTTGGTGATCTCTAAATGAATTAGGGTGCTAATATTATATGATCTTAATATGTTACTAGCTTATGATTTGTGACTTTGCCACTATATACTCATATACCAGAAATGTAGTTATACTTAATTGGGCATATCTATTTCACATATTAATATGTTATACTTATATGAGCATATTGGATTTGATATTTGTGTTGTCGTATGATGAAACGAAATAAGGTTTTTGAATTGACATATGTTATTTCTTGATTTTTGCCTATCGTAGAAATTTGTTAAACCACAGCACTACTGTATCTACTATATATTTTATAGGATTTAGGCCCAAAAAGGGGTTTTACTAAATTAAAAGTTTGATTTGAACAGAAAAGCGATCTAAAGTAAGAGTATTTAATTAACTTTACTCGGGTAAATCAGGTAGGATTTTATATCCAGATATATCTGTAGATTAGCCAGGTAACCTTCAGGTTTACCTGTCGAATAACTGGGTAGCATTTTTTTGATTGGGTACCATCACTAGCCGTGTCGTCGTTATAGAGTAAATTAAGAAGGCTTTACTCTGTAACAATACTTTGGCGAAACCAGAATTGCAAGAGAAAAGGTAGCTCAAACTAAAAAAAGCAAACACAACAAAAAAGACTATATATATTACTTATTTTTAAGAATTGTCTTTAATTCTAAGTAGCATTTAACCTCCATTCTCTATTATATTATCTGGTGTTAGTTCTGGACTTCTTGCTTTACCGATAGTTATATCGACAAAGTTCATTTAGTTGATATCATATAGGGTTAGAGTAAATATTTGATAATTTCATAATATTGGTTGTAACTACCTTTAAAACAAGTTAGCCTCAATTCACGTTAAATTTCAAGTGAGATCTAAAAACAAAAAGAAGAAAATAAATTAGAATGCTTATCAACGTCGCTACAAGGAAAAAATAAATTAAACTAAAATTAAAACTATTAAAAAAAATTAAGAAAAAATAAATACAAAAATTAAAAACGATAAATAAAAATTTTATAATGGTAAAATAAATTACAAGTTAATACCAATTACAAAGCCTCTGATATAGGATATCATGATAAGTATTAGAATTAATTTACCACATAATAAATTAAATTCCAGAAAGTTTTGCAAAGGTATAAATAACAAAAAATAGCAATACATACATGTCTGCATCACTAATGATTAGTAATTAATGAAATTGTAGATCTATAGATAAGCAGATCCACATAGTATCAACCAAATTTTAAATCTACACCATACTGATCAACTATAATTTTTAACTCTAAAGCTAATATATATTACACTGGATCAGTATGGTATAGATTTAAAAATTCAGCCTATACTATATGAATTGCTCACCTATACTATACTGCTATGAAATACCTGTAATTGATCCAAACATCCTAGCAACTCAACAATAAAATCAGCTGATGTACCTACCAATCATAAGGAGGTAGTGTTCATAATACAGAGGTAGCTTAATATTAAGTAATTCAAAATGGTAATATTTAGATCTAAGCATATAATATAAATAATCTACAAAACATATCTTGGAATAAGGCAGGGTAAATAGAATTGCTGACTTCCTATAGATGTCTCATGAATAAATAATCTTTTTAGTTCCAATTCCACTTTTATAATGCTAACTTCAATTGTTCCTTATCGAATTTGATTTCAACAGATCTTTGAAAATAAATAAATGCCTATATTTACCGTTTTCAGTTTTGTGTCTAGCCATATTTGCTATAAAAACATAGCCCATCTTGACAGACATTTGAAAATAAATGAATGTTTTACTTTCATTTTTTTCAACCCGAAATCTATTTCTGTAGTAAGCACTAGCTTGAAACATTATATCAAGATCTCCCATACCTGCAGAGTTTTGATAAATAAATTGCTTGCACCTGACCATTTTAACTTCTATGTGAAATTGAGAGAAATTAATTAATTGATAATTTCAGAATAAAATAATATTATTGCACTTTTGCTACTCTTCTAATTTTCCAAATTTTACTGCTCCAAGTTATAAGAGATCTATTGATCCAGACTTCTCTTCTTTTCCACTATTGAAGTAATGTAATATACATAAACAAATCGAGTAATTATGTACTAGTTAAAAGCATATTGAAAATATAGAAAGTCTTTTGCATTTACTTTTATAAAATAATTAGCTATGTTAAAATCTTTAAATTCAAAGAAATAGATATTCATTTTAACAATTTGTAAATAAAAGAATAATGAAATGCTTTTTGATACGTGGAATCTGCTTAAAAAAAACCTCCCAATAGTTAATTATATGATCTGAAATATGATCTGAACCTTAACTTTTATAACACAAATCAAAGAGTAGTAAAAAAAGGAATAATAGTGAGCTCAATGGCACTTAACATACACGCCATTCTGGTTTTATTAGCATTTTGAGTCATTAGTAAAAAAATTCAAAATGTTGATACAATGAGCTATACTGACATTTTATATTAAATTTTAAAAAATATATCGATATAGAAAGATTTTATTATGATGTCATTATATCCCAGATGTTGATATAATCAGAGTGTTATTGTCCAGCCACGAAAAACAGTATGCGACTATTTAAAATATATGAAAAACATATTAGTGAATATGAAAAATGTGATCTAAAACCTTAGTACTTAAAATAATCTGAAATTTTTTTGTTTATTTCCTCAGCTATTTTTTTCTTGCACCCGAAATATTGTGATCTTGTGGTAATTCTGGTTGAAGTGCGGTTGAATTTTTTGAAGCGATCCGAGAAGTTTAACCTTTGTCGATAACTTACAAATGCATCAAAAAAGTTTTTCTTTATTATGGTAATTGGCCAGATAATTCTTACTTAAGCATGTCTTGTTAAAGTAGTTGATCGATTAAATTAAGTTGAACTATTTTTTTTGACAAAAATAGCTTTTAAAATATTTTTCTTTAAACCAGATTTGAGTTGGTTGATTATTTTAAAAAAAGCATGTAATTATAATGAATTGATTAACGTCAACTTATATCACATTGGATAGCTTTTAATTTAGATCCAAGGTAAAATTGTGCTATGGAGTGCTCTATATAAATCAAATTTATATGTAGTTATATACAGTAATAAAATTTATTAATGAAGATTTTTCAAACGGTTCAATAGTTTTGGATATAATTTTGTACAGACCGTTATTACTTCTTTGCAAACAAAGTTATAGAGCAATTTCTTTAAAAATAAATTAAATTAAGCTTTTTTTTTTAAGAAAAATAAATATATATAATTATTGCAAATTTTTACAGCTCTAACGGCTTGATAGTTTCAGATAAAATTTGGCATAAACAGGCATTATGTCTCTACAAAGAAAGTTATAGAGCCATTTTTCATTTAATTATGAAAAAATTTTAACTTCTATATTTTTTTTTTAATTATATTATCTACATATCTAAAAATCATTAATAAATTTTATTATATAACCACAGTTTTGATTTACATAGTATGCCACACACTTTACTGTTATATGATTTGGGTGTGCCAATTCAACCTGTTGTTTTAATTTAAAACTAGCTTATACAAACCTTAACCTATAATCTGGATTAGGGATAGGAATAGATTTAGTCGACTAAAAAATTTAGATATAAGCTGATTTAGTCGACTAAATTATATAGCTGATCCCTATCCCTAATCTGGATCTGTCGCATTTTTGTATTTTATGCTTGAATGCAAAAAAATTATTTTTGACGCATACATGATATCTCTTAATCCAAATAAATATCCTGAGAATAACCCTTTTTTAGTAAACAAAATAATACTACTTACAAGTATCACATTATTAGCGAAGAAATTTATCCACCAAAAAATAGACTATGTTATACTTAAGCACGTTTTTACAATAAGACTCAATATAAAATTCCAGATGACTATTTGATTCAAACCAGTTGGGGAAGAGGAAAATCCAAGCATATAATAGAATATGAAATTAAATATGAGTTAGATGGACCAATTTTTATAGATAGATTTTAAAAAGATTTGCAACAATATATTCTGGAATCTAAAGAATCCCCAAGTGACACAGCTAATAAATATTTATGGATCTGTTCAATTTTAATAAAAAAATTTTTTTTTATAACATGCATGGCAATCAATAAAATTTTTATTATAAATATCTATTCTGATTTTTTTTTATTTCTGTATAGAAAAAAAGCCAAATAATCCACGTGCAAGAATCTATGGTGTATACGTGTTTTGTCTTAATATTTTGGATATAGAAAGAGAACATCAATTTTTATCTTTTAGACCATTTAATACATTAAGTGAATCTATAAGAACAAAACGTTCTTGTGCATTCTCTGTTCAATTAGATAAAGCCTTTAAAAATGATGTTCCTAATTTTTTAATTCTGTCGATTGACCAGTTTTGCAAGAAATTCGATTTTGTGTTCAAGTTAAGGATTACTTGGCCAATTATAATAAAGAAATAACCAGTTCTTTTGATGGATTTGTAAAAGTCATCGACCAAGATCCAATTTCTCAGAATGCCTACTGAAAATTGGTCGCACTTCAACCAGAATTACCACGAGATCACAATATTTCAGATACAAGAAAATATAAATGAGGAAATGAATAAACAAGTTCCTATTAACATTTTGAATGCTGAGAATATATCTTTTACAACAACCAATGAAATACCTGATATTAATAAACAAGAAATCGAAGAGGTGATATTAAAATATATTGGAAAAGAGCATGACGGAAGTTTGATTTTATGCACTGTGGTTACACAAACATTTATATATTGAAATCATATGATAGGAGACACATCATATGAACACAAAAAAAAAATTAACCGTTTCATTTGAAACTTTACTAGACTGTTCTTCGGGTTGTAAAGTATATAAATCCATTTTACTGATTTAATGATCTAACAACTTTTATATACCAAGAGTTTTCATAATAAAATTGATTATACTTGGGTCTTTTTTTTTTAAAGTTTTTTTTTAAACGTTTTATGAATCCAGAAGAGAATTTATAGCTAGTTCAAAGATTCTATATATTTACCAGTATTTTATTTGTTCAATTTGTGCTGCCAGACTCGCTGAAATATCTATTGTCTCTACCTCCCTGAAATTCTCTTCCACATTTTCAATATCATCTTCATCGTCGTCGTCAACGTTCTCCTCAGTAAGTGTATCAGCTCCCTTCTCAATCCATTCTAAAAACTTTTTAACATTCTTAAAAATCCCCTTCTTATAAAATTCCTCACAATGAATGCATTTTCCACAATAGCAATTTGAAGGGTATGAGTATGAATGTACAAATGTATATACAAATGTACTATGGGTGAATATACAGTTATATGACTGCTAAACAGCAAATACGATATTGCTTTTTTTTTATTTATCTATACTTATAAAACTCTTATTTATAAACATTTAGGTTGTTCGAATAGTTGTAAAAGATACATACAATTAGAGGCATTGGTTTTGTTAGGTGGATACGGATTAGTGATTTGAACTAGGTAACAAAATCATCAATCGGTTAACTGACATGACATAACCGTGCATAATCGGTTAACCAAGATTATTTCAGTTGGCCCGGGTCAACTGAATTATCCAAGTTAACTAGCTCAACTGAGAAGTGATTTGAGCTGAGAAAAATTCGTTAATCGGTTAACCGAACTGAAATATTTGATGTCAACTGATTGCAACTGATTAAGATTACTTCACGTTTTACTTTCAGGAATTATCAGACCTTTATTCTCAACCTTGCTTGATTTTTATGTTCATTCATTTTCTTTTCGGAACTTTCGGAACCTTTGCTCATTCCTGATATCATTTACATTTTGTCAACCGATTACCAGCTTCATGGGTCAACCGATTATCGATTCTCAACCAGTTGTACGGGTCAACTGATTAAGCATTTGCTCAACTGGTTACCCGAAATTTATTCGGTTTGGGTCGGTTGACCGATTATAGTCTAACCGGTTCAAATCACTAATACGGATGTATGAAAATATGTATTGTATAATGTAAAAAAAAACAGGTGCAGGTTATATTTACTGTAACAAATATTTGTATTAATATTTGAAAAATTGCATTCAGGTTGAAAAAAGAATAAAATACAGTGTCAATATTAAAGATTATAACGTTGAGATATTAATGTATTTAATGTTATTAATGATCAATAATTCTAGAACATCATGGTACATATCATAATTTTTAACCAAAAGATAAGAGCTATTAAATAAGTCCTTTGATAAGTTTACGTAACATAGATTGAACACCGAAGATTTTTTATATTTCAATATATCGAAAGTATCGAACTAACTAATTTATCGATATTTAATCAGCCAATCATATTTGATGAAGATCATCTGACATGATAGCCAATTAAAAAGAAGTTCTGTTATGCTTTGGAAAAGCCGGATATAGACGAATTACAAATATTTTGCTCTTCATAATTCTGGGTCTTGTTAAACAAAATATTCTCAATATGAATAATCCAATTATTCATGTTCTTTTATCAGGTAGGATGACAAATATTTTTATTAATTATTTATTTAAATCTAGATTCAAACTTGTTTTATTTTTTTTTATATTAGGAGACGGCCGCAACGTAGGTAAAAAGATAAAGCACATGATGATAACATGTACTGTTTTAAATAATATTCCAAATATTCACAAAGCTGGCTCACACAATACTATAATTTTGCATCGGTAGTGAAAATTATGAGATGTTGCAACAAGTAATGAAATTACTAATTAGTGAATTGCATAGTTTAGTAGTGGAATTAAATAGAAAGTCCAATTCTATTTCAGTAGCAATTGGAAGTTCATGGCTATTATATTAGGGTTTAATGCACCTAATGCTAAATTTTTTGTCTATGGTGCCTATGCACAAAAAATGATATTGGCAATAAAAGCAACATATATAAAATTGAAAAAGACATGAATCAACTTAAAAATAAATTTTTTAATAACTCCACTTTGACTTTACTACCTGGACATACTAAACCTCCTCTTCTTCCAATGATACCATTAAATAATTATGTGCCTGACGAACTTTACATAATGTTACAAATTTGGGATAGGCTTTGGGAGTTATTGATCCAAGAATTAAAGTCTGAAAACAGATACAATACTCATACCAGGGCAATTATAAGTATGGAAATAAAAAGAATTTCAGTTAGATTTCATTTTTGGCTGGATTATAGTATGCAAAGTTGGTCTTATACACCTTTAATAAGGTGATAAAGAAAAGGTTCTTCGTGATTTTAATTTTGATCTCATTTTTTGTGAAGAAAGAGCTATATTAATTACTCGTTTGTGGAGAAAATTCTATTCACTTTACAAGCTTATGAATAATCAAAAAACTGATTCAACTTTTTTTGCTGCCTAGGCAAGAAAATGGTTTCAACTTATTCCTTACACTGCACCAAGATGAACTGAATATTTTATCTTTTAAAAAAGGGCTTTATCAACCCAAAGATGTAACTCCATATATACATGTTTTAATTAATCATATACCAGAATTTATATCAACGCTTTGGTTTTGTAGCATTTTCATGTACTGCTATCAAAAAAAAACCACAACCAAGTATTTATCTTCTTTAGAAAAACAATGAAAGATGGTGGCTAAGGCACGGATAGAAAGTCAGCAATTTTTAAAATTCTCAGTTATGAAAATCGGTAATTATACTTTGCTCAAAAATTAAATTCTGATCAAGTCTATAAACCTCAATATTTTCATATTAAGGAAAATGTAGAATTTTAATTTCATTTCGATGTTACAATTATCCTTTTATCTAATGTTTTAAGGGAAGCGATAAATTTTAGTGCATTTTTAGTATCATTCGCAGTATTATTCTCACTTTATTAGCATTGTGTAGTTATTTTAGTATTTACACAAACATTTGGATGCTATAATAAAATTTTGAAGTGAAAAAATGATCCTACTATTCGTGAACGTCTATTTTTTATAGCTAATATTAAATATATATATTCTCTGTAAGAATTAGATGGCAAAAATAATGCCCGATCTGCACATGAACAAATAAAGGGGTATGCTAACAATTTTCCTGAAGCAAATTTTTTTTATCTTTACTTTTGATCAAAAAAAAATCGCATGTCCACCACAAGATATTGCATATCTAATTGCAATAAAAATGAGGGGCTTACTCTCATTTATATCAAGATATGAATGTCTAGTAAGTTGCACAAGAAATGGGTCGTAGCTTTATAACAAGTTAATATATAAATATCTATTACTATTTAGATATTTTCTGGCTCTAAAGAAGCGAAGAAAGACTGCTCTAGCAAAAAAAGGTATTGAAAGAAAAATAAAAGCTATTGCATGACTCCATTAATGATCTGGGGTTAGCCCAGTTAGTTCATTGATCGAAGTAAATTTGGTGGTTTAATTTAATAACTGTTGTATTTGTATTATAAAAAAACTAATTAATAGCTTAAATCTAGAATATAATATGAATAGTGAAGTTCTCCTGACCAAAGTCTAACAAAATAATCAGAATCATTGAAAAATAATATTCAAAATGTGAATAATCTTAGAGCTGTCTTAAAGAAGGGGTGGTGAACCCTGATATATATTTTTTTTGGAGGAAATTATGGGCTTAATGCCTCAAAGAATTGCGTTAATATTGATGTTTATGTGCATTTAGCAGTGTATTAGTTAATTATAAAAAAAAATTTATGTATATTACAGATTTTTCGTCTTATGCAAATAAAAGATCAATAGTTCATCACAAAGTTTTTCTATGTAGAGTTATATAGATATTTTATGTATATTTTATTTAAAAATTCTACATAGATCTATAAACCCAATGTAGACTTACATAGTTATAATTTATATATATATTAGAATTATAAATAATATTTATTTAATAGTTATTTAAAATTTAACAAATATAACGATTATATAAAATGTATATAAAATTGCAAATAACATTTTTTAAATATTTATTTAAATTTAACAAAAGCAGTATTTATATAAAATTTACTATATAATTATGTAGAATTATAAATAATTTTTATTTAATACATATTTATTAGATATATATGTAATGTATAAATAATATGCTACTCCCGCACGGAATCAATGCAAACATATATAAAGTTCAATTATATAGTTCATTCACTTTCGGTTGTACTTGACTCATTATTTTCTTGATCTTCTTCGTCATTACCTTGCTATAAATTAGACAATAGTGCGATTAAATACAATATACATGTTACCAATAAAACATTGTAAATGCCGAGCATAATACTGTTTATCAAAGTATAACTCACCAAGAAATTTCTCAATTTTCTTGTCAGGTATCGTTCATCAAATTTAATTTTGACAATTTCGGGATTGAACAAGTTATGTAATACAGCTTGCGTAACTGCATATTGATTCTTTGTAGGTTGTCTGCTGAAAACCTTCTTGACAACCATTTGAAGATACATCTTTTCCTCATCCTCAATAATACTATCCAAGTTTTCAAAGCACCAACGAACTTCTTCACTCGCTTTCCAAGCAATTATCTCAGATTCCGAACTTTCCGAATTAACAGTTAGCAAAATCTTCTTTTTAAAAACATGATCGAATATAGCACGTCGAAAAGACCCAAATAAAGCTCCACGATACTTGCAGGACTCAGTGCTGATCTATATTTAAAAAATTTTTATGTAATTAAAAAGAAAAAAAAAAAACTAAATTAATTACTTACTGAATTTTTGATTTTGCTAAATAACATCTCCCACTTGGAATTTTTCTTATAACAGACCATTTTATCGGGACAAAAATTTTCAAGTTCTTTTTGAATAGTCTGTTCATAAATTTTCTCGTTTGGATTAAGCCAGTTATCAATAGCATTTTTAATACCTTGTGTCATTCCTTTCTAAATTTAATAAATTAATAAAATCGTTTTAATAAATACAGTAAATCAAATTTCTATAGCAGCACTTATCAAGACCTGATCGACAAAGTGACATTAATAAAGTTTATCTTATGACTAATAAACACAAGTAAAATGCCGTATAATACAAATCCACGGTTGAATAAAATTAAAAATTGATATCAGTGGCGTAGAATCGATTTTCTTCTCTTTACATCCAGTAGTTTACTAAGATTTTATTAATAGAGTTCAAGTTTGCTATTAAGTACAATATAACATATTGTATAGTAAAAATATATTTATAATAAATGTGATTTTTTGAAATACTAACCTGGTCCTAATTTTTTAATCGATTATATTAACAGAAAATCGATTCTATGCTCTAGTGTTGTAATATAATTTAGAAATATGTTTACATATACCTGCCACCATTCGTTAACATGGTCTCTCATATTTGACTTGAAATTTTCTTGTAACGATTGTAATGCCTTGACATCATTAGTTAGTAGAGTAACTGTAGACTCCAAAGCTTTTTGTTTTTCCATAATTGAGTTATTTTGCATCAATATTTGTTTGGTCGTTTCTAATATTAATTTCATCATTTTGCTTTCACCATTTGAAGCTAATCAGTTAAAGTTAATACTCATTCAGAATTTAAAATCATATAAATTGTTGTGAAATTTCTATAACTGACCGTTCTCATCGTCAACTGACAAATTTTCTAACGTATTTGTAAAAGATTCGCTAAGTGGAAGTCGAGGCGTGCTTTCAGTAATTTCACGAGGAAAGTTTTGGATATCATCATCAATATCGTCGACATCGACGTAGTTACTTTGATTCATAGGATTATGCAAAACTGTCTTTGCATTTTTAGGAGATTGAGCAGTAGTCTGTTCTGTGTTTCGCGGTTTCTTTATAGAAGTAGATGGATTAGATCTTAGAGCATCTAATGCCTTAAAAAAAAAAAAATTAAAAATGTTTTTTTTTTTGTAACTATTTAAAAGTTCAAAACTTGATAATTACTGTATTAACTTCGTTTTGTTGAGGATCAGGTTTTCGTTTTCGACCTTTAGGAGGCATGATAAAAAAAGAACCGTTTCTTAAAATATTAATATTTAAAAAAATATAATAATCAGTGCTTTGAATTTTATGAATTTCTTTAAATATTATGTAAGGATTAATTAACATATGATAAACCGTATTGTTACTGTTGTGTACAAATTACGCAATATATAAAAACAATGCATGTTAGTAATTAAAATGAAAATCAGGAAAATTTTGTTTTTTAAGGTAATTATTCCGTAAAAATATACGATTGGGTGGCTTGGTTATTTGAGTGGACTGATAATTAATACCTTCGTCAATTGCGGTGGTTTTAAAAGAATGTAATACAAAAATTAAGAGATGAAATAATAATTATTAAGGGTCGTTTTTTTTTTTAAAAAGAAATGTTATTTTAAAATTCGAATTATCTTTGAACAAATAAAAAATTTTAAGCAACGTATGCAAGCACGACAAGCCAAAGAGGCTTATCTATGTAAAAGTAAAAAGTAGTAAAGAAATCTGTAATTACTTGACATATTTATATAGAATAACTCTGAGACTAATTTGTGTAACCTACCAGAATATTCGATCGTTCATTGTGATTAATCAACCACCATTGTTCCCTACTAAATACTAACCTAGAATATCATGCCTTCGGAAATTAAAATCAAATGACATGTAATTAAAATTTAAATGCATTATAAAAGCGAAAAAAAATAAAGAATTTAGTGCTTACTTTGCAATAAAACAAAAAGCTATATTTGAAGATAAAAGAAAATTACCCGATAGTCATCTTTTATTGTATTATAGTAAGTGCCATTTTAATTAAAATATAAAATAAAAAATAACAAAAAAAAAAAAAAAAATAATAAAAATAAGAAAATAAAAAACAACTTTTTAAAAATAAATAAATTGGTTAAGTTTATCTTTTTTTCTTAGATATTTCATGTTTACTTGCGGTGTGTGTGGCCAAAGTTTTGGCCGTTTAACAAGCCTTAAAAATCACAAAAAGATTCACAAAAACAACTATCATTTTGAAAGTGAAACTGATACTAGTACGGACACTTACAGTTCTGACAATAATGACTTGATATCCGATAATCAAGAAATTGATAATGATTCTGGCCTGGCGTTTAATATTCAAAGCACTTCTGGTAAATCGAATTTAATACTCGATAATCAAGAAATCGACATTGATGAATCTAGTTCGACGCTTGATACTCAAAGCACTTCTAGTGAATCGGATCTAGTGCTTAATAACCAGGAAATTACTAACGAAATTGATTCAATATTTGACCAAGAGATTTCTAATCGAAGTCTTACTTATGAGTCTGGTAAAATATTTGAGGGGAAAATATTAGATGGAAATGACATGTTCGTTGATGAAATTGATGAATCCCAGAATGATGATAGTGAATGTAGCGATAGCGAAGTAGATAATAGAGACTTTCCTAGCAATGCATATCGGGATTTCATGAACATAGTAATTATCATGTTTGTTAATTTAATTAGAAAGTTGGTATTTAAATAATAATTTACTGTATTTAATATTAGGTAATCAGATACAAGCTTTCATATAAGGCTGGCGACGCGGTATTAAAGTTTATAAAAAATTATAGTCAAGTTTCAAAGAAAACTCTGCCCCGATCAACGAAGGATGGTCTTCTTTTTTTGGATACATTGAGAGAAGACCGCACTAGGTTTTTTTCAACCTCTGTTGCGCAAATAAAGGATCAAATATATTCATTCGAATATAGGCCAATTCTCTCAGCAGTTAAGGAAATTCTTCAACATGAAGAAATTGCAGAAAACTGTATATTTGATTACCAGGAAGTTTATGTATCAGTTGAGGCAAGTACGGTAAAATTCTTAGATATAGTCATAGATTCTATTATAATGTACTATAATAATATTAAAATATTTTTATTTTTACACTTGCATGTACATCTTCCCGATTTCAATTGTGACTTTATGGAAGATCCTACTTCAAGTCATCATTAATATAAAATCGCATAATCATAATTGAAATTGGGTGAAAGATGTAAAATATATATATATTAAGGATATATTAATTTAGAAATTCGTAAAATTTTAAACTTATATATTTCTTTAGGGGCGCCAGGAAAAAGTATTCTCTGAATTTTACAATTGCGAATGGTGGAGTCGTGCACAACAACATATTCCTTTTGAAAATAAGGTCTTGGCTATAATACTATATTCGGATGCAACCACACTTGACCGGTTAGGAAAAAGTTCACGGCACCCAATATATATCAGTTTGGGAAATATTCCAACAACTCTTCGTAATAGAACCGAGGCAAAGGCGCTTGTCGGTATCATACCGATATTGAAAGGAACAAAAGAAGAACGGCAAACACCACAGTTTAGGCAGTTAATTAGATCAATCTTTCACAAATGTATTAACATATTAATTGAGCCATTGCAATCACAATATCAGTCTGGAATATTACTAAAGGTTAACAAATATAATATAAGGTGTAATATGATGCTGGCCTGTGTTATCGGGGACTGGCCCGAAAACTGTAAATCGTGTTTAACCTACAGTGGAACAAGTTGTGCACGTCCTTGTCACACCTGTCTCGTAGGAAAGGACGAATTAAATGCTATTAAATTATCTGCCAATCGCAAAATCACTCGAACAGAAGATCGGATGAGACAAATAATTGCAATGGGACAGGGCAAAGAGCACTCATTACATGAAGAAATAAATAGCTTTTGGAATCATCTGTAAGTAGTTTATAATACAATTTAATAATATTAAAAATTTATTTAATTATATACTTAATTTATATTCTATTATTATAGAAATTTTAATATTTACACAGCAACAGTTCCGGAGCGAATGCACCATTTAGATCTTGGGCTCTTTTCATACATGGTTAAGTTTACACGAGATCTCTTGAAAGTTCGCGGTGGAAATGCTCTTATAATTAAAATGGACCAAAGACTCGGGATGATACCACGTTATCCAGGGCTAAAAATATTCAATATTGGGCTTGCTGATCTTGCATTGTTGACAGCATCAGAATACAGGCACATGATGAAAGTTATGCCTTTTGTTCTCGAAGGGCTTTTTACAAAAAGTGAAAATGAACTACTTGTTCATATGTTCGTTAATTGGAACAAAATGTATCGTTATTCGATACAGTGTAAATTTACACAGACTGATCTTCTTCAATTTGAGGTTAGTAAATTTTTATAAGTGATTTTTTTTATAATTGGGTCTGCACTAGAGTTTGGATCTGAATTTATTTTTTAAATCCGGATTTATTTAATTAGCGATCTTTCAGCTTCGAATTTAAATTCGAATTGTAAATCCGGATTTATTCCAGAATCACAATAATGATATAAAAAGCAAATGCCAAATTAGATAGCATCATTGTATGTACGTATCTAACAAAAATATTGCAGATTCGGTCAATTCGGTTTCATATCCGAATTTAAATCGAATCCAAAGGAAATCGGATTTAAATCCAAAGATCAAATCTAGTTCCAAACTCTAGTCTGCATTAGTAATGCTACTAATGTCAGTTAAATTTTTTTTAAATAGAAGTCGATTCAAACATGGGCAAAAAATTTCATTGATATTCTTGGCTCATTTACGAAGAATAACTGTCGGTTTTTAAAATATCACCACTGGATACATCATACAATTGAAACCATTAAGGAATATGGAAATCTAAATGGATTAAGTGCTGACACATATGAGGCGCTTCATAAGTTTTATATTAAAACTCCTTACAGGATGTCTAACAAACGCGATATTGATAAGCAGATTTTGCAAAAGGTTTTTCTTTTGTTTGATATACTTAAGTATGTACGTACGCACTTAGTATATAATTTGTACTAATACAGTAATATGTACTAATTAGGTAGTACGAACAATTACAATCAACGACCACATTGTTTCGGAAAATTACCAATCAGAAATAAAAAAAAAATTTGGACAATTTGGAAAAAAATATTGTACCATACCTTTGCATCTTTTAAGGTCACTTGTTGAACAATATGAGCATGATGAAGAAAGCGTTACTGAAATCCTTGAAGGTTTACGCCATCTTGCTCCCGCAATAAATGACTATTTTAAACTTGTACCATCAATGCATGAAAAAAATATAGAGGAATCAGAAGCAACTTTAATATTATATGAATCTTTCACATTATCTAACAAAGAACAAGTAAGAGTTTCGAAAAATTTTTACAATGCACCGATGTTTAGTGATGTCGCTATTCTTATGGACTCAGAGCAAGAATTTGAAGTATGTGACGGATATTGTTTTGCAAAGGTATATATTTAAAATAAATGTAGTTTTATTCGTTTTATTCATTATTTATATTAACTATTTAATTTTATAGGTTTTGTTATTGATTCGTATTATATTTAAAAATACTTTAACATTTAATCTGGCACTTGTTCGTTGGTATGATTTTAAACACCCAAACATCCCTTCAAAATTTTATAAATTCGGGTGCCCTTATTTACAATTAACAAGTATTTACAATATAATTCCGATAGAATCGATTAATAATATCGTTCACGTTGTTCCACAGTTTGATACAACAAATTCATACTATATTAATATTTTCATATAACTATAAAGAATTTATATGGATGTTTTCTTCATATATAATTTGTTACTTACTTGTTGTATATTAGTAAGAAAATTTATAATCTTTTAATCTACTAAACGAGTACACGCGTCTTGTATTATGTTATAATTTTTTTTTTTATAACGCAAATTGGCGTATATGTTATGATTTTTTAATTTATGCTTTTAATTTAATTTTTTATCTCTGTATACAAAAAACTAAATAAGAAATTACTCAAAGTATCCAAATGGAATACTGCGTGATCTTATTGCACGGCTTATGCAATAGAAACAGGCAACCAGCTATTGTCAATCTTTTTCGGATCCGTATAGAGTACCATCGAGGTAACATATACATGTGTTATTTAATATTCATAGATCATATACTTAATCTTCGATTTATTTAGCGAAAGAAACTCTTACGATTTTGAAGATGGGCAAAAATAGGATGCTTTGGTATTTGATGTAAGCCAAAATTCTTATATTTATTCATAGCCATTAATTGTGGATTAAATATTTAATCTTCAGTGAACGATAATAGCTCAGGAAGACTGTTAACGCCGTCTTTATTTGTCATATGGCTTCTAAATCAAGCAACGATGAATTTAATCAGTATCATCAAGAAAATCTTACATGATATAAAAACTACGACAATTTACACTCATAAATTAAATGATTAAGGAAAATATATCCTTCACCGTATAAGATCTGCAATGATGTAAAACGTAATCGTCAAACAAATGAGTAATCATCAGCAAAAAGATAATAAAAGAAGAAAATTCGGTAGCAATTTAGAAGCAGCATACCCAGACAGCGAGCTGCTAGTACAAGAAATCCGCGGAGGCTTTCAAAACAATAAGCATTTAACAGATTTGGATAATATAATTGTCTAATTATTGGTTTCATCCTCAACACACTTGTAATCACATCCTCATTATCGCAATTTAGCATTACGCCACCTTCAAGTGATAATTCACAATCTGGCTTACTGGATATTGTTGAATTTGTGCGCGAAAAAGCTCAAGATCTTGGTTCAAAGTCCCTTCAAACGCGATAAAATCAACGCGTTATAAGAAAAAAGGATCAATCTAAATAGTGATGATGAAAGTACATTCACAATCCCGTCGAGATCATATATAAATGCGCAAAGGTCGAAATAAAAAAAAAGAAATGTCAATTCTCAAGAATCACCTATGCATATATAAAATTCTTATATAATATTTATATAGAGTTTACGATATTTATATCATAATTTTATTTATAATTTGTTGACATATAACGATAATACATAACTTTTATAAATACATAAAAATTATATAAAAATTATATATATAATTATATTTGTATAATTATAAATAAAGTTTTTATAAATTTTATATTAAATTATATATAATTGTTGTTATATGGAATTTTTATATAAATTATTTATATAAAATTTATAACTATATAAAATTTACATAAATATTTTATTTATAATTTATTAATATATAAAAGTTATATAGTTAAAATATATAACTTTTTATGAATATATAAAAATTATATAAATTTTTTATATAAAAGTATACTTATATAACTATAAATAAAATTGATATAAGTGTTATATTAAATTATATATAATAATTATGATATATAATTTTTATATAATATTCTATGTAGTATCTATATAAACTTGTAGGTCTACATAGATTTTATAAAAAAATAACATTGTGATGTTATTGTTATTATTATTAATATATTTATTAAAATTAATAAATTTTAAAATATTAGATCAAACATTAATCAAAGTCTTCAAATTTTCTTCGATTTCAGTCATACTTTGAAAACAAGTTTATAAAGCAAAATTAGATGGTTTCTTTTTACTGTTTTGGAATAATTTAATATAAAATGAGAAAAGTACTATAATCTTTTTTTCTGGCTTTTGCAAAAGATTGATCAATTGTAATTCACTTACTTTTTCACGCAATTGTTCAGATTGTGCCATTCAAATTAAAAGATCTTCAACAGTTCGAGCTTTTTCAGCTTTTACAATAGAAATTCTTGCGACTAAACATAAAGGATATATCTTAATTCAAAGTAAAATTTATTGCTTACATTTGAAAAGTATGTTTCTATACTAAAAATCATGTCAACAACTTACGTCTCTCTTAAGCTTCATTATCAAGAATTTGTGTCAACTATTGGAATTAATACACATGAATTATATAAATATTGTTAAAGATGATATGTCAACATGACTAAACCTTAATAAGAACCAAATAATTTTATACCAATGTTTGTCTCGTCTCTTCCTATCTACTCATTACAAACGCTCAGCTCAATACGAGTAATTGTTACCGTTTCTTTTACTATCATCTTCTGAAGACTTTCATCCACCTCTCTGTTATGCAAGATAATTAGAGTTGGAATTTTATGCTTTTTTTTGATCGTATAAGTTGTCTTAATTATTAAGTTTTTATAGTAGCAGCAGCAGCATGTAACTCACGTATTCTAGTCTGACGAATAGCTTCAAGTTTTGCATTAGGTTGAAGTGTCAATTATTAAGTGCAGAATTTAAAGTTAATAGAGTGAAATGATTGAACTATCACTACTAGCTATACAGTTTTATAGTAACAATTCACTTAAAATTAAATATAGATGAATAAAATTAAAATTCAGATTATCATAATTGTTTGAACGTATATCTATTACTTTATTTGAATCTTCACACATTATATATTCTTTTTATAATAATGAACATAAGGTGTTAAAATTTTAGTAATAATTTCATACATATTAAAATAAAAAAAAAAAGAAAAAAAATTCCTAGGCCCTATAACTCTAAATTTGTTGAGTATAAAAACTCAAATGTGAATAACCTGCTGAAGTCTGATTACCCTTTGCATCTTTTTTGCTCTTTGTTTTCCATTCGATTATTAATCTTGGTAATTCAATTTTTTTTTATAGTTGGCTTTTTGAACCTGTGCGTTGAACAACAAAATAAATGTCTGTTGATCATTGCTAAAGAATTTGCATCCCCAATTCTGATTTTTAAATAAACTAGCTAATTGTGAATATGTATCTGGTCCATGAAAAACACTTATAGCTATGATTTCTATGATTATAATAATGGATATGTCCCTTAAAAGCACCAAAAAATAAACTTTCTAAACATGAAAATGTGATAGTTTGTTTGCCTGACCAACTATAATTCTCTTTGAGTTTGCTTTCTATAATATGTGCTTTAAATTGCTTGACTGCTTGCAAAGGTAACATATATAACCCCTTATGGCAAATATTATACTTTTGAACAATTCTTTGGTGATACATAAGACCTCTTTTTGTTTTATAAATTATTTCACGCTTAAAACCTTGTTGTAAAGTAATATGTGGTATAAAAACTATTGGTTCGGAAGAAATAAAGTTGTAATGCGTATTAATAGCCATTATATTATTTATTGAGCCTATTAATTCAAAATAAAAAATTCAATAAATTAGCTTTGTAATATTTAAATAAATGTAATAGTTAATTCTTACTCAAGTAAATTCTAAAAAGAAGAATTGGTTTTGAGAACAGACGATTGGTTTGATATGCTTGTATATATATAAATTTTTGTTTTGTAGAATTTAACTATTTAAAATTTTTGGGGTTCAAAAAAAAACAGCTGATTACTATTTGATTTATTAAATATGGGGCTCTAAAAAAAGGCCCAATTCCATAAATCCGTCATATGATAAGTATTATATATACTATATGTACTGTGCTCTAAAAAAATTTGAATATCATATAAATATACATCACTTAGTTTGACCAACCAGTCAAAATTATAACTAATAACAAATTTTTAATATTCTGGCTAATAAATAAATAATTATTGCAAAGTTCATATTGGTATATCATATTATCTGATAAATAGAGAAATCAAATAGGCTTAAAATTATAGCTCAAGAATTTTTTAGATTATGTGACTTGCATGATTAATTTTTAAATTAACTTTATTGATATAAGTGAACAATAATAATAAATATAGCTATAAAGAATATAAAAATGAAAAATTTTTAGGTAGTGATTTAAACCCAGTTGAGAAATCTCTTGTTCATAATTCTGACCAAATTGGCAGATCATTTGGCCAGAATATAAAAATCCAATTTAAATTCTGGTAAAATGATCTGCAATTTCAGCAATTATTGCAGTTTGCAAAATTATTTGAAAAATGAAATTAATGATTCTGGTTTCTGATTTCTGATTTCTTTAACATTACTTCTCTTTTTTGAGCAGCTTTAACATCAAATACTTATTGAAATTTCATGATTCCTTCAGTAATAAACAAATTAATTTGCTAAAATCATGTAGTAATTCTTATAAGATTGAATTTGGAATGATTCTAAATTTTTTTCACTCATAATGCAGTAATAAATTTTATTGGCCTAAGGCCATCTGAAATTAATTTTTCAGTTAACATCACTTTCAAGGACTCTTGGAAGAGGGGCAGGGGGCAAACATATAAAATGAACAAACTATTTTTAAAGTAGTAAATCTATTATAACGAATTTACTTCAAGTTAAATTTAGTCTAGAGATTTAGTTAAGTTGCTAATTAGGTCAATAAATTTGATTCAGTAGTTAACATTACATTCCTCTTACAAAAGAGAGGAGCAAAAATAAATAAATAAATAAATAAAAATTATAGAATTTTTGGTTTATTAATTCATCCAAGTTCGTATTGGCCAAATGCAAATTTTGTCTCTCATAAATCGCCAGTCGGATAGCTTAAAAATTAATGTAAAAAAGTATCGATAATTGTTTTTGTAATTGTTATTTCCATAAAAGTTACATGCTTATTTAAATATTCCTTCTTACTCATTAATACTAGTTCTCTAGCTCTTCACAATCGGATAAAAAAAAATTTCGGAAGCTTAGTGTTTCTTGAAATGTTTCATCACAAACTGAAATAAACATATATGACAGGACAGCCAAGTAAAGTTAGAAATCGAGCAAAGATCCAAAATCATCTGAAAGAAAATGAATGAACATAAAAGATGAGAAAGGTTAGAACAAAAATTTGAATAAATTGGCCAATATTTTCCGAAATAAGGAATTTAAAAAAAATAGTGAAATAAACAAAGTTTACTCTTGAGAACATAAATAATTTCTGAGAACATTAAATTAAATAAATTTTTTCTCATGGGAACATAAATCTTAAAACAGATTTCCAACACTGATTAATTGATAATTAATATTAATAATATTAATAAAGTTATTTTATGGTCAATCAATAAAAATACGCAACTGATTCGTATAGCTCTTCAACATCGCACTTATCCTAATTACCTAATTGATGGTCACATGTAACTAAAACTTAGGAATATATTAAAATATAAGAATATCAAACTTTTACCAACGTATAGCCATATAGCAATAGCATGTACAGTATATTTAAGCCAGATCTTAATATGCCTTTAGTGGGCTTATATTTCTAGATATTATTATGCAGTTTAATATATATTTTCTAGATATAATGTTTTTCACGCATACACTAACGTTCCTGGTTTTGTGTGACAACGTTGCGCAGCTATCTTATTACCATAATATCAGAATAGATATTGATAAATATTTATTAATAATATTCATTTATTAGCTACTAAACGATTAGTTAGCACCTTCAATTACTATTGATAAGGATACTTAACGATGATAAATACTATCATTAGATGCGAAAAATAATTTATTGATAATTATCATTTATTGTTTGTAAATTATTAGTAGCATTATCATTATTTTTGATAGGGATAGGATACATAATGATAATAAACACATCACTGATTGCTATCGAATAAATTTATCAATAATAATCGATTTGTTGCTGACTATCATTATTTATCAGTTTAAAAAATTTACCGATGAACTTATCAATTAACCGACTAATAGATTAGTTGTAACAGTTGTTAACTAAGAACATCAGGAAATTTTTATATAAGGTGGATATCGATTACCAGCTGCATGGGTTGTTGCCTTCGATTACAATCGATTGCAATCATTCAAGTTAGCATCGATTAATTAGTCATTTATAATCGATAAAATCGACGATAATCACCTTTGCAGCTGATGATCGATATCTTATTTAAAAATTTCCAGATGAAATAATTAACCACTAATTGATTTAAAAAATTTTGACGATTTGTAACACTATCCATGAACTAGATATGATCAGTATTAGAATGTTCAAAATTAGAATCTATACTTTGCAATAATGAAATAAGCTATCATATCATATGAGATAATTGATCTTAATTCAGGGTTCGTAAAGTAATGTTATACAAAGGGATCTATATCATTTCTTGGCAACTATTCCCTCTATCTTGATCCTAACCCTAAATCAAAACTCTAACTTTAAATGGTCATTAAAGCACAGTAATTTCGTTAAAGTCCGTAAACATTTACAAGAATGAATGAATGAATGAGTGAATTAACAGATACGCATAATCAATTGATTTATGCATTAATTCATTTTTAAGATTTTTAATAATTATATATTAATTGTGTATTATTGTAAATAACGCGTCATTTTAAAGTTCCACTTTATTTTAATATTAATTTAGTTATCGATTTATTTTGACCCGGTTAGCCTTTTATATCGAACAGAAACGCCAAACCTTTTATTATTTCCGTAAAACTTTGTTAAACTTTTATTTAAGTTGTCATTTTATTTAAGCATATTAGATAATTCGAATCAGATCATATTTAACTTTCCATAAACAATATTTAGTTTAGTCTGCAAAAACGCCATATGTTCATTACAATTATTTCCTTGTTTTATTATTTATGTAGATGACCGTATGATCAATAATTGACTCCATCTTTGTATTACTGAAAGTCTGTCTTAATATGACAAACAGATTATTTCGTGTTGGGGAATATGGCTAAATATTTTTGGGTCACAAGTTATTCATTTGAAACCGTATTAACGGAATTTGGGCCTATATCTAAATACACTTTAGGGACTATATCTAAATACACTTTAGGGTGTTTATGTTTAGAGATTTATACATTAAAACAGAAACCAATTAAGCCAGGCGCAAAAGGTAATTAAAAATTTTTCCGTTTTATTTTATTTTAGTTTATTTATTTTTTCGTACTCTCGTAATAGTGTATATAATATTTATATTGTCACGTGAATTTTAATCAATTAGATCAGGCTTTAGCGCATCACTAATTACGGTAGAATCGGCAATTTTTCTGCGTTTATTATTTTCATGTTTTTTCTATCTTTGTATATGAAATAAATGGAAAAGAAAATTGCGTCATAACCTTCGTATAAAATTGCGTAATGAAGAACAAAAAGGGTCTCAAAAAGATCAGGTGTAACGTAACACGATCAGAGGATTTTCGGCCGAAAATAGAAAACTGCAAATAACAATAACAATATAAGATTTACCTTATTACCAGTGTATAAATTGGATCAGAGCGTAACTTTACGCATATTTCGGGGCTCGCATATAATTTTTTTTTTGGTGCATGTTTTTTTTTGCATTGGCGCCAATAAATATTTTTTGAATTTATAACATTGCTTATTACTATAAATGAATATATGGGACTGTCCTGGAAATCAAAATAATAAATTTCGGTACAAGTTAAATTGCAAATGGAAATCGATCAGTATAAAAAAATTTTTTTTAGATATTCTTTATACCTGATATCATGAACCAATCAAAACGCAAAATTTTTGACTAGCTCACTGATTAGCTCAAAATTATACGCATATTTTCGAGTTTGGCTCTACTGCAAAAGCTCCATTATGTATCAACATTTTAATAAAATTTCGATTTTAATCCCAAGATAATTTACAATTTCAAACTGAGTAGAAAAAACGAAAATTTAGACCTGAATGAAGTAAATATGGCATAAACTTAATGATTCGAATTCAAAGACTAAATATGCTCGACACAATTATCATAAGTTAGCATAGTACAGGTCATCAAATTTGCACTATTTAAAGTGTTATAATTCAGAAGGCGATATACAAATAAAATAGTATATACAGTACCTTGCAATAATTAATATGGTAAAATGGTCAAGATTTTTGCTATTTTCTTAAAATTGTATTTCCTCCTGCGATTTAAATTACATGTTAGTATTCACTTGATTATAATACTGTATTATATTAAAAGCTACCGTAATAATAAACATATATAACTCAGCTATTCCTACGAAAAAAGGAGTATTGAAACTAGAGATGGGCAAAGTCAGTTACATATTATTATTTAATATTAATATTACCTTGCAATAGGTAATAATAAGTATTTTTACAATAATTTTATTCTTAGCCGCAATTTTTGTTCAATCTCAATTTTGATCACTCGTCTCCGACTGTTATCATGTGCTTTATATGTATGCGTAATAAGTAAAAGAATGTAATAACAGATAATTATTTAAAATTACTTATATTAAATAAAGGATAAGTCATAGATCATAATTACTTAAAGTATTACTTTGCCCATCCATAATTGAAACTATTCATATCTGAGAATAAAAAGCCAAAAAAAAAGTAAAAAAGAAAAAAAAATGAATATAGTGTTTAGAAAACTAAGACAGTAAAGCTCTGAAAGAAGATTCATCACTTCTACTGCCATTAGAAAAGAATGATATTGAGGCATGTAAATATTCAATATTTATTAATATGAATATGGCTCTTGTTAATCAAAGAATATTGACTGATTATCACAATTTCCGCTGTCATGGTTGAGAAGCAACACACAATATACGTTATAACTCTAGATGTAACTTTTATAGCGTGAATTGAATATTATAACGATCTTAACAGGTATAATATACAAAATCGAATATTAATAATTATTAGGCCTACTCAAGTTATTTATCATGATGAAACATCATGTTAAAATTTACCAATTTGCGTTAATTTTTATGTTCTCCGTATTCACATGCAAACCGAACTGGGTATTTGCTAAGAAGTTCGTAATAAGTTGTGGTACCCTTTCCATTGTCTACGGTATAATTACACCATCAGTTCATCTTTTCCGTGTTTCAATATGTACGAACGTAAATAAAGCCTTGTGAGGAATTTCTTTCCTTAATCGGGTTAATAATGTTTGAGATCAACGTAGCTATACATGTAGTCACAACAAAGAAACCATATGATTTTTCTATACGTTTATTTATGTAAAACGAATAATAATTTGGTCAAATACTTTTTATTGTTTTTATTATTAAAGTATCCCTTATCTATGATCGACAAAACAAAAATACTCTTTTTGATAAGATCTACCATTGCATAGAGTATACTCTATTGCTCTATTATTGTCTATCATACTCTTTATCGAATTCGAAAATTTTTATCGAAGCTAGAGGTGCTAATAACTTGACTCAAATTGATGACTTGGAATGTTAAGTCGATAATCATTTTGCCATCAAGTTAGCTAACCTGTGTTAACAATAAATACATCATCCAAGAAGTCTATTTGTTAAGCTCAATCAAAATAATAATATAGTTAATAAGTTAACAACAATAATAGAAATTATACTAGCGTTAATAAATTAATTACATCTTGACATAATTATTAAGGCGAACTAATAGATATAAATAACATAATAAACATAAACATCATGTTAACTATAGCTGTATAGTCATTATTTTCCATTAGTTAGTGTTAAAAAATATATGCCCCATTTTTCGTTTCAATAAAGGACACCATTTGGAGAGCCAGATAATTAAACACTAAATTGTTTAATTGCTTCGCTTTAATTCTCCCGATAGTAAAATTCATATAAATAATTGCATCGTGAACTGAACTGAAATTCACATTGAAATCTCGTGACGTAATTTTGAGCACTAATCTATCAATCCTAAGTATTCAGTCCAAAACTTTCCACACCTCTTTCGAAGCCTGCTATATTAGGGTAAATATTAGGTAGGGTTTAGTGTATTATTTTGATAGTATAATAGTTTGTTGTTAATTATGTGACCAGAATCTGATTACATCATCTCCTGTGTAATGATAACTTCTAGAACATACACAACTACGTACGTACATCAACTCGAACGAATTATATTATTATCGCACCGTCTAATATACCGAACTACTCGTTAATCGAAATTGGGCGACCCAAATGTGCAATTTCCAGTAAAAAAAAAAAAAGAATTATATAGAATAAAACGAGGTCGAGGTCGAGGTCGAAAATATACTGTAGAAAGAAAATGTTGCAATATAAATAAAATACGGATTGAGCTTTGAAAAGAGTCTAAGCGAAGCGAGGCTGGAAAAGCTACATAAAAAGCGTTTGTTAATGATACTTATGGTTATTTATGCTTTAATATTAACATTTTAAATGTTTACGATTCTAAAAAATATACAAAATTTAGATTAGCGGCAATAATCTTGAGGTGTATTAGACTAATTTAAAACACTAATTTAATATGTCAATAAAAGAAGAATTCATAGTTCCCCGTTGTCAAATTTTAAAGAGCTTAATTGGAAAACAAATTAAAGAAACTTGTTCCACATCAACAATTTTAGTCTGGAAGACGGCTTAACTTTAAAAGATGACATTTATAACATTTATAGCATTTTATTTATATTTCACGGAATGTTAAATAAAAGCGGGCATTTATAGTTTAGCATTAATATGGATAAAATGTTTATAGGATTATATTATGAAATTCTCTATGTGTTGTGTTAAAATTAGCAAATCAATATGAAGAATTCGACCTTGATCCGTCGATCCACCCGAGTAACCCACAGGTCTGCCTGCCGGGTTGCTCGAGTCATGATCTTTTAGACGAGATTCAAACTAATCCGCGGGTTGAAACGGGGTCAATCGCTAAATCATTTTCGACGTTATAACAAGCAATAAAGTTTGATAAAAATATACATGTTTAAATAAGATTATGCCTTTTTTTTTTTCTTTTTTTGATGTTAGCTATGTTTAAATGCCTCAAAAAGATCAGGCAGATGACCGTGCAAATTTAACAATACTGATTGCTATTGTTGAAAACATGTTATAAGCAAATTTAGTATTAAAAACCTGATTCGAAATTAAGTACTATAGTGCAAGTATTTAGAGAATTTAGCTTTGAAAGAAGAACAAATTTTGTTTCTGCTAAAAATAAAAAGATATCGAGCTATTTAATTATTTCGAATTTTATGAGTGTTATTGATTAGTTTTATGTTTATTAATGTGAAATTTATTATTTAATTTGCTTTGTTTATTGAATTATAATTGATTAGACTTAGATATGCGTTAAGCGTGGGGAATTCACAATATATCACAGATTTCCAGAAAGTCCGGTATCTTTAATCAAATTTCCAAATTCTTCTATTCCCACATTAGTACAGAAATAGGTTTCCATTGAAAACCTGTAAATCGTACGCTAGTATTTTAAAATTTGACGTCTCATGCAATGTAGTGGTACGTTTCTAAACACAGTTAAACTAACTAAATATGTTTTGTTAAACAATACAATTAATGCTGCCATTGTCTCCGATGTTTCACAAAATTCCATTAATTATAATCAGATCTATCATGTATCCAGATTTAGGTGATGTGCCAAAATATTTCTATAAATAGTTACTGTAAATCTAAAAATACTGGGGTTAAATTACCATTCTCTAAATATTTTCAAGCTGATTAATATATATTAATTTAGTCCTTTGACTAGTGAGATTATGTAAAATTAGCAACAATCATGTTGTATAATACTACATATTTTGATTATCAATAACATTAATGGGAATATTAGTCATCATTGGTGAATTAGTGATCAGTGATAGAAAAAGTAAGATATATGACGTATATATTACGTATATATTTGTTCTATAATGCTATATCAGTCAGTATTACGTTCAACTTAAACACTCGTATTTTGTTTTGCTTTTTATTATATTTCATTACTGTTGCGCACCTGAAAATCAAATTTTAATTACTGATTGTTTTTTATTGTGTCACCCGTACAAATAAGTGCACATGCGAATAAGCCAGGGTCAAGAGGTAGATATTCGTATTTAAATGGCTAATCAATATTAAGCCATTTACTTGCCTAGTTTACTAAATTACAAATTGTTTTAGTTATATTTTATCGGTGGACGGGGCTTATGTGTTTGAAAAAAAACATGGGACTTTATATTAAATTTCTAATTTAATTCTAACACAGGGATAGAGTCCATGTGTATAATACAATAACCCAAGAAGTTACACCAGGTTCCTTTATACAGCTTAGTCAGAATGGATAAATATAAAGCATTATAAATATAAGAAATTACCAGGTTTATAGAATCATTTTTATAGAATTAGATACCTTAATAATATGGGGTGCTTTTTTATGAAATTTTTTAATCATATGAAGGTTTTCGTGATGACATAATTTAGAACAAGAATGCTTTGACAATTAGTAGAACAAATCATGAAGACAAGTAATGATCATATTTGGCGCACCAAAAGATGTCAAAATTAACAATTTATTTAATCATATGAAGGTTTTCGTGATGACATAATTTAGAACAAGAATGCTTTGACAATTAGTAGAACAAATCATGAAGACAAGTAATGATCATATTTGGCGCACCAAAAGATGTCAAAATTAACAATTTATAATAAGTAAAGGCGTAAATTTGCTTACGATAAAGATTACTATGAATGAAAAGCAGTAATTTTGTGTCATATAAACACGGAGTTCGCAAATAGGTTTGTCCGAAACTTATCTTCATTCATCCCTTGTTAGCTAAATTTGAAATCATCTATGAAAATAAGAATTATATTTGCGAAGAAAGATCTGGATATTTACACGTTTTAAGAAATATGAATACAAACGACTCATTTAATTTAATCCAAAAGTGGGATTAACGCTACTGTGCGATATAATCGGGTGGTTAATGAGATAAAAAAGGCACTAACTTAATGTATGCTATGAATATTGTATATTTCTTCACAAAAATATTTAGGGGTTGCCACGATCAACATCTGTAAGATTATAAGATTAATACAAGGAGATGTAAGTTTATAATTTTAATTAACCTGAAATATGATTTCCTATATGAAAATTTAAAATTATACAACATTATCTTACGTGTATTTAAATACTATATCTAATTAATGCAAAAGATTTCTTTTCAAGCATGCATGCATAATTGAGATGTATCTCTGACTAACTTTTCATTACGCCTAGTGTAATTGATCCGATTGATGGGTAAATTTATTATAGTCGTGGATAGTAACTATACGATTAATAACAATAATTTGGCAAATGATCACGTGCCGCACTGCGACACGTGTAGCCAATCATTTGCCAAATTACCGTATTCGACAATTTGCCCAATATCGGCAATTTATGCTCATGATTGGTAGGGAGTCGCGCGCTGAGTTTTATAAACATGATTATGTCATAAACATGAAAAAAATAACAAGAAATTTTTCTCATGATCATATGAGTTTGTCGGATAACTACTTGTTATCGTGCAAACTCATATGATCATGAAAAATTTCTTATTGTTATTTTTTGTATATTATTACGTAAGCACAACAATCCCAAATTAAAACTCAGTTAGCCAATCACAACTTTTAAATCATGATCATAATTGCACGATAACATCGATATTGGATCATGCGATGATAAATATCACAAAATTTGTTCTGTCGGAACAAATGATTGGTCGAAACGTATCGCGTAGCGGCACGTGTCAGCCAATCATTTGCTCCGACAAAACAAATTTCATGATATTAATCGTTGAATGACCAATATCTTATAATTATCTGACAAACTCTTATGATCATGAATGTATTTCTTTCCGTTATTTTTTTCATGTGTTACGATATAATCATGTTTATTCAAATTAAAACTCAGTTAGCAAGTCACGACTTGAAAATCATGATCATAATTGCCGGATAACATAAATATTGAGTCATAAATATCGTAAAATTTGTCCAATCGTGTAAATGGTTGGCTGAAATGGCGGCACTGTCAGCCAATCATTTGCCCGATTGGACAAATTTTGCGATATTAATCGATGCATGATCAATATTATATACCTATGTATATCTATCTAATAAAGTTATTATCTTTAAAGTTTGACAGATTTTGCTGAAACATTTTATTGCAATATATCAAAAGAATATAGTGAACAGATTTTATGTTCGAAATATATCTTTATAATAAAAGTGTAAATAATCCCATCCATAATTGCGAATTGCAATTCTTTTATTATTTGGAAGGATAACGAAAATAATGAATAATTGAAATAGAAGATATAATGCAAAATAGCGAAAGTTTCGGTATCTTCATTGTTATGATCTGCCTATATAATTTTTGGGCAAAATTCTCACTAATTTTGTTATAGAAAATGTCTAAGGATTTCCACTAGAAACGTAACTAGGTGATTTTATAATCCTTATTTAGATTTTATCAAATTTACGTATTTTAATATGGACATATCGTAAAGCTAGATAACCAGCTATTCCTATAGCCTTTAAATATTGCCATTGAGATTATGCGAATCTAGGGTGGCTTTGACGTTTCTTCAGTTATTTTTGGCTTTGCATTTATTTACATCTACGATTCCTTTATTGATAATCGCTCAAGCCTTCGCGGTCCTACATAAATGTCGTGATAATGGATTTGAATTTAATGAAGAAAATAGTCAAGGATTAAGATCAAGGGTATAGTTTTAGCAAAATTAACATCTTGATCTATTGTGATATTAACGGAATTGAAGTTACGGTTATTCATATGCAGTATTATTTAATAATCTTCTGTGATCTTAATTTTGTCAGTTGATGTAAGGCCACACAAAGTTAATTTTTCGTTTTGCATTATATGAGTTTCAAAATTCCCGGTCGGTCGGTCGGATTTTTTTTATTTTTTTATTTATTTTTTTTTTAATCTATTATAGATTAATAGCCTTATGTTGCATCTAAGGCCACATAAAGTTAATTTCACGCTTTGCATAACATGGAATCAGAAAATTGGGGGTTAACAGTCAGATTTTCTATCGACCCTGTCGGATAATTTCGGAAAGCTAATGTCTCCATCGGGTGATACCGGCTGATTTATGGGGAAAATTAAATAACAAAAATAGAATAATTGGAACAATTGGGACTTAAAAAAAAATTGGAAAAATTGAAAAAATGGGTCGGCGGTAATGCAAAACGAAAATTTAACTTTGCGTGGCCTAAAATAGCTCCGCCGTATAAACGCTCAATAACGCGTATCTACGTGTTATTTCAAAACATGCATGCGTGGCAATTCGAATTACATTGCTAATTTGGGGAAGTCGCTATCACTAAAACTTTCCTACAACCCACTCTGGTACATATGTAGGGCCGCGTTATTTCGAGACGCACGTGTGCGTCATTTTGAGCCAGATATGCTTTTTAAAAGTTGAAATTTCAAAATAGCGCCCATGTGCTTTATTACGGCTTAAACTATGTTACTTAATTCTAAATTTTGGCATTAATTTAAAGTAGAACGAATACTTTCTTGTAGGAAGCATAGGTCCTTTGACGAAGTTTTCTTTTTATGTTAAAGTACGTCACATTAACAATATCTAATCGCGATCTTGACTAGGGATGGGCACGGTCACAAACAGTCGCAATTTTCATAGCCGATTTGCTAAATACTGAGATGATTTTTTACTTTTGAGCTCTTAATGAAAGTTGTTCAGAATTAAATTCTGGTCATCCCATCTTATAAGTGGAAAGAACGATACCTTCTCTGGAACTCGGAATTTCAAAATTTGTAACGTCATGACCGGTCATTAACCGACGGTCAATGACCGGTCATGACGTTACAAATTTTGAAATTCCGAGTTCCAGAGAAGGTATCGTTCTTTCCACTTATAAGATGGGATGACCAGAATTTAATTCTGAACAACTTTCATTAAGAGCTCAAAAGTAAAAAATCATCTCGGTATTTAGCAAATCGGCTATGAAAATTGCGACCGTTTGTGACCATGCCCATCCCTAGTCTTGACACGGCTTTGCCC
Source organism: Gigaspora rosea (assembly GCA_003550325.1). Lineage (NCBI taxonomy): Eukaryota > Fungi > Glomeromycota > Glomeromycetes > Diversisporales > Gigasporaceae > Gigaspora > Gigaspora rosea. The sequence continues at coordinate 231,360 of QKWP01000016.1, read as the reverse complement.
TCCAGTATGGCTCAAGCTGGTAAACTTGCGATTGAGACTCGGGTACATAACCACATGCTAGCAGACCCACGACCCTGTTTTCTCTGCTTTCACATCATATTCAAATCTACCTTGACATTGAGTGTTGCATCCTCCTAATCTTGGGCATTGTCATTGTCTATAGCTATGGCGCGTCTCATCTACCGCAAATAGTGTACTTATAACTAGTGCGCCTCTTTCTAATCTATCATGTCTACCAGCGTTCTTTGCGACATAAGTAGTGCTGTCTCTACATCCATGCACTATATTTAATATTTAAGACTAATTAATGCTAGAAAACGACGTAAGTAATTGTACATAACTAATTAACTATGCGGAATATTAAATATAGAAAGAAATTAGTAATATATTACGGTTAAAGGTTTGTTCTTGTTACATGGTTTTACTCTATAGAAAACTTACAAATATATTTCGAGTTAGAATAATAGGCTTCAAATTTTCATTTTAATTTTCGTTGTTCGATTGAATTTCCGGTGCATTCATTGAATACTTAAACATTATCATAATTCTTTTAGGATTTAAGTTTTTTTGTCTCAAGCATGTTTTAATTGTAGGTTCATTCATTTTTTATCAGAAATTTAGGATATAAGTCCAGACCAAGTTGATTATAAGTTTACATTACCCCCCAGCACTCTCCCCTCCCTCATAGTAAAAAAATTTTGATAAATATACATAGTGCCACGGGATATTTAGGAAAATTTTTATACAGTCACGGAACTTTTCGGAAAAAATTTTTTTTGAAAAAAATATTTTTTTAAAAAAATATTTTTTTAAAATTTTACTATGTGAACCACCTCCCTCCTGGAGGGGAGAGGGGTAATGTAAAACACATAATCAACTTGGTCTGGCCTAACTCCCGATCGATCACCATCGCTTTATCCTTATTTTCCGGTAAATACACCGCATACCATTCTCCACTGCGACACCATCAATATTTCATAATAAATAAAGAATCTTATAATCATTTTAAACTGTGAAATCTTGTCTTATTCTTATAATGATTATCCTACAGAATTTTTAAATTAACATATCAATTTTCATTGTATAGGCTTATGGCCAGAGCTTAAGAATTAAATAATTATATGAAACGTAAGTTTACCGTATTTGCGCGTAATAGTGCGCCGGGGCGTTATTTCGAGTAATCGCCCGAATTAAGCTTAATTTAGGCCGAAATTCGAAATTACACCCCCGCGCGTTACTGCGCGCAAATACGGTATGATTTCCGACAATCACATCTTGATTCCCAAAATTAACTTGAAATTATGCCACCTTAATCTTGCCGGGCGTCTTTGGAGAAACCCAATAAATTTCATTAACCAATCAAATTTCAAGGTCAGATGTTCATAACCATTTTACCTTTAAACTGTCTTTTTAGATAGTGATGGGTAACGTGCGGGATTTTTAATGAGTTTATCTGGTCTGCATTAGTTTATCATCTGGCCTGCATTAACATATCATCCGGCCTGCCTTAAAATGAGTAGGCCAATTCCTAATCAGTTATTGTTAGAAATGGGCACGCGCGTAATTTTTTGATCCCGCGCGGGATACGAAGTATAATCTGTATACTCTGAGAGTCACGAAATATTCCGATGAAATTTTAATTACCATTCCGCAATATTCAGAGAGATTTGAAAATCCGTTCATTGATTATCTATCCCACGAATCACGCGCAGATCACGCGCGTGATGCGAGATTTTTGAGCTAATTTGATGCGAATTTTAGAAAAGTTTTTTAAGTTTGTGACTAGTGATGTGCCGCGTACAGTACTATACGCACTGTACTGTACGTACTGTACGTACTGTACAGTACGCTAAAATGTTTGCCGATCACTTGTTTAAGCCAATCAGATGCCAGAAAAGAACTATACGTACAGTACGTACTGTACTGTACGCTAAAATTTTTCAGGTATCATATAAATGGCACATCATTATTTGTGACACTAGGAAGATCAATGTCGAGATTGCGTGGTTTAAAACCAATTTTAACAAAGGGAAAGCTACGGGCACAACATTCACGTGACTTATGGGTCTGAGTTAGGGTTAGAATTAAGTGAATTTTAGTAATGTCGGTCTTTGTTATGCCCATAAGCACGTGAAATGTTGTGCCCGTAGCAATCTCCTTTTAATAAAGACGTTTTGAACAGTATATTCAAGAATTGAGCAAATCTGATTTGGTTAAAATTACAAGTTGAATTCTTTAAAAGTAGATCATATGGTTTGGCTTATTAAAAATTTAAAAGCGAATTATGATTTCTTTTGTTTGTTTGTTTGTTTATTTTCATACTTGCGATTATTAAATGCTTTTCTAAAATCACACGAACCTTTGACAATAACAATATATGCAGGCGATCTTTTTACTATTATTGAGCAAGACATAATAAGGGACTCAAATTTAAGACATTGAAATAAAACACATGAATAAAAACCAAAAAAACCAATGTAATTTTTATTCGTTACGATCATATTGTTACAGATTGTTTCGAATTTTTACCCGTAACACTAATTTATTTTAATTCGTGTTCTTTTAGGCCTAATTCTCTCTGTAAACAAAAGCTTACGTTTAGAAAGTAATTATGGTTTAATGCACTTTTATCCAGAAAGGATTTTGGTGTCATAGATTTTTCTATTTCCTTATTTGATGTCTAAAGCCAGGCGCGTTCACATGATCGAAAGCCAATCAAGTTGTAAATTTGATCTTCACGGATCAGCCCGACGAAACAAAAACAAAGAAAAAAGTGAAAACACCGAAAATTCAAGAAACGATGCCTAAACCTTTCTATAAGCAATAATAAAAATGCCGGGAAGACAATTTTACCTATAAGACATGCTCTAACCTAACCCTAATTAACCCTTACCTTAATTTTAATTAAATAATCAAAAACATATAAACGCACCGCTTTAGCCATCCCCTTTATTAATCAACGTCTATGTGGATCATTTGGCTTACTTTTTCGTTGTCCATACGCGATCATACAGATCTATAGCTGCGAAATTTTTACATAAGATACATGAAACACTAAAGACTTATAGCAAAGCCACGTGTAGACCCTTTATACTACAGTATACTCAAATCTGCTTTTCAAATTACTGTGATCAGTGATTTTCATACATCACACCGGGAATCAAAAATCTAGAAAACAATTGATTAGAAATAATTTTTGTCAATAATGTATTGGCATTTTCTTCTAAATTTCTGATTTCCATGTGATGCACGAAATTTGCTAATTAGATTAATTTGAAAAGTACTGTAAAACATTATGGCCCACTGATCATATAATCGTAAATAAATAAATTGGCTATATTGTATTTATTACAGATATACTCATTTACACAAAGCCTAATCTGAACTAATCAAAACGATTTATTTTACCTTATAAATCCGATATTAGATATCTGATTCTTTGATTAACAATTATCAGAAATATCAGGTTATCGGGCTTGAATTATGGAACAGACATGGTAAAACAATTTTTATCAGTTATCAGTTTTGACAGGATGTACCGCATTGTTTAACGAATCATACACTAATTTAGGGTCCGTATTATTTCACTGACAATCACTTCATAGACACACCATTTCACCGACAAATTATTCACCGACAAATTCATTTTACCGACAGCAGTTCATTTCACCGAAGCTCATTTCACCGACAAGTTTTTTTCTATAAAGCACACTAACTTTAACCCTAATTCTACCCTGATCCTAACGACAACGACAGAATTACTTTGTTGGTGAAATGAGCTTCGGTGAAATAATTTGTCGGTAAAATGAACTTGTCGGTGAATAATTTGTCGGTCTACGAAGTGATTGTCGGTGAAATGATTGCCACTCCTAATTTTATTTGCTTCAGGATTTATGCAACATAGTTTGATAAGATTATCTTATCTTGATCAATGCATTATGATCCAATGACAGTATATTTGTTATTAATCACAATTTTTATCAAATTAATGCAAAAATTTTAACAACGTGGTTAAGTTATTAGTAACACAAATCCCGTCATGGCTAAATAATAGTTACACTATCATACATGGCACTGGCGCAATATTTATACTTTTATCTTATCTTGATTTTAGATTTTCGATCAGATCTGTAGATTTGACAAGATAATCATACATATTTATTCAGACCTCCTAAATGCAGCCTCCCTAAACGCGCGTCCTATGAAAACCCCTAAACGCATGTCTTTGCTTGGCCAACTAACGTTACCCTTATATATTTTACCTCCCTAAATACAATACCTCTCTAAGTGCACGTTTGGCTAAATTTTTACATATGGTCCCGTTGCATTGCGTTTAGAGATGTCTGACTGTATTTATTTGTCATTTAAAATAGAAGATATCCAATCAGAGAAATTTTGATATCAGTTATTTCGGATTAGCCCGATGCTTATAGAAAGATAATCATATATTGACTAGTTTATTTTGCCATTATGTGAGTAAATTTTAATAATTAATGAAGCTTACTTTTATAGAACATGTAGTACGCGGGTATTAATTGCAACCCTTGTAACATGCTAATGAAACCAATTATTGTAAGAAGAAAATCAATTCCTTGCTTACGATTAGGGTTCAGTCTGAAATTGGGGTGGGAATAGTTTATAACAAAATTTGTAAAGTTTTTTTGCTAGGATTCAAAAGGTTGTTCATAATCGAATCTTCAAGATAAGGTAAGGTTTTAAAAAAATCAATAATTTTACGTTATAACTGATCGTGCGTTCTGGTTGTTTGATAAGATTCGTGTGCATACAATAATATACAAGTAAAATTCTGTACTTTTATTTATATTTTAAATAGTAATTCTATTGCATACAACCTTTGCAAGAGATGCTTCACAAACATAAACCATATAATTAATGTAACATTGCTACATAAGTCAATTCAAATCACGATAATATTGATAGATATACAAAATACACGGTACGTATTAAGTCAATTATGATTAAAATAACATATAAACTGTATTCCGTACTACATTATTATCAAGATTAAAACTTACATGAAACGGCTCAATTAGCTTTTTTTTAGATGATTGGTTTTGACTGTCAGTTTACTTTTTGATTATTTTACACACTAGATACAAGCGTTATTTCGAAGTTAAAAATAACCTTACCGTATCAGCACAAAATAAGGCTCACAGGCGTTATTTTGAAAATCAGGCCATTCGAAAATAGCTCACATGGTCACGAATAGTGTTGGGCAATGCGCATGATTTTTTAGTGCTATAGTGCGAGCCAAAATTTTAGGTTAATTCCGAAATATTCCCATGCGCATGAAATTCGAAAATTCTCCGATTTGCACAACACTAGTCTCGAATTAGCGCCCATGGGCAACGTGCACCCTAATGTAGCGTATAATTTGAAGTTGCGACGATTGATATATTTGATTCAGAAAAGCTGCCTTATTTTTAAATAACATAGTGGACGCACAAAATAATGCACAGTTAATTAATTATGCGCAGATGGGCATTGTTTCAATCTTATATGGGTACGTTGATTTCTTCAAAAATGCTTTAAACTGTATAAATGATATTGAGCAATTGATTCACATCAGTCAATCATATGAAAGCGGTCTTGAGTTCGACGCGTGCTAAAAGCGAAGAAAAACATGAAAATAAAATAAATTGGCCTTGCGCGACTAATTTAAAATGACAGGAATACATTAATAAATAATAAAGTACACTTTTAGATAAGGATATGTCAAAAAAGAGACAAGGATGAATTTTTATACATAGAACTCATCATCTTTCTTTTTAATCTTAACCTAACCTCCTTTTTCCTTTAAAAATTTTATTATTTACTTTTATGTTTGCATCATGCATAAATGATGTTTCCATATATACTATTTAGAAACATTCCTATATCACATAACATATTTGGAAATTATAAGGTCTTTTGAATGGCTCTCTTTGTAGACTGCCTAATTAATGATATTCTGAACCAAATTTACCAGTTTTATCTCTTAATTGCATATGCGTTATCGTGCTTGCGCGTCACACGGCTAGCATATGTGAAAGTGAAAGTCAGCTATATAATATAAGTGTGCGTATTCAAGGTCCGGATATGTTACATTTCATCAATTTAAATATCTAATAGACCCCGTATATAGTACATGGCTTAGTTTATGTTATGCTGTACAATGCGAAAGCAATTACACTTAATGTTTATAATAGGTTGTGAAAGAAGAGGCTCCGATTTATTTTTTCTAAATTTGGTAAATAATTTATTACCATTTTTGTGCTATTTGATGTACGGTGCAGGAAATCTAAAAACCTCAATCACTTTATATAGAATAAAGTTCAACCAACACATCGCAGATTAAGCTAAATTCAGTAGTGGCTAATTTTTAAGCATATATTATTCTTGGCGTATTATTTTCATGCAAAGAGTTTGAGAATTCAAGATCCTTCACTTTAATGAAATTAATAATTTAATGAATTTATTTTCCTGCGCCGTATGTACTGCAAAAATCTAGATTGCCTGAAAAGTAAATGAAAATATGAAGGCAAATGAAGATGTATTAAAGTATGAAAATTTTTTAACCGAATATTGAATCGGGAACACGAGAATTCGCCCAATAACAAAAAACTAATCATGTGATAATTGGTGCGCAGCCCAAAACCAACGTTCGTTTTGAAAAAAATTATAAGCACCAACTGAAAGTTTTCTTTGAACAACCTTATTATATGACTTAATATCTAATTTTAATATTAATCACTAATAGCATAACTGAGCTCCAAAGAAGTTTTTTTTTGACAATCATATGAAAATATTTTTTTATCATATGAAAATATTTTTTTATCATTTATATGAAAATTTTTGTCGTCATGCGGAGAAAACCGAAGCAGGTCTTAACATATAAAGTCTTATAGAGAATTTTAAATATTGAACACAGCCTAAACTCTATTTACGTATCCATATAATGATAATAGTAAGTTTATGATTCATTTCACAATAACACATAGATAGTTTGAAACATATTGGTTTAGAATACTAATACGCGATTAAAAAAATATAAATAGAGTGCCTTTGATAAAATTAAACAAATTTTTAATTTGTGTTTAATTCTCAAAAAGATTACAACGGCTGTATTGATTGATCGGTTCTTATATAATTATCCATCATTTCAATTAAGCAAGAATTAATTCTACAATCGATTATATGATTGCATACTATTTGTGTAGGTCGTAGAATTTAAAAATATGATAAACTCTCATTTATAAGTTTTATTTCAATGTACGAGATTATACCCGTTTTATTAAACCAACAATCAGTTAAATTCAATATTCGTATTTATTGTTAACCGCCGAAGATAATACGAACATGAACTTCTCACAGAGACAGTATGAACACACAATTCAATTTCTTTGGTCATTGGATTTTTTTCTGTAATTTATTACGCAGTTATAAGTAAAATACATGCCGCAAATGCTACTTATAGATCCCCTGAATGTTATCTACTTTATACCTTAGTCACTATATCAAGATAGCAGGGTATAATTCAGTTATATTCTGGCACTATATGGGCAAATCATTTTTAGTAATTTTTTTTAAACTTTAGATAAAAATATCTTAGCAACTATTAAACCTATCTTGATATATTTTTTTTTATTTAATTCTACAACTATATAGAATTAAAATAAAAAAAAATTTAACAAAATTGGTTTAATACTTGTTAAGATTTTTAACCTAAAGTTCAAAAACAATTACTTTTCCGATTTAGAGGCAAAAACCTCTTTAATTGAATGTTTTGGAACTAACCTTTAACAACTTACATTTTGAGAATTTATAGTGGTCATAAATATATTCGGGCCAAATTCAAATGTGTATTTCGAGGGTGCACACCTATAGAGATGCATTTTTTTTGAAGTCTTACTGTATTTTTTTATATGTTTTTTTTTATATTATTGTAATTTTATCGGTACACCAAAAAGAATCGGCATATGCCATCTTATTACATGTTGCAGATTATATTGAAATCAGATCATTATGAATTTAGGGGTCTTAATTTACAATTCAGCCCTCCCTATTCTATTTACCTAGCAAAAAAAAAAGCCCCAAATAATTTAATAAAATAAGTTCAAATCTTAAGGAAATTTTGCGAGCGATTTGATTAAGGTAAATTCCAACGTAATTTTAAGCGACAGGAATTTTCGTTCACTGGCAAATTTCATTTGCGATCAGTTTCTAAATTCTGCTTAAAAAGAGATTAAAAAGTCTAGCATTAATCATTAATGGTATACGTAGTGGACTGACTAAAACTGCTCCTTTTCAATACCTTGTACAAAACACCCTACAAGGTCTTTAATTAAGACATCGATTTTTTTAAAATTTTTAGACTGCCTATTATAAATGGGAAGTATGTATGTACATTAGTGATGCCTGGCGAAATGATGAAACCTGACGAAACCATAAGTTTCGTAAATGGCGAAACTTGACGAAACTTGGCGAAACTTATGGTTTCGTCATTTCGCCAGGCGTCACTAATGTACATGAATTTTCGTTTTTTCAAGGCACAAACCCAGTGCTGTATGTTATAGAGTTTTTTGTTGGATATTTGGTATTAGACCTCGAATTTTTTAGTCAGTACATACGGGCAAAGGTTCCTTTTAAATTTGCTTATATAAATGCATCTTCCGAGACCATTGTAAAAAAAAAATATATATGTGTGTGTGTGTGTGTGCACTTAAAAGGAGTATGCATTTATAGAGAACAAATTTATAGAGGTCTCATAAGTTGCGACCAGCTGTATTAAAGAAAATTTACTTAGAACACTTAAAGAGATCGGACTGATTCACAAGACAAGAAGTAATGCTATAAACTTGTTTTTAAATTAGATTTGAGTTCATAAATTTATCTATAATGATAAGAATAAAACCAAGTTTAATTTAAAAAGAAGATTATAATTGCTAAATTTGTGATCTGATCTCAGATAGATTAATGCAACAAAATAAGCAGATCGGTCAAAATCTAGAGTCGGAATGAAAATTTGGTTACGCCACTATTTGTACTGAATATTCTATGTGAACGAATGTCACGGTCAGGGCGGCTCCCTGAAAGTTCGGGTCGATATGATCGTCGTACATCTGAGCTCATACAGTAAGGCCCCAAATTCCTGGTCGGAATGCTTCGGAATCCAGGTCGGCAGGACCGGAAATGATCGATTTTACTAGAAAGTTTACTAATGAAATCCTAGCCCGAAATGAAAAGTGCCCAGCTGATAATTTTGTTATAGAACCTAAAAATTACTAGGACTAAATGCCGACCTAAATCAGACCAGAAATTGACCTTAAAATCCCACAGCCGGAGGGAGGCTTCTTATTTAGAGTTGATGAAACGTTTTACAGCATAAACGATCACGTTGTGCTGCAGCAATGACGTTGGTCATCGACTAGATGTCCCAGCCTTTTCTGTACACGAAAAGTCAAAATTTTTTGGCGTCACTAACTTACTATCGACCCGAACTTTAGGTTCTTGAAATCGGATAATAGTGAAATTTGATCTAATTCATAACAATTTTTAAGATTTTTTAGCACTTTTTTTGGCAAGTTTTTTTTTTATGGTTAGGGTTATAAATAAAAGAATATGAGTGGGTCTTGGTAGAGCTAATATTTCAAATTGAAATCTCTAATTTCACCATCATCCGATTTCAAGATCACCCGCGACATTATATAATGCTTTACTAACTCGCATTATTTGTTATTATTAATGTTACTGACTTGCCATTTTGGATTATTAGATGAATGTGAAACCTCAAAGAAAAAATTATTTTCAACGCGAACTACCAAATGAAGTTATGATATATGTTTTTAAATATGTCAAAAATCCTATCAATTTAATCGTAAGTTGTAAGAGATGGTCTTTTATATGTAAAGATTCTCAAGCGAAGGCAGAATGGATTATTTTTCAGTTTGGAAGAGCCCATTGCCTTTTTTATGCTATTAAATTGGGCCCAACTTTCATCTCTGTCGAGGTGGCAAGAGCTATCATTGCCAAAGGTGGAATTCTTTCAAGATACTTTGCACAGCGTCATTATGGCAATTATGATCAAAAACTTATNATCCTATCAATTTAATCGTAAGTTGTAAGAGATGGTCTTTTATATGTAAAGATTCTCAAGCGAAGGCAGAATGGATTATTTTTCAGTATGGAAGAGCTCATTGCCTTTTTTACGCTATTAAATTGGGTCCAACTTTCATCTCTGTCGAAGTCGCTCGGGCTATTATTACCTAAGGTGGAATTCTTTCAAGATATTTTGCACAGCGTCTTCTTATTCACTATGGCAATTATGATCAAAAACTTATCGAATTAAAGATTGCTCATAGTGTGGGGCAAACTGATATTGATAAGATTAGAACTTTGCAACAAAAAATAACACCATGGGCTAGTAATCTACAAATCACCGTTTATATGTTTTTATTAACGGAAGCTTCTAAACTATTCAACGCTGATTTGTATTTAAAAGGAAATGATATGGAACTTTTTCATTTTCTTTCTGGAGGTCCTCATACTATTAATTATGCACCAACTGTTTTAGAAAAAAAATTATGAGGAGATCAAGAATCTAATTTTGCGCAAGAAATTTGTACCGTTCCCGCCAAGAAAATCTAGTGATACACAAATTAATTCACCTGAAGAGTATCCTCCCAAAGATGGACATGAAAATAATCGTCAGCTTAACGTAATTGCGAGATCAATCTTGATCCGTAAAGACTTAGTACTTTTATGGAAAAAAGTTGGTTACTTTGAAATATGTGAGGATGTTAATGATCTTGTATTGCAAGGAGCGCTTTTAATTCTCTTTCCACCTGCACAACCTTCCGGATGGATTAAACCTGATGCAAAAGTTGTTAAGGCGCGACTTATTGAATTAATTGACCTGGGATTTCAATTAAATTACAGCATTATTGTCGACATATTCCACCTTTTTGAAAGTCGATTAGATGACATTGGAAAAATCTTAGTAGAGTCTTTTACGGAAATTAAGCAAGAACCACAAGATTATTTCTTACAAAGATGTTTAGCTGAAGCTGAATCAAAAAAGAATTCAGATATGACGAAGATAATGAATTTCTTCAACAAATATAGGCCTAATACAGTAGAAAATGAATTCAACGATGCTTTTAATCTCTGTGCAAATGAATTAAAAATTCAAAATGAAAGTTTCAGAATTAATGATTCGACGCCCGACATGATTTCATAATAAAATCAGTAATTGATTTATTCTAAAAGAAGCAACTATAAAACCTATTTTTTTAAAGTATATACATATTTATTTAATCGCTTACTGGCAGTGTTTATCAAGAACATCATGTTGTAATTAGGCTCCATGGCTGCAGTAGCAGTGCAAGAACCTTATATTTGATAATTAAGTTTTATAGTTATCAAAAGAAACTAATTTTATTACCGACTATGCTCATATAATTTTTGATTCGGAACTTTTTTAAAACAAAAAATAGATTTTTTTAACCCTTTTATTTTCGAAATAAGCAATTCTGAAATCACAAATATATAAATTTCCATTCTTGTTATTTTTTATAACTCCGAAATGGCAAATATCTGAAACGTCGTTTGATACTACAATTTTTGTTATTAGACTCTTATAGTAAAATCTACCACAAGAATAAGCATAACTCATTATTTTAATACAAATAGATTTCACAATATAGCCAATTAAATTCTAAGTTTTGATTCTTAACGCGTTATTATATTATGATCAATTCGATTATGAAAATTTTTTTAATACAATAGAATTTAACATATGATAATAATAGATTTAATGATAGATATAAGATTGAATATGAATCTCTTTTTAATAAAATAAACAAGCATGAACAACATATGCATTAAAACGATTTTTAATAAAATAAACAAGCACGAACAACATATGCATTAAAACGAGTTTTAAAAATTTCAAAGAATTTTTCTTATACACAATATGAAGAATACAATTAAATCCAAATACCACCTCTGATGAGAAACCCATATTGTTCGTATGTATCGTATTGTCGTAGAATAATGCACCCCTGCGCGTAAATTTGTGTATATGCGCGTTATTTCGAGAACTCGCATGGGCTTTATTTTGAAAACAAATATAAACTTTTATGCATCTTCTTAATAAAAAATATACTAACAAAAAAATACACCGAAAGTAGGTTTACTTAGTACTAAATCTATTTTCGGAGCACTTATTTTATTCGTATGGGGTGCGCTTATTTTGGAACACGCATGGGCATTATTTTGAAGCCAAATATGTTATTTTTAGGGGTGCGATTTTCGTATTAACGCTCATGCCCGTTATTCGCGACAATACGGTATATATAATTCGAAAACATAGTCGGGATAACATAAGAAGGTCATTAATTTCGGATTTATTAATGTTTATACTTTGATATCATCGTTACCCAATTTATACTAGCTGATTATAAAACAATTATAAATTGAATTTACATTTTTAGCACAAATATCTAACAAAAGCGTATATAAGTTTTTTTTTTTAACTTGAAGCTCGCAGCTAACTCTACATGGTAACAAAGCTATTTTTTTCGACAGTTTATAAAAACAATTCAATTATTATATAAATATTAAATAATTAATAAAAAAAAATTTTAAAAAATATCTTATTGCCATGTAGAGCTAGTTGAGAACTTCAAGTTAAAATAAATTATATACATTTTTGTTATATCTTGTGCTAATTTAACATTTAAATATACGGCTTAAAAAAAAATCCGAAATTAATGATCTTCATATATTACTCTAATTAATGCTTGATTTAATATGATTTAATAGTGGAGGTAACACTCTCATCTTTGTAGCTGGGCATTTCCGATTGGCTAGGGATCCACCAAGCCAATTTTGATGATTTAACTACCATTGGAATCAGGAGAACCCCTCTTTAACTTTCAATTAGGGCACAAGAAGCCTTTACTTAATGCCATCTTTCATATTTTTAAAAGATTGTTTTAACCAATCATATTATTATATAGGGTGAGTCACTCATTTGACTTAAAGAACATAATAAAGAATTGACCAACTTTAAAGGAAGATTCTCTTTGAATTACTTGGAGTTAAGAACTAAAACTTTAAATTAAAGATTATTAAATGATAAAGAATATATATTTAAAATTTAAAGAAAGGTTTATATGTATATTTATAAATAAATTTAATTTAAATGATTTTTTTGTATAAAATTATATAAAATTTGGTGAGTAAACTCATTTGATTTATAAATAACAGCACTCATTAGGGACATGTCCTATGACTGTTATATTTATTACTTATGTAAATTTATGATTTAATAATAGTTAATCCACATCGTTATTGTGGTGGCACGTAAATTTACGTTCATTACCTGTGCCAAATCCCGTGCCAATTCGACTAGTAAACTGCTGCAAAACCTGAGTCATTTACGGTCCAATTGGCACGGGTTTGGGCATACGGTCCCACACGGTCCACGGAATCCGTACCAATTCAGACTATACCCGTACAAATCCGGATCTTGACCCGTGCCCAATGTTTAAAATTGGCATGCGGAATCTGCAAAGTGCAGGTTAAAAAGTTATTCTGCAAAAATTTTTTAAATATATATGCAGATTCCGCAACAATAAAAAAAATTGTTCCACAGATCTTCCGCATATTATATATATATTATTCCTCAGATTTAATATTGGGTAAATCTGCGGGCATTTGTTATAATTTTAAAATAATTCGAGTAAAATATGTGCAAATTCCCATGGGGTTTGTGTGTGAATCTTGCTTCTAGAGCGAGATGGCTGCTGACTTGCGTCTTCTTATACTTACCCTGCCAATGAAGATATTATTAGCCTAATTTCATTGCAATTCTAAACTAGGAAATTGATTGATCCTGAATTTCATGTGCACTCTCACGGAGATAGTATTCCCGATTAGGATTGATGGCTGTATTCAGGTCTATCCGTATTGCTTCCATAATATCTATCTTTTCGATCTGTTGACTTACGTCAACTCGAAATATGTTTTACGCTTAATGTTAGGCTTGATCATTACGGCATTAGAATTCAGGTAACAAGATTGTAATCAAGTAATTTAATGCGATTACAAAATTAGCTAAATTAGTAAACTTTATGCTGAGCGAAGGTCTTAGTACATATCAGTAAACAAACGATTCTCTTTTTCCCAATAATATCTTGTTATAACCAATATGGATTGAGATCAAAAAATATCAATGATAAATAAGCAAAGATGTAATTAGTATTAGGCTTAAAGATGTAAATGAAATTAAATAAACTTTTTACTCCCATTGTATTTGAAAAAAGCATATCAACGTTGTCCTAGAAAAAAATAAGTTTTATTATAAAGTAAAATTGCACAAAATATTTTTATTAAATAAAGATTTTATTTCCGCATATTAAATTTATTTTCCGCAAGTATATTATTAATTAAAAATGCAAAACACAAGTTATATATCAATTCCACAGATTTTATTAAAATATTAAATGTATCCCGCATAAAATTTTAAAATTCAATTTTAAACATGGGCCGTGCCACAAATGCCCGTACCTATCCGATGCAACAATAGATTTACAGAAGCAGGCTTTTAAATTAAAAGTGCATTTCCGATTAATTTCTCATGAAGAAATGAAATCTACAAATTGACGTGTGTAAAAATGGTTGATACGTACTTTTCAAATATGAGGCTTAAAATATGTATGTTATGCGTTTTTGCTTTTTTTTTGGTTTGAGATAGAATCTACCACAAAATGACAGGGCTTTAAATACGTAAAATACGCAATAGAAATTATTCATGTTTTTTTTCCTTCAAAGGTGCGATAATCGCTTTTTTAATATTAAACTAGAATATGATGACTGATCTAAAACATGTATGTACATGTACGTACTGCAAATATGCATGCGCATGTACATTGAGAAGGGGAAAATATACTACCCTACTTCTAACTATAATCACCATACACTAATAACACTAACTAAATCAACTCAACCCGACACTCAAGACTTCTAAACCTTGAATCGGCAGGCAGAAAGAGGCGTGGTGGATTTGGTCCGGGTTTCAAGGTTCGGAGAGTCTTTGAAGGTGGGGATAAACTTGGTCCGAGTAACTAGGGTCGAATAGAGTCTCTCAATTATGTCACGAGACTCTAATATGGGGTCACAGGATTTATACTTCAATACAAATTCACCTATTAGGAAGGTATCGGTTAATAATAATAACAGTTTATTTATTATATCGGGGAATTACAAACAATAACACTTCTCTCTAATTTCGAAGGTTATTACTATACAACATTGGAGCTATGAAGCTGTCTTGCTCTAAAGACAAGAGACATCGTATTTATACTTTTACATTACTGTTCTAATTCTACTTTCATACCGGTTTCCGCCACTGCATTTCTGCCCGAAATGCCAGAAAATGCCGAAATGCACGATCTGCCAGAAATGCATGATCTGGCCGAAATGCCATATCGTGCTGAAAAGTAAGAAATGCTTGAAAGTGCTTTTCGTGAAGAAATGCGCGGTTTACTTACAGATAAGGGAATGATAAACCATTTCTATTTTGGGAATTTTGCTCGATCCATTTTCCCAAAAATAGTTAAGCTGTGTAATGTGGTGTAATTAGCCTTTGCTATAAACGGTTGGTGGTTCTGCTGCTTACGGTAATTTGTGATATTCTTGTGCATACGATCATCAAAATAATTTCCTCGCAATATTCAAAAAAGGAAATTTGCTTTTTTACGTTTTTTATACTAGATCTAGATCTAGATCTAGATCTAGATATAGATACAGTCTTAAGTCTTAAGTCTTAAGTCTTAAATAGGTCTTGAGCGAGGGAAAAAAAAAAAATTCTTTCGAATCGTTAAAAAGTGATTGGTACGTATCGAAATATATATTTTTATGGTTTTTATGAACATTTCATCCTATATTTATTTGTAGCATTGTGCGTTATTCTCTATTTTTTTTTTTGTTTTCGTCGGATTTTTTAATGGTTAGATGAATTGATAATCACTGATCTGCAAAGAAATAGCGAGAAGCTGTAACGAAGGATTTGAATGAATTTGTTCGTTGTTGCCTTATTTTGTCGTTTGACTATCATCATACGTGATAAACTGGTTTACACAGGAAGATCACGAGTCGAAAATTAATCAAGGATTCTATCGGGTTTGGAGGGTTCTGGTGCGAAACTTGGTTCTTGCGGAATGATAAATGCGCGTACATTCGTGCCGCGCTTCTGTTAACCCTATAATGGCAATTGGTTAATGATTGTCAACGACCCAAATAGGCAACTAATTAAAATTGTTAGTCATTGTACTTATCTATTTTCATGTGGCAATCCATGTGGGATCAGCCTATCTGCTTGCCCGATTGGGATCAATGGCTGTGCTTCTGGGCTCGACCGGATCGTTCCTGACTGATCATTTCTAAATATATAGTTTAGCATGCCACATTACTTTTCTTCATCCACATTCTGTAATAAGATTTGTAACATGATTTTTACAATAATCGGTAAACAGAATTTTACAACCTAATTCAACCCACTACAATGTG
Organism: Gigaspora rosea; assembly: GCA_003550325.1. Taxonomy (NCBI): domain Eukaryota; kingdom Fungi; phylum Glomeromycota; class Glomeromycetes; order Diversisporales; family Gigasporaceae; genus Gigaspora; species Gigaspora rosea. The sequence goes on along the minus strand of QKWP01000016.1, from coordinate 214,785 downwards.
CTACTGGGATTTTTTGCGATAGAAATAACAAAATTCCAATGCAAACCATCTCAACCTTAACCACTGTATTTTACATTAGTAAACGAGTTCTATAATATAATTTTTAACAATAACTCACGAAAAACTTTACTGCAAACCGTGTTTCACTGGAATAGTAAATAAGTTTTGCAATAGAATTTTTATAGTAATTCATGATTATTCCAATACAAACTAACTGCAGAAATGGGGAACGCAGATGGAACAAATAGTGTTGGATATTGTTATGAATAAGGAATTGGAGTTGAAAAGGATGAAAATAAGTCATTCGCTTATTATCAAAAATCTGCAGAGATGGGAACTCAGCATTATATGTTCCGTTTTTGTCACCCATCTTTGCAGATTTTTGATAATAAACGAATGCCTTATTTTCATCCCTTTCAACTCCAATTCCTCTTTGGTAACAATCTTAACAATCTCCAACATTATTTTTTACAGTTGAAAATTGTTATCGAAGAGGAATTGGAGTTGAAAAAGATGAGCACAAGGCATTCATTTATTATCAAAAATCTGCAGAAATGGGGAACGCTAATGGAATGTCTTCAGTTGCAGAATGTTATCGAAATGGAATTGGAATAACAAGAGATCTTGATAAAGTCAAATATTGGTATTTAAGGTAAATATAGAATTTAAATTTGAGCTAGTGAATTGAGACATATCACAATTCAATCATAAGATCAAGTGTAATTGTAAACAAAAGAATAATAATTTAAGTCATGTTTAAAGTTAGAATAATATTAGAGCGATATCCTATAATTGTTTAGAAAAGTGAATCCATTTGAGTTTCTTCTAGACATGAAAAAAGATAGCTACACCTGATATTGTATACGATTGATTGACTTGATATCTCCAGATCAATAACTATAAAATACATAAAATACTCATTTATTATATATCGGTATATAATATAATATAAAACTTATTTATTAACTACTTTAAATGGTCGATAGAGAAAAGGATTTAACAATAGGTATTATATTATTGTTAATTTTTATAAAATATATAAGTTAGATATTAAATTATTTATTATTTATTACTAAATTTTACAAATAAATTATAGGCACAAACGAGTGGATATATAATTCAGAAATTTATGACGACTTGAAAAAAAATATTATTAGAAAATAAATACCAGATATCTTGGATTTCTTATAATGAATTTAAAAATATTATTGAGATAGGTAAAGTGGATTTGCAACTGTATATTACGCTGAATGGTATGATAAAATTCGAAATTGTTGCGCTTAAATTACTTCATAAATCAAATAATTATTGCGAAGAATTTATCATTGAGGTAATTTTTATGAAATATTGTTGCTAATCACATGATTCTTTGTTATTTATGCTAACTCATTTTTTTCTTAACAATATTGTGGTATCGGTCTTAAAGATTCAACATTTTAAAATGTTTTTGTATATCAAGGGATGATGTTTCTAAAGATTATATTCTTGTCATGAATTAGGTTGTTTGCGCAAAGATCTACATTCAATAGCAAAAATGAATTTAATTAAATCTGCTACAATGTATTGCATCAGATCTTCAGATAATTCATTCTTATGATCTTATTCATCGGGATTTACATAGCGGAAATATACTACTAAATAATCAGATTTAGGACTTTCGATAACAGCCAATATTGATAAAATCAAAATCTGATGGAGTTTGTGGAAGTTTACCCTATATCGCTCCTGAAGTTTTGAACAAGCAGCCACATAATAAAGCATCTGATATTTATTCTTTTGGTATAATTATGTGGGAAATTTTATATGGTAAACCTGTACCTTTTGAGCAAGATTCCATGTTACAATCTAAAATAGAATTTCAGATCCAAGTATGTGGTTTACGACCACCTATTCACGAAAATACTGCAATGTGCTATATAGACTTGATGAAGAAATGTAGGCATACAGATCCGGAAAAACGATCAATTGCAAAAAAGTTTACGAAATGTTGTTGAATGGCAAAATAACGAAACCATTTTATCAGAATTATTGGAATCAGATAAAAAATTACAAAATATAAAAAATGAAGTTATGCATATGAATATTGATTCGCTGTATAAAAGTAGTTTTATTTCATTTAACAATAATTATACAAATCAAGGTAATTTGAAATTTTTTATATAAAATTATATGATATTCATTTTATATTAAACCATTGTATAATAACTTTTTCACAGATATTAAATTATATTAATTAGAAATACTGAATATTAACAATGAATAAGTGCAACCCATCCAGTTTTCGAACAGAAATAAGCAAACATTATGCTTTACATATAAAATTATACCTAAATACAGTAGAATTTTCAGAGAAAATTACAGAGAACCATGCATATTACTTATATAACCTCTCAGCGACCTTTCCACTAGAATAACAAAATAGGATGTTTTACGGCAATAACTCAACCTTTACTGGATACTATGTGTACTGGAATAGCAAGTAGGTTTTGTAATAGAAATTTTTACAGTAATACCAATGCAAGCTAATTCAACTTTAATTATATACTAAGATCTCCGGGATAGTGAGCAAGATCCATTCTAATTTTTACATTATTTAATAATAGAGATCATGATAATTTGGTGTACTTTCACCAAAGTTCTGTAAAGTAGAGGGTTTTTTGATTTTTAACAGCCGTTTTATCTTATTTTAGTGTGTCGGGGTGTGTCAAATATAGCCTGGATTGGCATGAGGAGAGAGCATCTTCCTGCTTTGCAAACACAAAGTAGAAATCTTGATAATTTAAGGTATATAAAATTGCCATTAAAATAGTAAGTCTTTGTAAAGCAGAGTCTTTTTCAATTTTTAATATTTGCCTACCTAATTTTAGTGCATTGAGAATGCATAAAGTGTAGCCAGATTTGCATGAGGAGAGCACCTTCCTGCTTTGCGAACACAAAGCAAATTTTTAATCATGTTCTATAATTGGAATTTTAAGTTTGTATTCTAAATGCAGGGAGATACTCTCCTCATGCAATCCGGTCTACAATCGATGCACCCTTGTACTAAATAAGGTAGGACGTTTGTTAAAAATTGAAAAAGACTCTGCTATTCTGTAACGCTTAATAGAAATCTAGTACAAACTTAAGAGAATTTTTTTTAGTAATTAACAATAGAAATTATGATTCCAATACAAACTTAACTCAACCTTAACAACACATTATGTTTCACTGAAAGAGCAATTTTTGCTACAGTGACTCACAGCAGAAATCATGCAACTTCAATTCATTATCTCAACTTTAACCACTTACTGTATATTACTGGAATGAGTATATTTTTTTACCAGAATTTTTACAATAATTCACAATAGACATAATAATTTTAATGCAACTAACTTAAATACTTACTGTGTCACCAGAATTTAAGGTATGCTCAAAAAGTAACTCATGATAAAATTACGATAATTCCAATACAAAACTAATACGATCTTATTTACATACTATATAACAGATTTTTTTACAATAGAAATCTTTTTTGATTGGTCAAAATATCTGATATCTAAGGTAATCAATTAACCTAATTTTTATTCATTCTGACTTAGTATGTATATGAACCTAATGATCATTTATTAACTAAAGTTAATAAATTTTTATAAGGGACATATTTCGCCTTAGTTTAGTTGTTGAGTTTACAACAATTTAGTAATCGAATTATTTAAGTTATTCAATATAATGTCACTAATTCATTTAAGGGGTTTACTTTTCATATTTATACAAATCACATCATATTATAACACATAATAACCAAAATTAAGCATTCTTATAAAAAAGGAAAGTTTAATTTCAGATTTGGTATAGTATTTAATTATTCATCTTTAATTTTTTTTATTTGCATTATGTTTAGAATTTAGCCCTATGAGAATTGTAATTCGCTATATGTATTACCAGTTTTCAATATATGCATTTTTTTAGTGTTTTTACAGTAACAATGTTTGGTTATTGTTATAGAGAATAATAGAAATAATAAAATAACCAGGAATTGATTGTATTATAATTATGGGCTAATTCATTAAAGTGAGAACTTGAATTTTTACTTTTGGTTACTCTACTGTATAGATAGTCAAAGTAATTTTCGTAAAAAGCTAAATCACTATGCAACAATTACTAATTATATACTTACTAATTACATGCGTGTGAAGTAATTTTTCATAACAAGTAATTTCCTTGCCCATTTCTGATTCTTTAGCATCATGATAATTCCAATGCAAGTTAACCACACTCAGTATTTACAAAAATAACAAGCCCTGTAACAAAATATTTGTAATCACAAGATAGCAAGTTTTACAACAGAATTTTTTTACACTAACTTATGATAAGAATTATGAAATTTCAATACAAGCTGACTCCAAACTTACTATTGTATATTGCGCATTAGTGAATAACAGATAGAAATTACGATAATTCCAATACAAACCAAATCAACACAACTATGTGTTACTAGAATAATAAATAAATTTTGTAACAATATTTTATATAACTCACAATAGAAATCCTGCAATTTTAATGCAAACTATATTAACCTTAACCACATACTGTGTAGATAGCAAGTAAGTTTCATAACAAGATTTTTTATGATAATTTAATGCAAACTAATTCAACTATGTGCTTCGTTCACCAGAATTGTAAATAAATTCTGTGACAGAATTTTAATGATCGAAATCACATAATTTCGATACAAACTAAATTAACACATACTATAATCACTGGAATACGAATTCTGTACCAGAATTTTTTTACAGTAACTCATAGTTAGAAATTATAATAAGGCCATTTAAATTATAATTTAATTTAATTCGCTTATGAAGTTTTAACACAGTGAGGAGGGGGTCAATTGAAACAAACATTATGTTAAATTTCAAAAATAACCACACTATTATTGGTTGGCTTATAAGCATGACTTATTGGAATCTCAGACATAATGAACGTTCTGATTGGCCTGTTTAATTTCAAAGGGGAGCTCTTGAAAATGGGGAGGGAGAACGTTAAATGAAATTGTAATTTCAAACAATCTAAGTATAGTTTAACTGCATACTGTATGTACTGCAATAGTTAGTAAAATCTATTATAGTTAAAAAAAATATTAACTAAGATGTGTGGCACGAAGCGCTACTTATATCACTGTTATAAAAAATAATTTGAGCAAAGGTTTAATAAGTAATTTGAACAAAGATTTAGTAAGTAATTTAAGCTATCACATTACTTTAGCTTATTTAATTCACAAGACTCACAGCATTAGCGCAACGCTTTACCTTTTTCACTTATTTAGATTACTAGCTTTGTAACTTACTTATAACTTACAATTTAAATTGGATTTACTACCAAAAATCACTACAGAAACCACACGACCTTCGAAAGAACGTCTATAAACATTGTGCAAGAATAATAAAAAATAATCGTGAACCCCAAAACTTCACTTAAAAAAAGATTACTTTTACTATTCTCATAGTCCTAGTCACATATTAACTATACGTAAACTCTACATGCTGAAATAATCGACCAAAAAAAAAGGAAAATTGAGACATTACATGTAAGATCTAAATCTAGATAACTTTGTACATACCGCTAAACTTCCTAATAATGCAAAAACTTAAGCTAATACTCTTATCTACATAATCTGAGTATTATATTTAAAATATTAATAACAAAATTATTTCCATGAGCTAAAGATCGAATCATCTTGATAAAGGTCGAGATAGAGATAGAATTTAATTTAATTTTTTTTTAAAGCTTAAAATATAGTGAATAGTTTACTTAATTTTATTCTCCTATTAAACCCTTGATGAATTCGAATTTATTAATAATAAACATCACATTTATCCCACATTACACATTCTCTAATTTTATATGATAAATTCTTTCGTATATATTTGTTAACACGTAATCTTCTTTAACAAAATTTTTTTCGTTTTCTAATATTATTAAAAATGATAATACTTTAAGCCTATATAATTTATAAGTTCGTTATCAAGAATAATCACAAATAGACCGATAATAGTTAACCGATCAGGCAAATTCTATCTATGATAGTCACTTTCACATTAATGCCTACTTACATAATTAAGCCCGGGAAACCGTCAGCCAATGCCATGGATTAAATATACAACATCTTACATTGATACCCAGATAATATTTTGTCTATTTCTGAGACTATATCCTTTCACTTCAATTATGCATAAATCATATCTATGATCGCAAATCAATAAAGACTTATCCCGGTATATCAGACCAAATCATTCAAATTTAAAAAAAAGTTGAACTTATTAGTAGTGTTTAACATGCCCGATATTAAATCATACCTGGCGGCGAAGCCGCCACATGATCATGTGCTAGTTATATACTAACTCTTACTAAATATACATGTTGACTACAAATAGATGTCTAAAAATGATAATATAAAAAGAAAATCGGCGTGACTTTACACCTTCACAACGTAAATATAATCGGATGATTTTAAAATTTTGTTGCACGACGCACATACATGTCAAATCCCCAAATCCCGTGTGCAAATAAAATGACAGTTTATCACTTTAAACCGTTTTATATCTACTGAACTCTATAATAGATTTATATGAGTATCTAAAAGTATTTAAAAGTTAATTGTTCGTCTTAATTTTCTGCATCTAATTAACAATCTAGATGCCTGCAAATAAAAAGGAGGAATGTATCTGTCGCCCCCCGCGACACAGATTTTTGTCACGGGTTTATTTATAACTCAAAACTTTACTAAGATAATACCTATTGCACTTCTAACAAAAAATGATCCTCTCGCAATTCTGTATTAATCTTGAACCTAACTCTAATAACCTTGACCCTAACCCTAACCCTAATTTTACTTTACTTTAATGGTCTTATTGCCCGTGACAGTCACGGGGGTGACAAATGCATTTTTTCTGGATGATTTATGTTTCTGTAGATGTTTAATAAATTCAAATTCGTGACAGACAATCAGGAAGTGTCTTGCATGGCATATTTCGTGAGAAATTTTTAAGATAACTTGTTATAAAGTTATTTGCCGAACAATGTAAAGATGGAAATGATTATTGTTCTTATGATTGTTAACAAAATTTTTTTTAATTTGTTACAAACAATGTTAATAAAAGCAAAAATTGCTTATTGATATGTATCATCATGCAAAATTAAAATCTTATTTTTTAAGTATGCACTATTTTTTGGAGTAGCATTTACAATTCATGCTAATCATTCTTTATCAGTTTAAAGGATCTTTTTTCCCGACTTATAATATAACATAATAAGTTTAATAGGAAAGCGGTTACCATTTATAAAAATTAAAGGCATTTCATTTAAACCTACTTTTATCTGATTATCACTGCTAATCAACTGAAAAATACCGGATCATCTTTGTTTCATTTGTAGGCCTAAATGCTATATATATTTATAACGTTGAGTTTTTATGCAATTTTAATGATGCAAAAATAAATAAATAAATAAATCACTTGGAAAATATGATCCCCTAAATCAACCATATTACTCTTTCTTTTTTTTTCACTGTATTCTACCGATAGGCGTAATCAAAATTTGATAAAAAATTTTTTAAATAAATAAAATTTTTATCGAATTTGTTCAAGTTTTTGCTATCATTGTTCAAAGTACTATGAATTTATTAAAAAATTGTTTGGCTTTTATTAACTGATGCGTGATTTCATTAATTATGTATATGGAATATTTCAATATATAATCATTTTAGTATAAATAATCAACGGACCCAGGGTGTAATGAAAATATTCATGGTCGCGTGAAAAGCTCTTAAAGTACGTTAGAGTTGCATATTAATTTACACGTTGCTTAAATTTTATTTTTTGATATATAAGTACGTACGTATGCACTAATCAAAATCCAGAATTTGATAATACGCAGACATCGGGTATACCATCGCTTCGTATATAATGCACTTCGTGACAGTAATTATAAAAGACTATTTAAATTTATGCTGTGCAATAGCATTGATAATATTTATTCTCAGAAAGCGACAAAGATATTCAAAAGATACGTATGTTTTACAAATATTAAACCTTATAATAACACGTCTATACAATATTTTAGTATCAATCATGAAGAAAATAAATGAAACCTTGCACGATGCCACTAAACACAATACACCAAGGATATTTTACGATGAATTCAAAAATATCACCAAAATCGATCGAGGCGGGTCCTCAATCATCTTCAAGGCAAAATGGAAATGCGATCCTAAACCAATAGATGTTATTCTCAAAGTATTTGATGATTATAATCATTTTGTAAATGAGGTATATTATTCTACTTACGCATTTGTCTCATCTTTTTCATAATTTTTTATTAAACTATTTCTCTTAAAAGCGAAACGCATACAACAAGATTGAACATAAAAATTCTTCAGTATATTACGGCATATCAGAAAATGAAGAAAAAAAACATATCATCGTTTTAAAACATATACAAATGGGATCCTTAAAAAAGAATTTTAAAAAAATTACACAACAAAATATGTTCGACAAATTAACCCTTCTATATAATATAGTTCTCGATCTTAAAACAATTCACGACAATGGAATCTTACATAAAGACATCCATCCTAACAATATTCTTCTTGAAGACTTAACCAACGCCCATATCATAGACTTTGGCTTATCCTCTTCATTTGACAAAATCGAAAATGACGAAATTAGGGGTATCATCTCATATATCCCTCCAGAAGTTTTACAAGGCCAAAAATACACACCAGCATCAGATATTATCAGTCTCGGGGTCATCATGGTAGAGACACTCACTGGACAAAACCCGTTCAGTGATTGTATCAATGCTGCTGAATTTGGATTAAAAATATACAACGACTCACAGCCAAACTATATACCAAAAACTTTTGATCATAATGTTGATTTAGCATACCAATGCATAAATCTTGATCCAGCGAAACGACCAACAATCAATGATATTTTGAATAATATGAAAGTTCAAATCAATTCATTATCTGTTTTAAAACCTAGATCAAAGCACCAATGACGAGGCTTACGGATTCTTTATAATAATTTTGTTAGAAAATAAATTGGCAGATATCTCTAATTGGCAAAATCAATCATAGAAACCCATCTTTTACTATGTTAAAATATATTATGAACTTTTAAGATTTGGTAACATAAAATGAATCACTTTATACGTCATATTTCAAATAATTACTAGTAGTACAAACTGTTTAAATATCACAAGCACAAGTTAAATAGTTTAGTTATCCTTTCTTTAATTGTAAAGTTGTATGATATTGTATTTATATGGTAGCATTCTCGCTTTTAAGTTTATTTATGCAAACGGGCAAATATCCCTATTAGTTCACTTTGTCACATTTTAAATACTAAAGATATTCAATATCTGTCCAACCATATTTTATTTCAACACGTTACTCTAGTCAACCAAATTTCGTCTTAACACGAAATCAGATACAATTTTGCTGGTACATAATTTGCTGGCCATTCGAATTTTATAATCAGCGACATAAAAGATAATTTCATTGTCTTAATGAATAGACAGGGTTATGAAAATTTTGAGAATCTATTCGTAAGCTCCATTGCTATGTACAGTACATTATTACTGCCTGAATTTATCTTAACCCGGACCATAATTTGAGACAATGCTTAGCGCCAGGACATCGAGATTTTGTTTGAATTAGTATAAGCTAACCTATAAAAAGTTTGTTACAAAGCTCATTACTCCAATAACAGATAATATGTAGCTTAGTTTTATTGGTAAATGCCACTTTTTAAAATAAGTTTTGCAAAGAGAAAACCTTATATTGCTATATTAGTTTTAGCACATTGATCATCTTTTGAACATAACTGTAATTTTATTGGTTAATAAATCGACATAAAACTATGATTCACTGAGAAAATTAGTTGATTATCAGATAATCTTGGCGGCAAGAATTCTGTCAAAAAATTCTAGAACTTAATCATCTAAATATTTAATTTAATGTAACATTTTATACTAGGAACATAGTACGAAGTATGAAGTATATAGTTTAATTCATACATCATGTATGTTTACAAAATCTTGATTCTTATTGGTTGTTCCAATTTTATGTACTACATGTTACATTAGAAATGCAATGATCATCCTCTTTACACAGCCCTGATCCTATGATCTGGAGTTTGGATCCGTTTTTATATTTTATATGATACTGTTTAAACTCAATTAAGACCGTTTGACTATATGAAAAAAATTTGAATTGGTCTAAGATGATCTATGCTAGGGAATGTGTGTATGATGCTTTTAAATTAACAAAATCTTATATTGGGTAGGGGTTATGCGCAAAGAAGTGCTATATTGATGCAAAAATTTATGTTTTTAGTATGCAAATAATTTCATATATGAAGTTTTTTGTTATCTGCAGTTGTTTAAAATAAAAACGTTTGTGTGTCTTTCACGGTGTATTGTGAGCAAGGCAAAATTTTTATTTTGGGCATACTGTACTAGGGTGGTAACTCAACTAAGTAAATCAAAACTATGTGAGGAATACCAGGAATATAGAACGAAGTACGAAGTGTATGGTTCAGTTCATATATCGCAAAATCTTGACTTTTATTGGTTGTTCCAATTTTATGTATTACGTTAGAAAACATCTTTACACAGCCCTGATTAGATGATTTAGAGTCTGGATCTGTTATACTATTTTAAATCCAATTAAGACTGGTTTGACCATGTGAAAAAAATTGAATCGGGTTCCAAACTCTAAGATGATCTATACTAGGGAATGTGTATGATGCTTTTTAAAATAAAAAATCTTACATTGGGTAAGGGTAGTAATGTAGTACAGTACAAAAAATTTTTTAGAATATTCTAGAACAAATCATAAAACTATTTATATCTTAAATTTCCCTTACTTTTATTTCCTAAGCTAACTTATTCCTTGCAAAATTTTTATATAAGTAGTTTATATATTATATGCGTACTCACATACTATATACACTATACATACTATACAACTATATGTACTGTACGCAAAAAAATTCAGATATCATATAAATGGCACATCACTAGGTAAGGGTCATATCCAAAGGAGTACGCATATATAAATTTTACTAGGAATATAATACAAATTATGAGGTGTATTGTTCTACTCGAGTTTTGCATTCATATACAAAATCTGGATGCTTTAGTAGTATAGTAATTAAGCTGATTTAATTAATCAGGGATATGCCTGCAGTAGTCTAGTTAAATCCAGTAATGCACATAAATGTAATATTATTGCGTTGTTTACATATAATCTTTTACCTTTAATTAGTTTCCTTTTGCAGATTAATGATGCTTATTCTATAGCGCAGGTATGTGACTCCTGTGCTTTTCATCATGTAATCTACCATAATTCTACAAAAATTCTTTTAGTAAATTATAGTGATCAACCAAATACTAAGTATCATGACATCAAATACCATTTTTTACAATAAATCACAATAGTAGTAAGTTTTGTAACAAAATTTTACAATAAATTGGATAGAAACTGCACACTACTTGTTATCACAATAGCTAACAAGTTTTGTAACAGCAAATTATGGTAGGAATTAAGATAGTTGATTTCAAAACCAACTAATTCAACTATACATATTCGACATCTGGGTTGTCCCCATGGACCTGTTGAGGTAAACAAGAAATATCTTGTGTATGAATTATAAACTGGTCAAGATTAGGAATACATTGGTCCTGAAAAGACTAATTCAGAAACCCAGGCTATCAATTACACCTATAACTCCAAAGTACTCCAATACACTAAATATTTTTGCCTAGCAGTGGGTGAGTGAGCATCAAAGATGAAGCTAGACTTGTATTGAGCTAGTAGCAAAAACAAAAAAAGAAACCAAAATTTCATTACTCTCTTCCTAAATAGTCATTTACTATAACTTCATAATTCTATCCCTTAATAAATACTTATCTTATGATACTTATACTTACAAAATCGCCTATTGTTATTCTTTAACTAATCACCCATACTTATCAAACAATACAACATACCAATTATTTATAAATATCACTAAATCAATCAAATTGATACTTATCTTATACTTATAAACTACTTATATGATACCATGGGTGTAGATTGTGATCTTGTGACAAATGGTGCCCATGACTTCATTTCTAAAATCTTGATTTTTATTGAATATAGTAATCTTGTAATTTTCATAAATCCTGCTTGGGGTTAACGATTATCTCATAATTGCTGAATATGGAATTTAATAGGGAAGTCATAATGATAAGGTTGATTAGTGATATAAAAGGATCCTTGGTTCTGTGATTCTGAGCTCTATAGAACATTGGATAATTCAGAGAAAATTTTAATAGTCAAGTGATTAATATTAGGCCATGCAAATTAATTTTTCATTTAGTATCAGATTTTTTTCTTTAAAAAAAAATTAACTTTGCATAGCCTAAATTAATTCTAAGGTAATGCAATTCAGTTTGTATATCATGAGATCAAAAAATTTTTTATTGGACCTATCAAGTAATTCTGGAAAGTTAAGATTATCATCAAGTAGTTAATAGGTTTTATTTTTTATTTTGGGTTATTAAATTGAATTAAAGGCTTTTTTTCTACAAATTCTTGTAAAAGGTAATAGTGATAGTAAATGACCTGAAATAGGACCCAAATGATCCAAATGACAAATGACTAGTCATTGGGTCATTTTGAGGCTTAAATAACCTCTAGATAATTTAGCCTCGAAATGACCCGATGACTAGTCATTTGTCATTTGGGTCATTTGGATCATTTTGCTCATTTTAGGTCATTTACTATCACTGAATAACTTAGGTCATTTGGAAATGACCTGGGTTATTTGGGAAAGGCCTGAGTTATTTGCAATTAGTGGGTCATTTAATGTTTTTGTATGATTGGATATTGTGTCTAGAGACTCAACCCAGTCAAATAATAGTGTTCCAAGTCATAACCCGGGTCAACAGCATATAAAGGCTTACAAATTTTAATAATATTTATTGAGATTATGCATTTAAATAGGCCATTCGAGTTATGAATATTATTATTTAATTTTATATATTTTATAATACTTAGAGAATATAAAAACATTTTATAATCTAGGTCTGAAATGAAATATTCAAGTTGTAATATTTACTATTTCATTATCCTTTTAGAACTTAGTGGTATAAAAAACATTTAATCTAAAATAAATTATTTGCAAACATTTGTCATAATAATCCACAGAGAATGTTTATTAATCTAAGTATTAACAATAAGTTTTATAAATACTGGCTGTTTAATTCACTATATTTGCAATTTTTTTTGAGTCCTGTATTATAATACTCTTCAACTTTATTATATTTCATGGAACTCAATTAATTATTTACCTTATTTCTCTTTTATAGATAAATAAATTTCATAAAATATAATGAATATAGAAAGGCTATTTATGTTGTATTCGTGGACTTACCAAATAAACAAAGCTTGATAACCTAAGTATTTAAATAACTATTCATGAATATTGCTTTTAATTTCAATTAGTAAGTATTCATTAATCTAAATAATTAAAATAAGCTATTTATAATATACTATTTAGTAACATTAATGTTGTAAATATAAAAAATTTTATTAATTTAAGTTAATTTATGACTATTTAAATATTTATTTTATTTGCATCCATTGGTTGGGAGCATAAAAATTATTTATTTTATTTGCGTCCAGTTAGTTGAGAGCATAAAAATTATTTGCATTTACATAAATTTAATATGACAAAATACCCTGACTAATTACATGCAACACACATATTTAATTTTTTTTATTTTTAAACAGTCTTGTCAGTGCTTAATACAAAGATTACATTATAAATTAATTTCTACAATGAACTATCTTGATTACAAGCCCAGCATCATCTGGCTACTCTAGATGTGCCCAGATATGACCTGTTGCACTAGTTTACAAGTAACTAGAAGTCTTTGTCAGCTCTGTCAAGAACCAAATATATTTGATTTAAATAACTGATTAATAAGTTGTGATCAATTAAATTACTATATCTCTAGTTTTAAGATAAAAATTTAAATAACTTGATAGGTCATTTCACCTTTTGAAATGACCAACATCTGGTCATTATTCATTTGAGTCACAGGTCATTTCAGTTCTTTTACTATCTTTGTGGCACCAAGAATTATTTTTGCCATTAATCCACCTAGAAGTCATAATTGAACCTTAATGTTAACTGCACTTCCTGGTCACCATTGCATTGCCTAAAGTTTTCTTCAATCAGCAGTTCCATACAAATATTAAAACTATAATAATTTTATTATAGCTCAGATTTTTAACTAATCAATTAGAAACTATTAACTAATATTAATTATGGTTATAACAGGACCCCGAAATATACATATATAGGTCAGGTATGAGTTTGCTTATTTTTGAGGCTTTTTATGCAGATTTTTTCTATTTATAGTAATTTTTTGCTTATTTTTGAAGTTTTTCTGCAAATCTTTCCTTTTTTAGTAACCCTATAATTAACCTGACCTATCTATGTATATTTTGGGGTCCTGTTATAACCAGTTATAACCTTTGCCATTTCTAACTATAATACTCTTTTATTTGATAATAGCATATATGAAAATTCATTTTTTTTTGAATTAATTTAATTGTTATATTTGATTACTATATTGTTGCATAATAATGTCTATGACATTATTGAAAATAATAGTCTGAATTATACTTAATATAGGCTAAAATTTGAAATTATGCCCTTATGCATCATTTTGCAAAATACAGAAAAACTTTATAATATTCTAAAAGTCATATTACAAAACTATGTTTACATTTCTAGTTTTAGTATGACTATATCGCACAGCTACCTTATTGATATTTGCTAATATATTCACTATTTTTTTTTAGAGAATGCCTATTTCTACTATGGTATTTTGCTATTTTCACTATGGTTATACAAAAAGTTTCTATTTTTAGATTTAATATAATATTGCATATTATAATTTTAACTCTAAAACTAATAAGTAAACCTTCTTTGACTACTAATTAAAAGTTGTAGAGCTCATTTTTTTTGATTCTAATAGTAGTTAAATTATCAAAATTGGCCCAGTAGATCCCAAAATACTTGGAATCAAAAAAGAGAACATAAGGATTGACAAATTTACTATTTATACAATAAATTATTTTTCTTTACATATGTTTTAATATATATGAACCCAATCTTGGTTCAAAAACCCCAATTTTTGTTTAATTAACCCAACTTGAATAGGTTACCAAAATAAGACTTGTATAATATTATGTGACATTAGCAGCGTATAACCAAAAATTATTTTTGCAAAAACAATGTACCAGGCCTTTGTATAAAATAAGTATATATATTGTATAACCAGTATATATACTATGATTGGATGTTGCTAACAGATATTGCTGCTATACTTCAGACAATTAGTTTTTAGGGTTAGAGTTAGGATTAGTGCTAAAATTAAGGTTAGAAATAGGATTGGGTTTATTATTTTGAATACTAAAAATAAAAATATTGTGTAACTATAGTGGAAATAGCAAAATACTATAGTAGAAATAGTAACTTCCTTTTTTTATTAATTATATATTTTATCTATAGCAGAGCATTTGTTATGTCTTGCACTTGTTTTTGTACTTGTACTTATTCTTGAACTTGAAACTATTTTGCAAAACATTTTCATATTTGTGAACTTTTTTAGCCTAACAAAAGTAAATTTGAAAAATTCATATTATGATTTTTGTATTGTTTAAGGGCATTAATAAGGGCATTAAAAAATAACATAAAAATACTTGAAAGTTATAATAATTATATGTCTATAATAATAGTCATAATCATCTTATGCATTTCTGTTAGTTTTCCTATATTTAGATCATATTTTTCAGATGTAACCAATCAAAAATGTTAAAGCAAACAGATTCAAAATTGAAAAATATAGATAGATTAGAATGTTAATTATACTTGGGGTGAGTCAGTAGAAAAAGAACAAATTTTTTCTAAGTAAAAGTTTTTTGACTTTAAGCTTAAATATTTTAACAACTATCTTAATAAATTTAATAAATTATTTTTTATAATTTTAAGATTAAAATAAAAAAATTTTTAGCAAATTTGATTATATATTTGTCAAGATATTTTAGTTTAAAAATTAAAAAAATTTTACTAAAAATGATTTGTCCCTTTTCTACTGACTCACCTCCACTTATTTTAATTTAATTTTTTTATATAAAATTTTGATGTAATAAAATAGAACTGAGAAATCTTTATTATAGGTCCTCTCTATGACTATATTCAAACACTACTATAAATTTAAAAAATGTAATTGACTTATTATCATAAAGTTGTATAAAGTCTTCAGCTTTATATAATTCACAAAAAAATTAGTTACTGCTTATAATTAGATTCGCAAATATAGGTTATATAAAAAGGTACTAGTTATAATATAATTTGCTTTATTATAAATTTTTTTTATTTATTATAAGGTGTGATTTTTTAAAATTAAGTACTATATGTACATCTAAAAATACCTTTTATAACCTTGGGGGGTGCCAGAAATCAGCTGATTTCTTAGGAGGGAGGGGTCTCTGGCCTAGTCAGGTTACTATATATCCTTTATACTGATTGCTAATACAACTTATTTATTTATATAATATATATTTAAAAATACTATATATAAAAATTTTATTAGTTAATAACTTTTGATCCACTGGTCCAATTTGGTTAATTTAACTACCAAAATGATCCTCTCAAAAAGAGGATACTAACAAGCCCAAAATTACAAGAATCTAATCACAGAATTATAAGATCGATATAGATTTGTGCATTATTACTACATATAGTAATTATTTAATAAATACTATATGGAGTGTCTTCAATTAAAAGGGCCCATTTTTACATATATTTTATTTTGAGATATTTGAGTTTAATTATTTGTTTTGATTTTCGGACTGATCCGGGATCAATCAAATTTCACGATATTGATTGGTTAAAGACGGCAGGTGACTATCGGGTAAACTCGTGACGTGTTGGCTCTACGCAGCCTCATGTAATTTTTCTTTTTACATTATCTTGATTTTTTATTATGTAATTCGACTTTCATTTATAATTAAAAAAAGTCAATCATGTCAAAATTTATATAAATTTAACGAAAACTCATTTTTCAAAAAAATGTAAAAATGGGCCCTTTTAATTGAAGACACCCCATATATGTGGTAATAATGCACAAATCTATATTGATCTTATGATCCTGTAATTAGATTCTTGTGATTTTGGGCTTGTTAGAATCCTCTCTTTGAGAGGATCATTTTAGTAGTTAAATCATTCAAAATTGGACAAGTAGATCAAAAATTATTTATTATATTCTATATAATATTTAATAGTAAATAACTTTTGATCTACTGGTCCAATTTAGATGATTTAACTACCAAAATGATTCTCTCAAAGAGAGGATTCTAAAAAGCACAAATTCACAAAAATCTAATCACAGGATCATAAGATCGATATAGATTTGTATATTATTACTAAATAGTATTTATTTAAGAATAAATTTATTAATTGCCTCATGTGATGCACCTAGGGTTCTAAAGATTGATCCAGGTTTGATTTAAGTTTGATCAAACCCCAAATCAAACCAAACTCAAACTATAAATTTTATAAAGTTTGAGATCAAACACAAATTCAAATAAAAAATAATCAAATTCAAACCAAACCCAATTACTATACTAAGTTTGATTTGAGTTTGATTTGAAGTTTGCAAACTAGTTTGAGTTTGAATGACATATATATTTTTATATTTTAAATGATAATCAGCCTGTTAACTGGAGAGTGATCATAGGCGAAATGTGGCGTGCTTCCATTTAAACCTTTTTTTCCTACTAAGTTAATGATACATGTCCACTAATTGAAATATGCAGAGCTCGTCGAGCGCATCTAACAGTGGTTAGAACATCTAAATCGGCCTGGTGGATGGCGGGATATCGTCGAAAAACGATTGGCCGACTACATAAAACTTAGTGATCAGATTACATATGAAAATCACTATAGGCGAAATGTGAAGTCTTCCATCTGAAACTTTTTTCTTACTAAGTTAACGATACATGTCCACTAATTGAAAGTTGTAGAGCTCGTCGAGACGCATCTAAAGGTGGTTAGATCATCCAAATCGGCCCAGTGGATGGAGAGATATTGTCAAAAATGTTTGGCCGACTCAAAGATGCAGATTACATATGAAAATCACTATAGGCGAAATGTGGCGTTCTTCCATCTAAAACTTTTTTCTTACTAAGTTAACGATACATGCCCACTAATTGAAAGTTGTATAGCTCGTCGAGACGCACCTAACGGCGGTTAGATCATCCAAATCGGCCTAGTGGATAGCGAGATATCGTTGAAAAACGATTGGCCGACTATATAAAATCAAAATATTTGTTTATATAGAGATTTTATATAGTCGCCCAATCGTTTTTCGACGCTATCTCGCCATACAGTGGGCCGATTTGGATGATCTAACCACCGTTAGATGCGTCTCGATGAGCTCTACAACTTTCAATTAGTGGGTATGTATCGTTAACTTAGTAAGAAAAAAAGTTTTAGATGGAAGTACGCCACATTTTGCCTATAGTGATTTTCATATGATCACTCTCTAGTTGACTGGTGGATTATCAATTAAAATATAAAAATATATTTATATTATTCAAACTCAAACTAGTTTGCAAACTTCAAACTCAAATTCAAACCAAACTCAAATTTAACTAAAAAGTTTGCTTCAAATCAAACTCAAATATTTTTTTTAATCATAGTTTGGGTTTTGGTTTGATTTCAAATCAAATCAAACCCAAATCTGACCTAAAGTTTGATTTGATCCGGGTTTGTAGGAACCCTAGATGCACCTTATATGTCGCTCTCCCAATCAAATTTCAAGACCAGGTATAATATTACACAATCAAAAAATTCAAAAAAACAAATGGTTGTTTTGTCAAAAATCGTCTATAGCTAAATATTGAGTATACAAAACTACTCTTAGGATTCTAACAAAAAAGATCCCTTGCAAAATTTTACTATAAAATCTCCCTTTTGCCCATACACACAATCTATACCTCACCCTAACCCTAACCAATGAAAAAAATAGGTTTTTTAATTGTTTTGATTTTACAGTACACCTGATTTTATGATTTGCAACAGGTGCACAACATCACACATGCAATATATAAATTATTTCTTTATCTAATAAACACTATATAGTAGTAATATGCAAATCTATATCGATCTTATGATCCTGTGATTATATTTTTGAGATTTTGAACTTGTTAGAATCCTCTCTTTGAGAGGATCATTTTGGTAGTTAAATCATCCAAATTGGACCAGCAGATCAAAAGTTATTAACTATTAAAGTTTATAAATATTTTTAATAATAATTTAATATACACAAAATTTGATTGGCTATTAAACCAGTCAGGTAGGGAGAGGGGGTNATCTGACCTAAAGTTTGATTTGATCCGGGTTTGTAGGAACCCTAGATGCACCTTATATGTCGCTCTCCCAATCAAATTTCAAGACCAGGTATAATATTACACAATCAAAAAATTCAAAAAAACAAATGGTTGTTTTGTCAAAAATCGTCTATAGCTAAATATTGAGTATACAAAACTACTCTTAGGATTCTAACAAAAAAGATCCCTTGCAAAATTTTACTATAAAATCTCCCTTTTGCCCATACACACAATCTATACCTCACCCTAACCCTAACCAATGAAAAAAATAGGTTTTTTAATTGTTTTGATTTTACAGTACACCTGATTTTATGATTTGCAACAGGTGCACAACATCACACATGCAATATATAAATTATTTCTTTATCTAATAAACACTATATAGTAGTAATATGCAAATCTATATCGATCTTATGATCCTGTGATTATATTTTTGAGATTTTGAACTTGTTAGAATCCTCTCTTTGAGAGGATCATTTTGGTAGTTAAATCATCCAAATTGGACCAGCAGATCAAAAGTTATTAACTATTAAAGTTTATAAATATTTTTAATAATAATTTAATATACACAAAATTTGATTGGCTATTAAACCAGTCAGGTAGGGAGAGGGGGTGGGTATAGTAAATGGAAATCAGGTGATTTCTGGCACTCCCCTTATTTACGTACATTTGCAGCATAATTATAAATTTGGTAATAATAAAACTTCAAGTTGATGTAAGTCAACAGATATCAAGCAGGAATATGCTTCAGTTTAGCTAATAATCCTAATCAGGAATTCAATCAAGTGGCGTAAGAGGAACACAAACCAGATAAGTAAAAAAGAGTTAATGAATTGTTTAATTAAAAATCATAATAAAATTACTAACAATATTTATTGTCAGATATAGATATAAGAATATACTGCCATAAAGAAATTAGTAGCTATCTTCTTTCGAAGCAAAATTTGCATGAATCCACGTGAAATCTTGCTATTTGTGGTAGCTTAAACTTTTCACTCATACTATTTTATGATTGGCTTATATAATTTTGTAGTGGCTTAAACTTTTCATCAAAGTCGGCATTATTACATAATTTGGTGTTGATAGCTGCTTTAATTAATTCGAATATTATAGTTTGGTTAATAAATTGCATATTAACGATTATAGATATAAAATTTTAAGTCTATATTTATTGCAGTTTGTATAGAGCCGATTAACAAATTGAAAATCATTGCTAGTAGGGTTTTTTTTAAAAGCAAAAAATAGTTTTTTTTAAGTCATTTTTTTTCTAAGCCAATTTTTTTTTAATTTGTTTTTCTCTTTTGAATTTTTACTTTTTTTTTTTTAGAATTAGACTATTTATATACCCCAAGTTCTCTACCAATATGATTCATATTACTATTAATTTTTAAAAGGTGTCCACAAACCTGATTTGCTTAATTATAAACAACCCTAATTCACAAAGAATATAATTTGACTTTTTTATGATAGGGACCTATAATAAAGATTTTCCAGTTCTGATAAAATGCATATGTTTCAGAAACATGCGCATTAATACGCATTTATGCACATGATTGAGGAATTATGCGCATGAATGAAACCCATCTCTAGGTTTCGAACTTTTAGACCAGACTCAAACTTTCAGGCTGGGCTCAAACTAGTCTTAAACCAAGCCAAAAATTTGATATTCAAACTCAGAACAGACTAAATTGTAAAATAGTTTGAGTTTGAGTCTGGTTTGAAATTCGAACTGAACTCAGATGTGCCTAAAGTCTGGCCTCAGTTTAGATTTGTCGAAGCACTAGATATAACATAAATAGTATAATTAGTTAATTAGCATAATCAACATAATTAGCATAATAATATAATTAGCATTATTTGTATAACTAGCAGAACTAGCATAACTAGCATAACTATTGTAATCAGTATAACCAGCATAACTAATATAACTATCTGTAACTAAAGTTAACTATGAGTTAAAGTAAGAAGAGACTATTAAACAAAAAACAAAAGACTTCCTGTATTACTACTAAGATTTTATTTAAAAACTTAGCTTTTTTTTGTTCAATTTTTATTTATAAGATTTTATATTGTTTAAATATAGAGTTTTAAATATATAGAGCCCACATTAGAGGATTTGAGGAAGCTTTAAAGTACAAGCTATATATAAAGCAACACATGTATGGGTTAAAGTAGTAGAAGAATTTTGAGCTAATATTGATATATGGATGATGCCATCCAACTACATTAGGAACTGGAAGCTTCAGCAAAAAATGCCTGGGTACTCGTCACCATAGCAAGAAGTACAGTCGTTCGCATATTTCTAAATTTGGAACACCAAATCCTGGGTCCCCAAGTCGCAGAAAAATCAGCTAGTTGCTGCAGCATGCAGGCTTGAGATACTTACCCAATGTGGTAGAGGCAGCAGCATGGATTGAGATACGAACTCCTGAGAAGTACGCTAGTAAGGAACTAGATACACCAATTTGGAAGCAGAAAGCGCCTATCTGGAATTACATACACCAAATTGGAAGTGACGATATTAGGAAATGTGGGTAAAGTGGTGGACATATGAATACTAATGGTTGGTTAGGGAAAAGTGACGTCCAAAACCAGGCTAGCTATATAAATGGGAGTATGGTAGGCTCTGGTAGGTTTAGGTTATGAATAAATTAGTCCAAGTCTCGGTACTTAGTAGATAGTATAATAATTGTAAGCAATATATTGTAACGATTAATATACACTCAATAAAGTCCAGAGGCATGACCTCATCTTAACATTAAAAAAAAAATATTGATATATGGAAAGATAGAAGATATAATAAATTCAAAAAAAGTTTTAGAGGATTAATTGTCTCATTTTATATGTGTAATGAAAAGAAGAGATAGTAAAAAATATAATGCATTGTCTATAAGAAATGTATAGCAGCAATCTGGCACTATCTTAATGCACATTTGGTATCCCTTACTTTGTAAAGGTTCGCAGGCAAATTTGCCTGTATAATTACTATAAATATACCTCTGATCTAGTTTTTTAATCATTTAAGATATTTAAATAAAATTTGGTATTATAATATTTAAGAACAAGGATTATATTTTTGAATTATTTAAACTTATATTATAAGACAAAAAGTTTATGTTGCTTATAAGCTGAAAATATTAAATTTTAAAGAAATTTTTTAACCAAAAAAATATTTTACAATATCTTGGTGAATTCTTTAAATATTGGTTTTAAAAATATAGTTTCTTATACAACTTTGTAGTTTATATAAAGGATTACAACTTTCATTATTTGACTTTAAATGATTTACTTGTAAAAATTAGGACTTGTATTAGAAGTGAAAATTTTTTTTATAGACGGGAATATATAAAATTTGAGAAAATCTAAAGAAAAAATTCTATAGTAAAAGTTCCAAAACAAAAACTTTAAACTTTTATTACACCAATGTTTATTAATAATTTTAAAAAAATTTTATAATTAAGTTGATAAAACAGAACTAATATTATATTTTTTACTTAGAAAGTATATAGCTAAAGTTAATATTTAAGGTTTTATTTAAAAAATTTAAAATTCTAAAATTTCGCAGGCAAATATGCCTGCATAACAAATTAAGGGATAGAGAAGTCTGTAGATATTTTTAAATCTGAGGATTTATTATTATCTAAACAATCTAAACACAGTTGTAAATAGAAAATTAAAAAGTCTATCATTAGCAGGGTTCAGTAAATGCAATAGTACTAATAGTTAAACAAAAGTAGAAGTTAAGCAAATTCTTAATTACTCCATAATGCAATAAAACTCTCCTAAAGGAATTTTTACATTGTATTTTTTTTATAATACTATATTACTAGCATGCATGGAGACAAATATCAAGAACTCAGAATTAAGAATTTTGTCAAAAAATTTAATAGTAGTATAAGGTCTCTGAACAATCGATATGAGTCATATTTAAAAATTGCTAATAGAGACCCTTTTTTTGAAAAAGGTTATATTTGAAAAATAGATATGGGTAAAATGAAAAACAGCTAATAGACAAAAAGTGTATATTTAAAAAAAAGCTAATAGAGTAATTTTTATAAATCTTATATTTGAAAAGTGCTAATTAGAAAGCACAATAAAGAAATCAGAGATCTGCTCTGAATGTTGATTGGTCTTTTATTCGTAATTTGATTGGTCAATTTCAGAAATATGACCAGTGACATACACTTAACATATGATTCATTATATCAATGTGTTAATAATGACGACAGTTAACTTTACCGATTTTATCTGTATATTTTAATAGTTTTATTCACTGGTAGAAATCAAAAATATTACCCTAATATCATCTAAAAATCGCCTATGAAGATTGCAGGCCGATATGATGCAGATTGATAGGGGATCAAAATAGGCCAATAGGCTGCTAATTTAAGAAAATTTGTTGCATATCGGTTATAAGTCGGTAAAAAATACTCATATATCCGTATGAAGATTAGTAAAATTATAAAAAAGATACAAGGCAGATATTTAGATTGATATTTTGGTGATAAATTCACGATTAGATAAATCATAAGAAGATATTGTATTAGCTATTTTACAAATTTTTTCATAATTTATACGATATTGTACTGATATATTGGTTATATTTTTTAATGATTATTTAGTCTTTAACATATCTTCTTTATTCTTTAGAATAATATTTGACCGATATTTGAATAATATTTGACCGATATTTGAATAATATTTGGCCGATATTGAATAATATTTGGCCGATATTGAATAATATTTGGCCGATAATTAGCAATTTTTAATATGATTAGATATATATTTATAAAATTCATAGTAATCGGTTCCTAAAATTTAAAGTATATTTTACCGATATTATATATCATCTTTTTATTATTAATAAAATATCGCCTTTGGTGATAGCAGACCGATAGGTTTTAGGTTTAAACCGAATATTTGAGTCTATAGTCTATCGGTCTGCTATCACCGAAGGCGATAGTTGATGATATTTGTATAATTTTGCTATTTAACTGTTTACTGATTACATTTATATACACATTGGCCGATTGGCTGATATTTATATTATTTTACTGATTATTTATTAAATTTTATTATATTCCGATAAAAACACTATTTTAAAATTAAAAAACACAATAACAGATAAATCTAACAAAAATCTAATTTATCGCCTTCTTTTCGATCTTTTTGCTTTCTTTTTATCATCTTTCTTTTTTTGCGACCCTTTTTTCCTTTTTTTACTTTCAACCCAACCTTCACCTTCATTGTCCTCATAATCTTCCAGTTTTCGTTTTCCTTTTTCCACTTTTTCACTAGCTTCTGCACTAACCACACTTTCACTTTCACTTTCAGTTTCGTCCTCACCTCCATCATCACCTCCATCCTCAGCTTCAACTCCTTCATCTCTAAATACTAACGCATCATCTTCTGATGGCAGTTTACTTGGTTTTTTGCAGAGCCTCGGGTGAATTGTAATGTTATTTTTGCTGGTGGTACTAGTGTTGATGTTGAGAAGGCTGCTGCCATTGATGATGTTGGTGGTATTTTTGATATTAAGGCTTCTGCTGCTGCTATTGCTTCCGTTGATAATGACGGTTCATTTGTAGCTGTTGTTGTTTCTGATGTTTTAGGTGTTTTTTCTGATGTTATAGGTGTTTTTGATGATGTGGGTGTTTCCGGTTTTGATGATGTGGGTGTTGGCGGTTTTGATGATGTGGGTGTTGCCGGTTTTGACGATGTGGGTTTGCCGGTTTTGAGTGTGTTACTGATCTGGATGTAGCTGATTTTGGTGTTGGTGCTTTTGAGGATGCTGCTGATCTTCTAGGTTTTCTTCTTTCATATAATACAACTTTATCATCATCATCTACTCTTCCCTTTTTTACACCTGTTTCACTTGCTCATTCTTCAGTTTCTGTCTCAGCCGTATGACTTCTCTTTTGTTTCTTGTGCCTATCCCCACCTTTCCTTTTCTTTTTTTTTCGTGAATCTTCTTGCCCACTTAATAGTTCGGGATCAAAGTCAGGATCCGGGATATTATATAGTTCTTGGGCTTCGGCGGATAATGCCCAACTTGGACAATCCGGTGGTGGTACATCTTCCCTATCAATCTTCTCACCATTATGGCGTGGAATCATTCTATTGTTCTTAGGCTGTAGCTGTTTCACAACCGGATCGATCCTTTTATGAAATAGCTGTTTCAACTAAATAATACGTATTGTATTAGGATGATACATTATTAATTTAATTGTAACTTAGCATTACTATAATATATTTGACTTAAATAAGGTCTGCGCCACCATTTTTCCACGTATATTAATTTTTTTATTTTTTGCCCATCCCTCCCGCCTCTTTCAGTCGCTTTCTCATCTGTCACCCATTCTTCCACAGAATGATAAACGTTTTCGCCTTGACTTGTCGTAAACCACTCCAAATCTTCCCGTGGATACAGACCAATACACTTATTTCCAGCACTCATCAAGAATGATAATACCTTACGCCTCCTTCTTTTTTTCTAAATTATTTTATAAAAATGAATAAAAATGATAAATTAAAAAATTTATATGAAACAAAGAAAAAAAATTGTTATTACCTCGTTCACCTTACTGTTTTTCCCAATGGATGCACGATTGTATGCTTTTAGGGCTGGATCCGAGTTTATTGCTGAAGTATGCCTCTGCGTCTTGTGATATGATTTCAATATAGTTTCGATAGCACCCGAATATTGTTTGTATCCGGGCAAATTTTTTATTATTGATGGGATTAAATTGTTCCAGATATTCTTTGTTTGCGAAGACCAATTTTTGTTAGGATCCGGTTTTTGGGCCGATAGCTTTCCACCTTCTATCAAGATTTTAATTTCAGCCTGTAAAAAATATAAAATAAAATAAAAATTAAAAATATAAAGTAAATCTATTCATAAAAGACATAAGAAGGCAATAATATATTTACTCGAAGATGGGACGATTGCTCTCTTGTTAGTGGTCTTGGAGGGCAATTACTCTCAGAACTGCTACTACTGCTACTGCTGCTGCTGCTGCTACTGCTACTGCTGCTGCTGCTGCTGAAATGACTACTGCTTCTGCTACTGATACTTCCTCTCCTTTTTCTTCCTCTCTCATCATCACTACTAGTAGTGCCTGCACTACTAGAACTAGAGCTTTCTGGTGGTTCAGGTTCTATTTGCTTCCTCTTCCCCTTGCCTTGAACAGCGGCGATTGCTCCTGCAATCGCTGCAGCGATCACCTTTGCGTCTACTAAAAATATAAAGTTAATAATTAATTGATTATTAATAAATTACTATATCGGCTTATCGAAATCTTACATTTTTGCTTCTTATGTTTGCGTGCTCTTTTCTTCGCCATCTTGCTGCTTTCAGCCTTGGGAAGTTGCTTTTCTTTTTTTCCCATTGTATATTGAAATCGAAAAAATTAATGAGAAAAAATTTTAAGGTAAAAAAAAGGTGAAAGAGGATTGATTTAGTTGCGAAAAGTAATTTTAGGATGAGATATTGAATTGAAATCGACAACGAAATTTTCTAGGAAAGATACCATCCTTTTTATAAGTTCGATAGCTATATGGTAATTATCTTCTATTATCTGTATTATCTGTCTTATGTCTCCTGATAATTAAAATTTATTAATAAAGCTGCATATAATATTAATTTACCTTTCGCTGAAAATAAAATATATTAATATCGCTATAATATCATTTAAAAATTACTTCATTAGGAAGATATACGAACGAACTTAATAAATACTCGATCCGAAGTTTTTCCGTACTCGAATAAAAATAAATTAAACCATTATATTAATATCGTTATAATAGGAAGATATGCGAAAGAAATTATCAATAACCAAATTATCACATATTCTGCATTATTCCTTGGAATTCTTCTGTACTCGAATAGAAAATTGAACATTATATATATATTAAATTAATATCACTTAAATATCATTAAATAAATAACGATTACATTAAAATAATGTACCTTTCGCTTGGACAATACTGGACAATGCACCAATCTGATTGTCACATGATTATCAGGGTTCGGTATTGTTTGCATTCTAATGCATGATTATAAATGTTTGACATTGTTTTCCGTATTCGGATAAAATTTTAATGTTGCATGCATTATATACGTACGTAGTATAATTCTATAATATATTTAGGTAAAAGACAAACGCATTAATTTTTGACTAGGAAGATACGCAAAGGAAAATAATTTTACCTTTTTCTAGGAAGATACGCGAATAGTTTTAGTTAGACGAAATAATCGAAAATTGGTACTATTTTTTCAAAAAAAAAAGATTTCATTTGAGAAGATATGTTCATTATAGCAATGATATGAGTGAAAAACTTGGTATATACATTTTGTAGAATATCGGCTCTTGTGATTAAGTTTATTTTTCCTTGTTATGGTTATAACACGTTTATCTTTAACTTTCCGAAGAGTTTTGTTTCATTTGAAATCTTTATGCGGTCTAAGTTGTAAGTATTCTAAGAATTCTACTTATATCTTCTACTGTTCGTATATAAAAGTTTACTTTGTTAAATGTTTCGTGTTTATCTTGACGCAACCTTTAAGTTTTTCAACTGTTTTTCTCTTGAGAAGATATTTAGTGAACAGTTAATATTCGAAGAATTCTATGCGTATCATCGATAGTCTTTCTGTACTCATAATATTACTATATTTGTATAATGCTTTTTATAATGTTGTACGAAGATATTTGTGTTTTATTTTTTTTTTTTAAAAAAAAAAGAAGAAATTGACGTGTTCCGGGAAGAAAAAAATAAACGCGTTCTGAAGAGAATTGATTAAATGAATTGTTTCCATGTTTTATTTATACTGTATTATATATTACAAGGAAAATTAATTTTGATGATTTAATTAGTGATCGGTAATTTAAATCTATGATATGCATAAATTCTTGAATTGTTTATATATATAGGGCCGATTTATTTCGAAAAAGTATTTAAGACGTCGATTGCAGCATAAATTTTCTTGCAAAAATCTTGCAAAAAAATCAATACGCATTTTACCCAATATAAAAACCATAATAGTAAAATAATAATATCTTCATCCGAAGAGAGTTCAGGAAAATATGTATGCAAAACAAAAAAAGTAGTATGTAAGTGCCCGAAATGTCAAGGGAAATATGTCGATCTATGAATACAGCAATCCCATATGGCCTTACCCGAAATTGGTCAATCTAGTAGGATCACCAAGCAATCGTCCACGGCAAAGTATAAACATAAAGAAGAACCACTGCCAGAATTTCCAAAACGTGCTAGTTCAGAAAGTGAAGATTCAAATAATGATGATTCTGATGATAATGGTTCGGATAACAATGATTCTGATGATAATGGTTCGGATAACAATGATTCTGACGATAGTGGTTCGGATAACAGTGATTCTGATGATAGTGGTTCGGATAACAATGCATCGGATAACAATAGTTCCGAAGAAGATAATACAGCCAGTGATGAAGATAATAATACAAACTCGAGTACTGAATCTATAAGTTTATTTCTAGAAGATGATTTTATTGAACAGTCGCCAATCTCCAGAAAATCGGGTAAAGCAAAATTTCGGATGCCTTCACCCATCGATGATGAAGAGATGAACATTGATGAAGCTTTAGAAGAATCATCGCCATTTGATATATATCAACCATCAGATGATGATGAAATTATGATAATTCAGAAAGAAGAGCCTGATGATGCTTCTTTCTCAAGTAATTCTTCTTCAAGTGATTTTGCAAGTGAATCTTCGCAAGCAAGCTGTGAACCTGTTAATTTTATTCCGCCAGAAATCGATCCTGAAGTTTTTGATCCACCGTTTGCTTTCGATGATAATTCACATGATTGGATTATCTTATGGATAATGAAATATCAGCAACGTTTCAATATATCCGATGTTGGTACAGAAACATTAATTAAATTTCTTCGAATTATACTTGTACATTTCAAAATAAATGAAGCCGATAAGTTTTCTACTTCTCTGACCACAACAAAATCGTCTTTAGGTATCTTAACTAAATATAAAAAATATGTTGCATGCCCGAAGTGTCATAAACTTTATGATCTATTAGAAGTCAAAAATTATTCAGAGGAAAATCAACTAACATGCAAAATGTGTACATATGTTGAATATCCTAATCATAGATCAGAATCACGACGATCGGCATGTAATGAACCATTAGCAGAGATAATAAAAACAAATGAAGGAACTTTATTACGAGCATTAAAGCTTTACCCAGTTGGAAGTATAAAGCAGCAACTTTATATGATGTATCAGCGGCCAGGATTTGAGATGATGTTATGGCATTCTAGAAATAGAAATGTCCCAAATGTAATTTTCTCAGACATATGCAAGGGTAATATCTGGAAAAATTTTGCTATAAATCCTGATGATCCTACACCATTTTTTACAAATGATACACTTGATAGCCATATTGGCTTAGCTATGAATATCGACTGGTTTCAACCATTTGATTATACAATTCATAACACTTGGGTAATTTATGGAGTTTTATGTAATTTACCACGTGAAGAACGATTCAAACCAAACAATATTTTAACATTAGGTATCATCCCTGGTCCAAATGAGCCTAGTAAACATCAAATAAATCATTATCTTGCTCCAATCGTCAACGAGTTAATTGAATTTTCTTCTGGTATAGAATTACCATCAACATTTGAATATAAAGAAGGACGCAAGATATACACTGCATTTATTTTATCGGCTAATGATGTTCCTGCTGCAAGAAAAATATGCGGTCATGCAAGTTATTTAGTAAAATGCCATCGTTGTCCAAAATGTACAACATATGATCGTGAAACCAAAAGAAATCACTATGGTGGTTTCGAAAGTATGGATGAATGGTTCAAACCAGTAGATATTTCACAATATTTTAGTGCAGCAAATCAATGGTTACTTTGTACAAATAAACAAGAACATGATGAGCATGTTTCAGATACGGGAGTAAAATGGTCAGAACTATATCAGCTAAATTATTTTGATCCAGTTAAATTTATGGTAGTTGATCCAATGCATTGCCTATTTTTAGGTATCGGCAAGTGGATAATGAAGCAGTGCTTATTAGATCATAATAAACTTAATAATAAACAACTTTCAATAATTGAACAACGTATATCGAACGTTAAAATTCCATCAGATATAGTTCGTATTCTATCAAAAGTTGCACGTGAAACAGAAGGATTTAGTCGATTTACTGCAGATCAGTGGAGAATATTTTATCAAGTGTATGCTATACCGTGCATATGGGATTTGCTATCACATGGAGATAAAGAAATTATTTCTAATTTTTTTGTCTGTGCATACAATTCATTAGTAAGCCGAATAGTCAGGCAAAGTGACATAGACGAAGCACATAATCGGCTAATAAACATGGCAAAGTTAATTCAACAAAATTATGGCCCACATCTGATAATATCCAATATTCACTTGTCGCTTCACATTAAACAATGTTTCCTAGATTATGGTCCGCCATATGCATATTGGTGCTATTCTTTCGAAAGGATGAATGGTTTGTTAGGATCTTATCCAACTAGTAATCGATCCATTGAACCTGAACTTATGCGCATTTTAATGAAAAATGCGCAAGTAGAATATAGAATAAATTCGGTCAATAATGACGAAACTGAATTACTATTTGACAAAATTCTTCCACTTTTAGATAAAAAAGTGCGTGGAAGTTTGAAGATGACAGAAAATTTTGAAAGTGAGGATTTAATAGCATATCTGGATATGGCAGATAAAATAACTATTGGTAGTGATATCATGGGAACAGAAAGATATCCTGGAGAAATGCTTAGACCAAGAAACGAGAATGTAAATCTTCCCGATAATATTTATCAAATTTTAGGAGAATATTATTCTACACTATATAATTTCGATCCAGATGATATGATGGCACCATCAATCGATCGAGTAATTACACAATTTGGAAGATTAAAAATAGGAGCAGAAATATATGGATCGAAGAATGCCGTTAGATATAGAAGTCGATCATATATTAGAGCAAAGTTCCTTGCTTATCGTGACAATTCTCAAGATATATATCCTGGACAAATACAATACTTTTTTCAACATAAATTTAATAATGAAACGCACCATCTAGCTTATGTCCGATGGTATATGCCACATTCCTCAAAACGATTTTTCTTATCATTACAGTCGAATAATGATACACGTTGTGATATAGAAATTTGGCGAGAAAAATTTTATGAAGAAGCAAGAGATTGTATACTTCCCATACAGAGGATATTAGGACGATTTATCCCTTCTTCATATAGATTTCAATCTGGTAATAATGTACAAAAAATATTAGTAGTAATTCCTACAAATAAACGATTTAATATATAATTAGACCGATAGTTTATTGATTAATATATAATTAATAAATATATAACATATTATTAATAAATATTTGTATAAATCATATATTATCAAAATAATTTATTATGAGTAAATAACCGAATTACGTCCTATTTTTATAAACTGGTCGATTACTAAAATCAGTAAAATATCTTCTATTAATATATATAATCAGAAATATATCAGAAAACGAAAATAGAAAAATAAATCAATCAACCAAATATCGGCTTAAATTTAGTTTAAAAAAATAAATTAATAGAATCTGTTAAATATCTTTGCATAATATATAATATCATAAAAATATCGTTATATATCATTGCCTATCTGTCTAAATTAAAGATTAATAGAGATAATTAATAAAATCAGTAAAATATCTTCTATTAATATGTATAATCAGAAATATATCAGAAAACGAAAATAGAAAAATAAATCAATCAACCAAATATCGGCTTAAATTTAGTTTAAAAAAATAAATTAATAGAATCTGTTAAATATCTTTGCATAATATATAATATCATAAAAATATCGTTATATATCATTGCCTATCTGTCTAAATTAAAGATTAATAGAGATAATTAATAAAATCAGTAAAATATCTTCTATTAATGTGTATAATCAGAAATATATCAGAAAACGAAAATAGAAAAATAAATCAATCAACCAAAATATCGGCTTAAATTTAGTTTAAAAAAATAAATTAATAGAATCGGTAATATATCATTAAGAAGTATATAATATCACTAATTTATCGTTATATATCAACGTAAAATAATAAAATATCAGCATAAATTTTGATTATAATTAGCAGTTTAACTACTCAGTATTATACCTTCTTATAATGTAGTTGTTCATTAGAATATCAGTTTATATCGTAAGCTGATATTTAGTTGTTATATCAACCTTAATAATATCGGCCTTTTTTTGGTTTATATTTTAAAAAATTAATATGTCAACAAGATATCGGATGGCAGATATTTATATGGTTATATTAATTAGCCGAATATCTTTTACCCAATTTTATAATATTTGGTTTGTTACATATTGTCTATAATCTTCTCAATATCGGCCCATCATATTAAAAAATTTCGACCAGTGATTGTTTGCGTTCAAAAATGTGATCAAGTTTTAGGAAAATTTTTTGGTCTGATTCCTATTTCATATTTTGTTTTCAAGAGAATTTTATGTAAGATTAGGCTACACAAAGTTTATTTTATGTTTTGCATTACATAAAATTTGAAAACTTCAGTCGTCCAGATTTTTTTTCTCTTTTTTTTTTAAAATTTACTATTAATTAATTAATAGAATAATAATTAGTCATTTCAGAAAATGTGACTATTGTGTAGGAAAACTTATTTTTACATACCAATATACCAATTTTATTAATCTACATTATATAAATTATTGGCTACACCCAAAAACGTGATCAAGTTGTGGGAAAATTTTGGTCAACTATGATGATTCCTATTTAAACTGTAATAGTTAGGCCATGTAAAGTAATTTTTCACTTAGTTCAGTCAGTCAAATTTTTTTTTAATTTAGCAAAGTTGATTTTTCATTTTGCATTACATGGAATTTGAAACTCCGGTTAGTCAGTTGGATTTTATTTACTTTACTATAAGTTAATAGATTAATGTTACATCTAAGATTCGACTATGCAAAATTTGAATTTTTGTTTTGCATTACATCGAATCTGAAAAAATTTAGTCAGAATTTTTTTTTTTTTTACTTTATTGTAAATAATCTTTTTTTTTAAATTCATAGAATAATGATTGGTAATTTGCAGAAAATGTGTTCAGTATGTAGAAAAACTTATTTTTGTATACAATTCTTTAACAGAATTAAACTTACCAATTTTATCAATCTTATATAATTTATTGGCTGCACCCAAAAACGTGATCAAGTTGTGGAAAAAATATACCCCAGTATCGCCATCAAAAATTCATCCTCACGTAATTATTGACCAATAAAAGATCATAATTTAGTGCAATGTAACATGATCAGGAAAATTCAAAACAAACGTCACAAAATGTCTCTTCATCAAAAAAAGCTTATTTCTCTAAAGTTTGCATAAGAAACCACTTTATTTAACTAAAAAATGGGTTTTTTGAGCGATTTTACTATATAACAACCTAACCCCCAACCCTAACTGAGCACTCATTCTAACCCTAACCTAATATAAACAAACTTGAAAGTATTTTGGTACTGATCACATGGGGTGAATTTTGATAGCGATACTGGGGTAGATGTGGGAAAATTTGGTCAACTATAACGATTTCTATTTAAAAATGTAATGGTTAGGCTATGTAAAGTAATTTTTCATTTTGTTCAGCTGGTCGGATTTTTTTTAATTTAGCAAAGTTGATTTTTTGTTTTGCATTACATGGAATCTGAAACTTTTGTCAGTCAGTTGGATTTTATTTTACTTTACTATAAGTTAATAGATTAATGTTTACATCTAAGATTCGACTATGCAAAATTTGATTTTTCATTTTGCATTACATGGAATCTGAAAAAATTCAGTCAGTTGGAATTTTTTATTTTTTTTTACTTTGCTATAAATAATTTTTGTATTAAATTTACTGTAAATAAATAGAATAATGATTGGTCATTTGCAGAAAACATGTTCATTATATGGGAAAACTTATTTTTACATTGATTCATCATATCGATGTGTTAATAATAACGACAGAGTTAAACTTACCAATTTTATCAATCTTATATAATTCATTGGCTGTATCAATAAACATTGACGATTTATATAAAAACTATTTAGGATTATTTTTTGTTTTGTATTATATGGAATCTAATGTCATTTATTCAGATTTTTTTATTAATTTGGCAAAGTTGATTTTTCAATTTGCATTATATAAAATCTAAAAACTTCGGTTAGTCAGAATTTTTTTTTTGTTTTTTTTTTTTAATTTTACTTTAAATTAATATAAGGCCACGAAAAGTTAATTTTTCGTTTTGCATTACATGGAATTTGAGAAATTTAGTCAGTTGGATTTTTCTTCTTCTACTATAAAATAATAGATTAATGTTTACATCTAAGATTAGGCCACACAAAAAGTTAATTTTTCATTTTATATTACATGGGATCTAAAAAATTTGGTCAGTTTTTTTTTTTTTTTTACTACTATAATTAATTAAATAATGTTCACGTATAAGTTTAATTAAGAATAAGCTATGCAAAAGTTGATTTTTTGTTTTGCAATTACATAGAATCTGAAAAATTCGGTCAGTTAGAATTTTTTTTTTTTACTTTACTAATATAAGGCCATGCAAAGTTGATTTTTTGTTTGCCATTATATGGAATGAAATTTCAGTCAGTAAATTGGATTTTTTTTTTCTTTTACTTAAATTAATAAATTAATGTTCATGCTGTGCAAAAGTTGATTTTTGTTTTGCATTACATGGAATATGAAAAATTTAATCAGTCAGTTGGATTTTTTTTCTTCTACTATAAATTAATAGATTAATATTTACATCTAAGATTAGGCCACACGAAAGTTGATTTTTTATTTTGCATTACATGGAATCTGAAAAATTCTGTCAGAATTTTTTTTTTTTTTACTTTACTAATATAAGGCCATGCAAAGTTAATTTTTTTGTTTGCAATTATAAGGAATAAAAATTTCAGTTGGTAGGTTGGATTTTTTTTTCTTCTACTTAAATTAATAGATTAATATTCACATCTAAGATTATTCTGTACAAAAGTTGAATTTTCATTTTGTATTACATGGAATTTGAAAAATTTAGTTGTTTAGTTAGATTTTTTTTTCTCTACTGTAAATTAATAGATGAATGTTTACATCTAAGAATAGGCCATGCAAAAGTTGTTTTTTCATTTTGTAATACATAGAATTAAAAAATTCGGACAATTAGAATTTTTTTTTGGTTTGTTTTTTTGTTTTTTTTTTTTTTACTTTACTAATATAAGGCCATTCAAAGTTGATTTTTTTGTTTGCCATTACATGGGATAAATTTCAGTCAGTAGGTTGCATTTTTTTCTTCTACTTAAATTAATAGATTAATGTTCATATCTAAGATTATGCTGTGCAAAAGTCAATTTTTCATTTTGCATTACATGGAATTTGAAAAATTTAGTCATTTAGTTGGATATTTTTTTCTCTACTGTTAAATTAATAGATTAATGTTTATGTTTAAGATTAGGCCACACAAAAGTTGTTTTTTCATTTTGTAATACATGGAATTAAAAAATTCAGTTAGTTAGTTTTTTTTTTTGTTTTTTTTTTATTTTTTACTTTACTGTAAATTAATAAAATAATGTTCACATATATAATAAGATCACGCATAGTTGATTTTTTGTTTTGCATTACATAGAATCTGAAAAATTCAGCCAGTCAGTTGAATTTTTTTTATTGTAAACTAATAGATTAATCTAAAATTAGGCCATGCAAAAGTTGATTTTTTGTTTTGCATTTCATAGAATCTGGTCAGATTTTTTTTTGTTTTTTTTTATTTTTTTATTTTTTTTCTTTTGCTTTACTAAAATTGAAAGAATAGTGTTCACACATAAGACTATGCAAACTTGATTTTCGTTTGACCTTACATGGAATGAAAAATTCAGTCAGAAGGTTGGATTTTTTTCTACTCAAGTTACTAGATTAATGTTATATCTAAGATTACGCCATGCAAAAGTTAATTTTTTATTTTGCATTACATAGAATCAGAACTCGATTAGTGGGTCAGATTTTTTTTTTTAGTTTAATATGAATTAATAGAATAATGTTCATATTTAAGAATAAGCTATGAAAAGTTAAGTTTTCATTTTATTTATATTGAATCTAAAAGCTTTGATCAGTGGGTCAGATTTTTTTTAATTTATAGTAACCCTTAGAAAAGTAGTCCGGGTGTTGGTACGGGTTGGCCTAGATAGGCACGTGTAGAGATGTGCCTTATGCATTATGCATGCTGCATTATGCAATGCATAATGTTGTATAATGTAATGCAAGACTTGTAAAATTTAAAAATGTACATAGAGATTATTATATAATTTTGATTCTATTAAAATTATGTAATTTTTGCTTTTATTCTAACAATAATTTTAAATTAGAACTTATAAATTGTATATATTTCTTTTTAATTTGCCACAATAGTTTTTAATAAACAAATTTCTTGACCCAACTTCTACTACTATATATTGTAGTCTTTTAATTTAGCTATTTTATATTTAATAACTAGCCTAATTAAGACAAAAAGAAACCACTAGGTAATAAAGTTTCCTACACATTTTACTATTATAACAAACCTAATGCAATTTCATTTGTGATTTTCTGAGTATATATTATTGGTTTAGTTCAATTTACTTAACTAAATTACTTATAATATCTTCTATATACTATGATTTTAATACAACTTCAGCCATATATATATATCCTTATAGTTGTTTGTAATATTTTGTAACAAATTTTTTACAATAAGTTATAATAAAATAATTTAATATATACAGTAAGCTACTGCATTAGTAATACAACCCATCTTAATAACTTTTGAACTTTCCAATAACTGGCCCTTGCTGATTTTAGCAATTTAAAGTGTGCTAATTAGTTATATACTACTAGCATTAGTGTTATTCTTAATTAAAAAATAATAAAGTAATTTATTATATAAAGAAGCAGGATTGCATAATGCATCATGCTGCATAATATTGCATTATGCAATACAAAGACAAAAAAACATGCATTCACACATTTCTAGGCACGTGTCATGTGGTACATAAAGGCATGAACACAAACCAAAATGTGACAAAATGGCACATATATTACATTTTATGGTATTGATACATGCATTGGGTAGCACATATTAGCACATTTTATTACGTTACTTAACATGTAATTACTCGTGCCAAAACCTATAAGATTTGGTTTAATAAAGTGCAGCAATTACTCGTGCCAAAACCCATAAGATTTGGTTTAATAAAGTGCAGCAAAACCTGATCCATTTATGATCCAAAATGTCCAGGTAAACAGCCCAATTTGGACCAATTCAATGTGCCAACATGAATTACAGATGAACAAATCCGGACTTCTGGTAGAGCCATGCTTGATCGTGTCTCTCCATAGAAATAAATGCCTACATGGACCAAATTTTTTTAGAATAAGATTTAGTCATGTAAAGTTGATTATTTATTTTGCATTACATGGAATCTGAAAACTTGGATCAGTCGAGCACTTTTTTGTTTTTTAATTTACTGTAAATTAATAGAATAATGTCCAAATCTAAGAATAGGCTATGCAAAGTTGATTTTTCATTTTGTATTATATGGAATCTAAAAAATGGGTTTGTAGTTAGATTTTTTTAATTTACTGTAAAATTTGTAAAATGATGTTCGTATATAAAATTATGCAAGCTAAATTGTTTATTCTGCATTGCAAAGAATCATTAGTAAAAAAAATTCAAAAGAAATCTTGGTATAAAAAGATTTACAATATATTATATCCAGATACTGGTATAATCAATGTGTAATTTCAATGTAATTTATACAAATTTTGCTACAGTAGATATGTTTTATAAAAAGCTTTTTTGATATAATTCAAAAAATAAACAAATAAAATAGGTGGCGCGAAGTGCAACCCATCGAACTAGTAAAAAATATAAAATAAGAATTAATTTTTTTAGAAAATAAAATATTTTTTCTTTTTTTTTAGAGAATGTAACTCAGTTTTTTTTTTTTTTTTTTAGAGAATATTAAGTTTGTTTTTTTTTTTGGAGAATTTATATTTCAAAAAAAAGTTAAAGGTGGATAAAAGTTCGATTTGATCTAGTGTTTAAAATATAGCTTATACATACCAAAACAAAAGTGCTAACCAAAAAAATTTTACTATGATGCTCAAATATAACCTCACATAGATTATTCGGGGCCTGTTTTACCTAATTACTGATCACTCTGCTCTACAATAGCTTTGTATGTCTGAATTAAAGGAAAGGAGAGCCTNAAAAAAAAAAGTAAGTCTATTTTTTTTGGAAAATGTATATTTGGTTTTTTTTTAAAGAATATTATATTTTAAAAAAGGTTAAAATTGAATAAAAGTTTTATCTAATATTTAAAATATAGTTTATATATACTAATATAAAGTGCTAACCAAAAAAAAATTTACTATAATGCTCAAATATAAGCTTACTTAGGGTCCTGTATTATAGATATAAAGTTGTATAAATTGAAAATAAATTAATTGCTGATTCACATAAGAAGGATAGTATTTCATAGGCACAAATTACTATTAAATTTATTATAATTATGAAATCTTTTTTTCCTCCATAGCTAACTTTTTTTTTTATTATGTTAATATACTAGATCTTCTAATTGGAAAATGTAGAGAATACTTTTTTATATATAATGTAAAAAAATTTTTGAAATTGGTTTGGTAGATAAAAAGATATTGATATTTTATTTTTTGTAACTATATAGAATTTTTATATGTGTAGAGGAAAAAAGATTTCATTCATATATAAAAAACATAGTAAATTATACTTTCGTAATTTATAAAATTCTATCATTCATATGTGGATTGTAAATTAAATAGAATTGAATAATTATTATGTGCAAATAGAAACTATTAGTTTCCCTAATATTAAAAATATAATTGATGATTATGAATATTACTTTATAAAGCATCTAGTAAAAGTAGGTTCAAATTTTTACTTAAATTTCTGTAATGCAAATTCCTGTAAGTTTTTTATATTAATAAATGGTTTCTGATTTTGAGAATTTAAACTAATCTGAAGATCTATAGACAATTTTAGTACTCAATAGTATTATATGTGACCAACCAGAATATGCATTAAAAAACTATATGTAAAACTACAAATATCTCTCTTGGGAATCAGAACATTTCTAATCTTTCTAGGCATAAGACATCTAAAAGATCTTGGTTACTCTAATTTGATTGTTATATTAATTACTAGATATTAATCATTACAAGGTATAGCTGCATATAAGTATTCAAAATTAGCTTTGCAACAAGAAGAATTAGGTGTTTTTTTAACATATTAAGTTTAGTACAAATGCTTCTAATAAGAATCAAGGTCAATACAAAAATAATTTAAACCTAAAGTCTAATAATTTATATAAAA
Source organism: Gigaspora rosea (assembly GCA_003550325.1). Lineage (NCBI taxonomy): Eukaryota > Fungi > Glomeromycota > Glomeromycetes > Diversisporales > Gigasporaceae > Gigaspora > Gigaspora rosea. The sequence goes on along the minus strand of QKWP01000016.1, from coordinate 174,811 downwards.
TTTATTCCAGCAAGTAGCTATTTTTCATTTTGCTCTGAAATTCAAAAGAATAAAATATTAGTAACAACACCTGATACACCATCATGGAATATATTTGAACTTGCATTATAAGCTACTGAATTACCTATTCAATGCACATGAAATGCATTAATTAAGCTTAACAAAATAGCCAAATTAAAATACAGACTAGTTACAATAATTAAAGAAGAACCAAAAACAACAAAAATAGGGTGTAGTGACATAGAGAAGCTGTCTGGTTGTCACCTCCCAAGCGACAGGTCTAGAGTTCAAATCCCACTGAAAACGAATTAGAAAATAGGCCTGTGTTATGGTAACATTTGTTTATCGATTGGCCAGGTATATTACCTGTAATCTTGGTATACCATCTTGAATAGGAGCATCAGCGCAGTTGTATAAGTTACACAGACAAATTCAAAGGACCAGAACAATTAAAACCAGTTTGGCAAAGCCCCAAGTAGGGAGGTAAGAAAGATCCTTCTATGGTGCTACAGAAGCCCTCTTAATCAGAAACTAGAGAACTGAACAGAACATACTCTATAGCAAGAGGGGACACAAACCTGGCCACCGGAGTCGTACCAGAGGAAAAGGACCTATGTTTCAAAAGTGGGTACCAAGAAAAGAGAGTCCATTGGCATATAAAGCCGGACAGACCAATCTTTCTGGGCCAACTGGTTTGGTAGTTTGTGAGGGACTAGTATAAAGTTGGAGGTGTCGGATATAAGTACTAAAAAAATTTGAAAATTATTTTTTGTTCTTTGGGAACATAAAATATTAAATTTATGTTCCCAAAAAATTTTTAATGTTCCTATAACTAAATCTCTCTCTCTCTTTCTCTCTCTCTCTCTCTCTCTCTCTCACTCTCACTCTCACTCTCACTCTCACTCTCACTCTCACTCTCACTCTCACTCTCACTCTCACTCTCACTCTCACTCTACTCACTCTCTCTCTCACTCACTCTTTTTCTCACTCTCTCACTCTTCTCTCTCTTATGCAAAAAAACTATCTTTATAGGAAACACAAATTATAACTTTTATGTTTCCACTTTGTTCCTAATAGGAAACATAAATTCTAAATTCAGTGTTCCTAAATTTTTTTAAATGTTCCTGGAAATACTAAGAACATCAAATCTTTAACACTGCTAGGGATCAGAATAAACTCTGCAAGGGCAGACGAAACTGACTAACCAACAAAAAGTGGAAGCATGGAGGCATGTATATGTCAAAGCCCAATGGAGCTCTGGGTGCACCTATTGGGAGTCTTAGGACGTTAAGAGGATCTGGGACCACCAGTAACAGGTATAGCTGGTATAGTGGTATATTGGGTTGGCCGAGCCTCATAATGCTATCCAACTACATTAGGGACTGGAAGCTTTGGGAAACATGCCTGAATACTTATCACCATAGCAGGGAATACAGTTGTTCACATATTTCTGAATTCAGAACGTTAAATTCTAGGTCCCCAAGTCACGGAAAAATTGGCTAGTTGCAGCAGCATGCAGGCTTGTCATACTTACCTAATATAATAGAGACAGCTGCATGGCTTGAGATACAAATTCCTAAGAAGTATATAGTAAGAAACTGGATATACCAATTTGGAAGCAGAAAGCGCCTACCTGGAATTACATATAACAAATTGGAAGTAATGATATTAGGAAATGTGAATAAAGTAGTGAACATGTAAATACTAACGGTTGGTGGGGAAAAAGGGACGTCCAAAACCAGGCTAGCTATATAAATAGAAGTATGGTAGGCTCTGGTAAGTTTAGGTTATAGATAAATTAGTCCAAGTCTCAGTACTTAGTAGATAGTATAATAATTGAAAGCAATATATTGTAACGATTAATATATACTCAATAAAGTCCAGAGGCATGACCTCACCTTAACATTAAAAAAAAAATCAAAAATAACAAAAAAATAGAGCTGGACAAATTAAATATTTTTAACCTCATAATCGATAAAAGTTGCTACATAGTAAAGTTTAAATTTTACTAAGCAAATCGAGCAAATTCGCTTAAGTAAACTTATTCAGCAGGTCAAAATACTCTTACTACAAAATTTTCATAAATATTGGAGAACTTTTTATTAATTAACTTTTGATTTTTACATTTAATAAAAAAATTAAAATTTTTTAACGAACGTAAAAATTAAAAGTTAAATAATAAAAAATTCTTTAATTTAATAAAAATTTCATAGTATGTGTATTTTGGTTTTCCAAACAAGTTTATTTAATCTATAGTTTTTAATTGACAGTAGAATTAAGACTTTACTATGTAGCAACTATCTGCGCTTAACTAAAAATCTATTTTACTTCAATATTATTGACTAGGGGGCATCCATAAATAACATTATACAAGAGGAGGGGTTGGACAAATGATAACATTTTTCTCAATAAGTAGGGGGTCAAAAAATATAACGTAATTTTTTAGAAAAAATTGGCTAAAAATTGAACTAGTGGTCCAAATTTAATGATTTTGGTACCTTCGATTTGCCTCAGTGAGAGGAGTCGAATGGTTCCAATTTCATTTCATTTGGATCACTGAATCAAATTTTATTGGCCAAATACTATTGGTTATTATGTTTTCTTATAAAATTACTAAAAAATCAATAGTTTTTTGTGAATAACTATTGATCCAGTAATCCAAATGAAATGATTTTGTTATCATTGAATTCGTCTCACTGAGACGAATCGAATAGTATCTAAATCATCCAATCGGATCACTGTGTCACAATATATTCAAGTTTTTGTAAAATTTTATATATAAACATACGGATTTTAAAAAAAATTTTATATAGTAGAGGGGTCCAGTACTACTATGAGGGGGTACATAACGTTATTTATGGATGCCCCTATTTATACTATATATATATATAGAAATGATATTTGGGAACCACCAACCCCAAAATATTCGTAATTTTCTGCACTTTCTTTAGAAGTAAAAATTATAATAACTTTTATACTAACTTAACTTTAACCACTGTATATACTGTATTACAAATAAATTTTGTTACAAAATTTTATACAGTAAGCCATACAAAGTTAATTTTTTATTTTGCATTACAAAAATCTAAAAACTTGAGCCAATTAGTTAGATTTTTATTTTTTTATTTTTTTATTTAAATTAATAGAATAATATTTGCATCTAAGGTTGTGCAATGTTAATTTTTAATTTGTATAACAAAAAATCAAAAATTTGGTTAGCAAGAAATCAAAAATTTGGTTAGCAATAGGCCTCCGCATGGTCAAAGCTACCCACAGGTACTCTAAGGATAATACCACTAGGGCTGGGCTTGGGCATCAAATTACAAGCCCTAGGGCAGAGTAGGGCTAAGAATTGCAAGCCCTTTATTATATGGGTAGGGCTTGGGTACTAGTACTACCCAGCCCATATACCTGTAGGGTAGCTCATTATACATGCACATGGCTATCCACCAATTAAAACTTATATTGATTAATAATCTTTTTTTTATAATAATCCTATATACACAATATAAATAGGTTGGCTTTTTAATTTTATTTCTATGTATATATTTAATTTGGTTATTAAATATTGATGATTGATTTTGAAATTGTAATAAATGCAGAAAAATAGTGTAAATAGTTTTTTTTATAACTTCAAAATTCATAAAAACTATCATCGAATAAAGTGGAAACATTAAATAAAGTGAAAACAGTGAATAAAGTAGAAATGTTAAATAAAGTGAAAATGTCAAATAAAGTGGAAATATCAAATAAAATAGTGTAAAAAGCAGGGTTTTTTTAAGTTTTTTAATTATATTTTATACTATATAGATTTATATATATGGTAGATTATGCATCAAACAAGCTTTATTTTTTTTTATTAAGCCCATAGGTACCCATGGGTACTTGTGGGCTTTAAGGGCCAGATAGGGTATCAATTTTGGGCCCTAGAATAAGGATAAGGGCTTGAAGATTAAGCCTATTAATAAATGGGTAAAGTTAGGGTATTACTACTACACCTACTCGACCTATGCAAAGGCCTAGTTTGCAATCATATTTTGTCTATCAGATCTATTAGACAATTATAGAAAATTAAGGTCTCCTTCAGGTGAACCTGATGAGAATAGCGGAAAAAAAATTCAAAAATAAAATTTGGCACAATTGAGATTTAAAAAAAGAAAAAAAAAAATTGAATTTTAAAAAAATGGGTTGTTAGATAATGCCAATATAAAGTTTAAATTTGTTCACTTTGAAGTAAAAATCATAATAGCTTCAATACTAACTCAGCTTTGAACACTATATGTATTGTATTAAAAATAAGTTATGTTGCAGAATTCTATATAAGGTTATGTATTATATAGAATTTGGAACTTGAGTTAGTCAGTCAAATTTTTTTTTATTTACTATAAATTAATAGAATAATATTTACATCTAAGGTTATACAATGTTAATTTTTAATTTTGAAAAAGAATTAAAATTTTGGTCAATAGTCATATTTTTCTGTTAGTTCTATTGGACAATTACAGAAAATTAAAATTTTCAGATAACATCTAATAAGAATAGTGGAAAAAATCAAACATATGGCACAATTGGGATCTAAAAAAAAAAATTTAAAAATTGAAAAAAATGGGTCAGCAGGTAACACCAATATGAAGTTTAATTTTGTTTACTTAGAAGTAAAACTCACAATATCTTCAATACTAACTCAACTTTAACCACTGTATGTACTGCATTAAAATATTAGTTACATTGCAAAATTCTATATAGTATGGCCACACAAAGTTAACTTTTTATTTTGCATTACATGGAATCTGAAACTTGTGTCAGTCAGTCAGATTTTTTTTTTTATAGTTCTGTAGAAGAATTTTTAACATTATTATTTAAAAAATAAAAAACAAATAAGATGAGTGGTGCGAATGCGCTACCTGTCACACTAGTTTGTTTTATAGCAATAAGTTATAATATAAATATAAATAAATTTATTAAAAGTTAATTATACATATATATTATATTTATATAATTAAATTATTTAATTAATAATTAAACTATTTAACAACCAGTTTGACAAAGGCCCTTTGACCATTGACCAGCAAATTTTTGGTTGACCAGTAGTTTCGTCAACACTGTTTGGCTTGTAACTATTTAGCATCCCACTCATGATTTTTTTCAACATTTCTAACAACTTGTAATTATCAAGAGACTTGGTAAATTGATTTTTAAACAATTTTCAAAGCGAAATAAGACAAATATTACATACATAAAATGAAACAAAAATGCTAACTTTGAAGGCGTGATTCTTCTTAGCTTTACTGTTTTTTTTTTTTACTTTAGCTTTAAAGAGTGAAGAGTATTTGTGAAAATAAATTGCTGTACCTTATCACGCGAATGTGAATTCCTTTTGGGAAACCCCTGAAAATAGTATTTGAAGAGGGCCTACTATTGTAATTTACTATGTAATATAAGATGATTATATGGATCGTGTGACTGATAAGGTTTCAGATAGAGTCGGAGATGACGTAGTCGCGAATTTTTTTGCCACCACTATGTCACCTGTACTATCTCAAAGTAGCACGAATATAGGCATGGTGGACAATCCTCGTAGCGATTAACTCAGGGTCGATCTATCCAATAAAAGTATGAAATCTATCGATCACATGCACAATTATTAATCAGTTTAATAATACGAAATATTTTCATTACCAGATCAAGAATATCTCACGATTCAGCCGTATGTAGGCTTTTGAGAGCTTTTTTTGCTACTTTGTTTTTTTAATGTATTTAATTGGTCGGCTTTGAAAGATCACATAAATAAAAAGTATTTCAACGCATATAAAAAAGTCGAAAATTTTTTTCATTCAATTACAAGATCATCACCAATTTGGGCGTCCATCAATCTGTATGCAGTATGTTACACCAACAGCACATTAACATGTGAAATAGATTTTAACGCCCAGTAAAAATGCAAGATTTTGTTTTGTCCGGATATGTTTCATCGCCCCATTGCTTCCGCGTTTCAAATCCCTGAAAATCTATTTATTATTACGTTATCAGATCTTAAGTACTTAAATGCAATGTAGATTATGTAGGTACAATTAAAAAAAAATCAATGGAGCTAAAATTGGTTTAGGTTGATTAATAGTAAATAATAAGTTTCAGAATGCTTCAATAAATAAGCGCAATTATATAAACTTGGATAGCTTCAATAATTATTATATTCGAGTTTCGTTTAATGTATATACTATGAAAAATGTTAATTTCTTTTTATCTAAATTAACGACTAGAGTGAACTGCACATACTCGGATGCTGATTCAAAAGAATATTTTTTGGCTTATAAGAATCTAATTCATATTAATGAATATATTATTCTTTTATTTGACTCCAAAATTAACGTGCCTTCTTTGCAGTTTTTACTTTTTAAATTTCATGATTTACTTATTCCTAGGTCTACTGTTTCTTAGTCTTTAATTCGGATTTGTGTTTAACGATTTTCACTAATTACTAAAATATCATCACTTAGTACGGTATTATAGTTAAGTCAGTTCTGTTGATAGACCTGTTACTAATACGAGCGTGTACTATTCTAATTGCAGGGCTTATTATAATATATTCATAAAATGGATAATTTCTCACTGAATTAAACATATTTGCTTTTCGAACTCAGATTATTAAATTAACACAATAATAAGTCAAGGCTTTCGTTCTTCTATATAATTTGAATGCAGACTAACTACGATATAAGGTATATTTGACATTTACATCCTATATAACGCACTATATCCATAAGTAAAAACCGAGAGTGTGGACCCGATTTTAAAGAAAAATTACACTAAAATCACGAGACCTGTGTTATCATGAGCTTTTGGCGATATTTTATGAACTTCAATGTGTGATGTTTTGAAAAAGCCAATTTATCTGACTTAATTGTTATTATGCAATATTAATGAAACTGTTAATATTTTATATGTGAAGCGCGTTATTTGAGAATCTTAGAGGTGTTATTTTGAAATTAAGTATGCCATTTTTGAAAATCAGAAATAGCATCCTGGTAATTACTTCGTGCGTACGTAAATCATAACGCAAAATCCAATTAAATCCTATTAAACCCATTTCTACAATAATATCAATTGAGAGAAATGATATTTTTGATGAGAAATAATTCTGAGTCGTACTGCTTACCGCAGTAACCTTCCAAATTCGAAATGCTTGAAGCCCTATAACGTGATCTAATTAAAATATATCAATTTGTAGATTAAGAGTATACATATAAAATACAGCTTTAAACGACATTCAATTCCTAATTCTAGTTCTTGCGTAAATAAGATATTTAATTAGGAGGCCAATATTTTAAAATGGTGATGGGCAAAGTTTCACTTATTGCGCAAAAATCACATCGTATAACGTGACAGTTTAGCATGTTTTTGGTTGCAAGTACGTACGTACGTACGCGCAGTATGTGTTATTAGAAACCGTCGCATTGTGTGATTTAATTTTTACGTAATAAGTAATTACCTTGTCTATATTGAGTTTATAACTTGGGCACAGTGCTTATGGCTGTTCTTTTTCCACTTTCAGTAATAATCGGCCGAAGTTCGTCGATTAAAATGGAAAAAGAGATAGCGCTGTATAATTATTTATTTTATTTTAAGAGGAAATAAATACCCTGAATAATGCTATTTATTTTAATAATCCTATTTTAAATACGCGAATTTATAGTTTTGTTATACTAAACTAGATGTGTAGTTGATAAACTAAAAAAAGAACAATAATTATTAGATTGAATACGTATTTTTATATTGTAAGACGTGTTGTGTTCTTTCGGATGTAAAGTTTTCATCCTTTTTCATATTATATGACAAAAACACGGAAATAATAAATATAGTGAAGTTGAATATTCTTAAAGTAGCGGCCTTAATAATTATCAAAATCACAGGGGAATCAATGCGGTAGTACATAAACAAAAAAAATAGCCGATCATATAGTGTTATTACCGAATTACACATACCTTTTTTTATTAGTTCAATAAACATACTAAATTTAAGCGCCCCAATAATTATTAATTGTGCCCCAACCAACCGAGACAAATATGGATTTCAAATAAATAGCACATGACGCACTGTTATTTGTCCAACAGGCTTTGTCAAATTAAGAAAAATCTTTCGGTGATAACAAAGATGGCGTTAATTTTCTATAATTATTATTTGTGCTTTTAATCAGTTACGTAAATTTCAGAACAAGGAAAGAATTATAATTTCTGTATGGTACCAACAGCCTAACCTTAATATTATTTATGGAAAATTGAATACAATCTAGATCAAATTATTTGATGTGCTTAAAAAAAAAACAAAAAACAAAGGATGCTTTGAGACTGTCCACCAGTGATTGAAGTACTTAAAACTGATCACCATTTGTTGGCCATTAGCAATTCTTTAATATTGATTATGGATAAATTAAGTAAATAGAATGAAAATTTAAACAAAATGTTATGGAAACGATAAAGGACTTGGTGCTCATCTGGTAGACATAAAAGTCTAACAAGGTCAAATAAATTGATACGTGATTAAATTAATGTGGACTTAATAATAACGCGTTGTTTGCATTCTACATGATTAATAACGGATTGGAATATTATTGGTATACAAAAAAATGCATAAGTTAATTGGTTTTACGCATTCATTTTTTAGTTCATTCATTTAATCATTCATTAATTCATTTATTCATTCTTTCTTTGGTGAATTTTTATGGAATTTGGCGAAATTCTGTGATCTTAAAACAATTTAGAGTTAGGGTTATCTGATTTAGGGTTGAGGGTCGAAGTCGAGGAAATAGTTGCAAAAGATCCCTTTTCATACCGGTAGCATTATTTCACAAACCCTGAACTAAAATATTGTAATGATCTCATATGATTTTTATTTTATTTATGACTCTATAAATGTAAACTTTCTAATTAAAAAATTTATGATTATTAATCGCAGCTGTTCCACAGGCATGTACAAGTAATGTTTATCTTACATGTATTAGCTGCAACCCACACTAATATACAATTAAGTTAATCAACGATATTTTATAAATTAAACCATGATTATTATTTTATAAATAATAATATTAAATAGTGATTTTATTTTATTTTTCAGTTATAACGACATTTACTGAAACAAGGTACTCCATCCTATTTGGGGTCTTTCTTTTAAATTACCTTATGAGACACGGTAATTATGATGCTTCTTGATGTCGTTTTCAAGATAGAACTATTCACTCGACTAATTAAGTCACTTTGCATAGTAAATTAATCACGATTATTAAAAAATTCATTGTATTGAAAGATTTATTTTGAAATTTGATTTTATTATAAGTGAATCGGTTTATTCTATGAATTAATAGACGTAGTTAATTGATTAATTATTTAGTCGACTAAACTGATCCCAATTCTCACTTCACTATCTCGAATAATTACAGTAATTACTACCTCATTATATCGAATTCATTTTGTTTTATAAGCTTATAATGCAAAATGATATAAGACTGAAAACTAGGGTTTCATGTACTCCTTGTAATTAAATCTTTTTTGTCACCATTGCCACATTTATTGTAGTTTACAATGCATATGTGATTTAAATTGTGCAACTTATCCATGTTAACTGCTTCCTTGACAAACAATGGTGGTTATTGGTAATTCTTTTAGCAATAAACCTCAATTTAGACATTTGCTTAGCTTTTTATTTTGACCATTTTGTATGATTAATTGCAGTAATTAATAAATGAATTTGTATTATTATCACGGTAATATAAATACTATGTGTATTCTTGAAAATGCTACGAACATACAAATTGGTTATCTGGAAATTATTCAATCATTAATTTTCGTCACGAAATTCACAAACAATATTAAGTTCTTGAACTTCACTTCATTGCATATACATGTATTTATTAAAATGACTTAATAAATAATTAATATAAATCTATGTAAATTCTATAGTAAGCTTTCGCTCAAAGAGTAGCAAAGTGATGGCGCAAAATTTTGACAGTCACGTGATCACTGAGATCAACAACTGAAAAATAATCGGAGTTGAGATTTAATCTCAAACCCGATTATTTTTTCATTTGGCGCAGAATGTTTTCTGCCGGATATCACGGGGATGTCAAATTTTTACTTTTTTGCTCAGATGTGAGGATTGGCTGCGATAATCAATGCAGCAATATCACATGACTATATTCAATTTGATACGTGGGTACGTACGTACATAAAAAAAAAAAGAAAGAAATGATTAGTTAAACTCCACGTACGTTGTTAATTGTTATAACTTTAATAAAGCAATCTGACAATGTGTGCCTATAAATAAAACATTTATGTTAGCTTAGATTAAATAAATATACAAGACATTACAACACAACATGTTGTAAAAATTGGTACAGCGCTGATTATTTAACCATAGTATTTATTATCGATATTTTTCAATTTGAATATTTATTGTATTCTTTATGTTTTAAAGCGAAATGCTAATTTTATAGTACATCTTTTTATTTTCTGCATACAGATATGAGATCTAAAAAAAAAATTATTTTAACTCATGCTATTATCATTTTGCTTCATAAATTTCATAAATAACAAATAGATTCTCAAAATTTGATCCAATTCTAATTTAAAAACAGTCTTAGGCTTACAGTATCCTTAAAAATAAAATCTTTAATTATAAAAATAAGTTATAAAAAATAGGATCAAGAGTTGAGATTTATTTCGCCTTAAAAGTTTTTCAAAATAAAGAATATACTATATTTATGACATAATTTTATTTATATGAAAGAAAATCCCGACAACAAATCGTACTGAGTATTCTGATTCGAGATTTCTGCATCTTTCAATCTAATGAAAGGATTTGCACCATCAACTAAATCTAGGTACTTTTTAACGTAATTAAAAGTACAAATAGTGCTTTGATTGCTTGAAGAATGTCTACCATTGTTTCGAAATATTTGAGGTTGACCACCATTTTGTGGCCAATTAGTATTTTGCGATACTTGGAGTTGACTGCGGGATGCCTGACTCATAGTTCCAAAATTTTTTTAAGATAAAATTTCTGGAGGGAGAGATGGAGACTTTATTTATACTTTATTTCTATTTATAAATGTAATAAGGAAAACCTTTTCAACTCCTCTCGAAAAAATAATAAGGGTGCATTTAGGGAAGGTTCAAATAATAATTTATCAAAGATGCCAATAAAATTCAAGGCATGCTTATAAAAATAGCCCTAGTGGTTCCAATCTGAATGTCCACCGAGAAACATTGCATTATACTTGATCAAATATATTACAAATGATCGTTTATAATCTTGAATGTCCTTAAAAAAAGAGTTTAGACCTTTATGTCCCTACCTGTATGTGATTAAAGTGCCCTTATTCTAATGTAGGATCCTGCCCTAACACGATGCAAATGAAATAGTTTTTTATAAACGTTTCAATTTTGATTGATAATTTTCTCATTTGTGTTAAAAAAGCATGTGAATTTTCATTAGGTCAATATACTGTATCAAGTATATTATTGCTCAGAATTATCGTATATGATACAATACAATGCATAAATCTTTTAATTTAATAAAGTCCTTGATTAATATAAAATATATTGTGACGACTTAAAAAAAAAAAAAACGCGCAATTATTAATGATAATTGTAAACATGTAGAAAATTTTCTGCATTCATTTTTGATATGGAATTTCTAAAATATCATATCAAAAATCGATGTCGTAATTTCTCTATCATACACTGTATACTTTTGGATCTATACTGTGATCGTTACATTTACACATCTTCCACTTCCATTTCATTGCCAATCCCAGATATCGTAAAGGTTCGCCTTCAATTGAATATAATCTACCACAATTCACATAGAATCCGATGCAATTTCCATTTTTGGTCTGTGATTGTGTTGTAGATTTATTCCAAAACAAGTCGGAGAAAATAAAGAATGTCCACATCTACAAATAAGAAAAGAAAATAATGAAACTGGATATGTCAAGGGAAAATGAGATACGTTCTTGTGGGTATTTGAATATGCTTCACAAAATGCAATATAATGTCATGGTCAAACTTTTATAGATCAATTTAAACTATTTTTTAATTGAACTTACATTAACATTTTTGTAACGCATATGAATTCATTCACTCCTTAGGAATATTACGGGCTTTAGCGAAATTATTATTATATGATAACTATTTGAAATAGGATCTGATTGATGTTAGGATCAAATTCAGTGATTAGTTGTCAAGGAAATAACATAGATCCTTTATTATAATATTTCTTCATAATCCCTGAGTTAAAAATTAATGATTTGATATTTTATTTTTATTTTATTGCAAAGTATAAGTTTCTAATTTTAACATTTTAAAAAAACTTATAATTACGGATTACAACTAGTCTACTGATAGTAACGAGTCATTAATTTGTTTTTTACACGAACTAACGTAATCATGTGATATTTCATGCCATAGAAGATTGACAAATTAATAAACGATGTTTTATAAATGAATTCTTTATTTCTAATATGTTAAATAGAACAATTCTATTTTTACTTTCCAGTTGTAAAGACTTTGCTAAACATATTATTATCACGCATTTATTTATTCATTCAATGAATTTAGTAATTTTATCATATTAAAAAATCAGTACTATTAATAAAAACTAAATTATACTACTGCATAAAAAATATTTAAGCACTCTATATTAAGAAGTTCTAACTTTATTTTATTGAGAATTTTCAACAAGCTTCACTATAAATTAGTAAGATATATATTCGTCTCGTGACAAAAATCCTTTTTTTGGTTAACAATGTTCGTAAATTTATAGTCAACTGACCTAACTTTATTGCAGGGCTAATTCAATCATTGCAAATTTTAGTTTGCAATGATAAAATAACACAAGTCGTGTAACCTACTGTTTTTAATTGTTTCAAGTGCAAAATAACTGATTACGTTAAATTTATTTTTTTATGCAAGATGCTGAATACATGTATATTTTCGAGGCAATAAATAACAATGAATTTGTATTACAAATAAAGTACCAATATGTTTTAATCTTTTGGTCATTTGCATGTTAGGTATAAGTTCTATTCTTAAAATTGCTACAAATTTATGTAAATTAATGTCACGGTTAATATTGACCACAAATTTACACTTTTCAAATTGAGGTAAGTAATGTTTTATAGCTTTTAGTTTTCTTTTTATATAAATTCAAAAGATCGAGAAAGAGTAACTAACTTTTTATTTTCTCTTTCGCTTTTCTTATATACATAATTTTGACTCTTAATCAATTACATCATAATTTATCTTACGATGTTTAACTATACTTAATTACATAATGATTTGGTCATATGGTATTTGACTTTTTCATTTAATCGCTTATTTTTTATGCACCTTGACTGATTTTTTGATTGATTCTTATCACCGGTGTAACTATTAAGGTGGGAGAGCGTATACGTTTTACCAATTTAACTCTAATAGTTAATAGGAGATAGGTTTCTTATTTACTCGAATAAAGGTCTCTTCAGCACTACACTAGCTTACTTCCTTTATTTTTCTGTAAGTAAAATCGAAGGAAACTTCTCTACTTGTATTGTATTGTATTGGATTGTAGTCTATCGATCAATATATGTCTTTATTAAAGTCAAATTCATTCGTTTATATACATTTAGGTGGAATATAAGACACGTTAAAGTGTTATTTAGCACAATATAGTGCTGTTTAACACGCTAAGTGTTAAGGCATCTAAGCCTAACACGTTACCGTGTTATCGAGAAGTTTCGTGATCCGCGCATCTTACCACACGTACGTGCTATCACGTTAACGTGGTGAGTTAATTTAATTAAAGAAGCAAATTCACATGCCGGTCTACCGGTCCATACAGGTTTGAACGGGGAAACTAACTATTTTCTATGGCAATAAATTACTAAATATAGAAAAGGAATCTTTAACTAAATTAGGAAGGGGTCGGATTTTCTCCGTCACAAATTTTTAATTTGTGACATACTCTCCCTCTTGGGAAGAGACGCCGAGCAATTCATTAGCAGAGTTCAATAATTCAGTAAATTCTGTTTCCTTCACGGCTTTGGCTTCTTGGAGTAGGATGAAAATCTTCATCATACATATGAAATAACGTGAATGGGGTGATAGTAGAGGGTTAACGGAGACATTCCCTCCAGGGTCGAAACTTCGAATAGGAGACCCGGTGAGTAAGTATGTAATCCATTGGATTATTGGGTACGTTCTGCCGTTCCTAACCACAACCTTTTCAATCAGATCTTTAACCAATGCGCAACTATTTTTATTCACGAGCACGTGATTTGTACGATTTGTCCGAATATCTATATTTTGGTAAGGGTTGCCTTTGAGGCCTTCGCGGTCTTTCTTTTCAGAGCACTTGTTTTCGATAGGGTCCACTTCGAATGCCATCATTTCTTTCTGTACGGTACTGGCATAATTTCGAGGGCAAAATTTAAGACCGTCTAGTGCATTGGAATCTTCCCCGTTATGGTAACAATTACCAACCATAAACGCTCTATTAGCACTACCCGTATCATTCGATTTTTTATAATACTCGAATGCTTTATGCTCGTCTTCTTCCATTCCAAATCCATTTTGATAGCAATATCCAATGCTATAGATTCCGTCAATATTCCCCGTATCTGCTGCTTTCTGAGGATAATCGAAAGCCTTGATTTTATCTGCTAGTCCATTTCAGTAAGACTCTTTAACACTAGGCGGTTTTTCGACAGGTTTCTTTGCGGTAAGTATTTTTACCTCTCCAGTTCTTCTAAATTCGACAAGTTTTCTAACCCAATTTTCGCAGGCGCGCTTTAAATCTTCTCCTTCGAGAGGTACTTCGAATTTATCATCATTATTACCTTCATTCCTCTCATCCTCAACTAACGTATCACAATCACTTTCATCTGGAGGTTCGTCATACACAAAATTTTCTTCTAGGCTCACTTCCTCCAATTTATCCCACTTCCTTTCACTATCCATTCCAGTAGGCTTTCGATGATTCCATGGGATTTCTATTACAACGTCGATGCCGGTTTCAAGGCTAGATTCAAAAGTTCCTTCTACATCATCCATTTTGTCAACAACTTCAAAATCTTCGTTATCCTTCTTGTCGATTTCGTCCTTGTCTTTATCCTCTTCAACTTCGTATGCCTTTGTTTCGTCCTTTTCAACTTCAACTCCATTTTCGCAGCAAGGTACAACCGTATTCATTTCGTCGACACTTCCTATTTCAGCAACTCTTATTCGATCATTAGGTAGGTCTTCTTCTTTTTCTTTTCTTTCATCTTCATACTTATCCATTTCGACCTCTAATTCTTTCTTTTCGTCCCTTTTAATTTCACTTCTGTTTTCGCAATAAGGTCCAAGGGTGCATATTCCATCGGCGGTTTCGATCTCTGATGCCAGGGTCAATTCCAGTACGAGATCGTCACATGCGGCGACTAATTTTTGGAGGAGTTTGAGGTCAAGCTCAGTACGCTTGAATGTTTCTTTAGAGGTTTCGTTAGGGATATGATAGGCGTCGAATACTTCAGTTACGGTGGGACTTTTCTGTTGGGGCATGGTTTTGGGGACTTCCTCAGGGGGTACTCAAATGTGCGAAGGTAAGTGTATGATTTCTTCTGTTCCTTTATTGTTATCAACTTTTATTATATTTTCTATTATTTTTAATGTAAATTCTAGGACTTTTGGAATTTGATTATCATCGATGGGGTCACAAACACTTTGATCTATTATTTCGTTAAACTCCTCAAGCTGTTCTATGGTAAGTCTTTTGAGAAGGGTATTACACTTTTGACCCAAACGTTTTACATTCGGACATTCAAGGATGGGATGGCTTGCTCTTTGACAATGGGAACATAGTTTCCTACGGGTAGATCGAGATCTACTATATTGTCGTGGATCTTGAAAGAATTGTTTTTGCAGAGGTTGTGGATGGATAACAGGAGTCTGGCAAGGGGTTTTCCAGTATACTTGATTTCGGTATTGGGAGGTTTGCTTCAGAGGTTGATGAGGCTCGAATTGACATGTAGAGGATGCGGTTTGCGATTGTTTAATAAGTTGTGCAAGTTGGTAAATCAGGTCGGACGAAAGGGTAGATAGATTTGGGTTGAACATTACAAAGACTAAGGAAATACTACAGGTAAGTATAAGACGACTTCGGGATTTTTGATTTTTACTCTATATAATTCGACATGAAATCTAAAAACAACGGGGTTTTATAAAATATAACTTTAAAACAGTATAACTAAAAGAAATTACAGAATAACGACAGGTAATAAATCTACGAGATACTAAAATTATAGGAACACTACAAACGCTGTGTGATCCACACAATCAGCACCAAATGTAACTATTAAGGTGGGAGAGCGCATACGTTTTACCAATTTAACTCTAATAGTTAATAGGAGATAGGTTTCTTATTTACTCGAATAAAGGTCTCTTCAGCACTACACTAGCTTACTTCCTTTATTTTTCTGTAAGTAAAATCGAAGGAAACTTCTCTACTTGTATTGTATTGTATTGTATTGGATTGTAGTCTATCGATCAATATATGTCTTTATTAAAGTCAAATTCATTCGTTTATATACATTTAGGTGGAATATAAGACACGTTAAAGTGTTATTTAGCACAATATAGTGCTGTTTAACACGCTAAGTGTTAAGGTATCTAAGCCTAACACGTTACCGTGTTATCGAGAAGTTTCGTGATCCGCGCCTTTTACCACAAGTACGTGCTATCACATTAATGTGGTGAGTTAATTTAATTAAAAGAAGCAAATTCACATGCCGGTCTACCGGTCCATACAGGTTTGAACGGGGAAACTAACTATTTTCTATGGCAATAAATTACTAAATATAGAAAAGGAATCTTTAACTAAATTAGGAAGGGGTCAGATTTTCTCTGTCACAAATTTTTAATTTGTGACACCGGCATAATTACCCCGACCGATCCCGGACAATCAATTACCCGTGACCCGATCGATGATACTCGTGATCACGGAATCGCAAACACGAAGCTTATTTCCTTAAGTATTGTTTTTCTCATATGTAAAATTCTTCTTTTTTTTTTTTTGACTCTTATACTTATTTATCTTAATTCTGCTTCTATCATCACTTCTTTCACAATGTACTTGGAAGTCCAACTTCCACCGGAGAACCGATCTTGCCCGTGACAGGAGCTAGACCCCACTTGACTTACGTCCTCGAAGTCAACGCTATTTATGATCGGTTCGACGTTTGTAATTTTCCTCCCTTTTTTCAATTTTTTAACCCTGTTCCTAGTAAAGGGCTCACGCAATTCACTTCCATCTACTTCTGTTAGATAAAATTGGTTGTGGCTCCCTATCTTCCTTACAACATAGGGTCCATTCCATCGGTAATCGAACTTTCTCGCTGAATTATCAAGGGTGGAGTCATATACTAGTACAAGATCCTCTACGCCAATAGGTTCCCTATTTCTGATATTTTTGTCATAGAACTCCTTCTACTTTTCTTTTGCTTTATCCTTTTTCTCTCGTGCTTCTTTTAACTCGTGCACAAGACCTTTCATCTGTTTCATCTGAAATTCGAGTAGTTCATCAGTTGTCCACTCCCTCTTCGTCACCATTACCTGATAACTCTCCAACGTTAATTCTATGGGCTCCACAGCATCACGACCATAAACTAATTGGAAAGGTGAAAAGCCCAGATCATTTACGGTAACATTTACAGCCCAAATCGCTTCACGTAGATACTCATGCCATTTGTTTTGTCTTTCCGAGCAAACCTTTCTCAAAATTCTTGTTAGCTTTTGAGCCGTCCTTTTTGCCTTACCATTCACCTCAGGGTAATAACTAGCCGAAAAACTATGGTTGGTTTGGAGTCGCAAGGTGAGTTCACTAATTATGCCGTTTTTGAATTCCTTTCCTCGATCCGAGATTAGTTTGGCAAAACACCCATGTCTCAATATAATATCCTCCCATAGAAATTGGGTTATATTTTCTGAAGTTTTCCTTCTTAGCGCCTGTCCTTCCACAAATCCAGTCAAATCTTCCACCACAATAACTATATGTTCATGCCCGGTAGTTGTCCGTGGCAGCAGTCCTATACAGTCAACGAATATTTTATTAAAAATCCAACTTGTTGCCGTTATATAAATTGGTTCGGGTGGCATCTTGGGTCCACTTTTTTGGCATGCCTCACAAGATGAGACATACATTTTGACGTTCTTATATACTTTTCCTATAGCCCACTCATTTTTCATTAAGACCTTTTGAGTCACCGCATTGATTCCTCGATGACCGCCTTCCTCTGCCAATCCTTCGTGATTTGCCTTTAAAATTTGCATTTTTTCCTCTTCCCTGAATATTACACTTCTTGGCGGCCTTCCTTCTTCTGCCCTCTATATAATTGGCCATCAATTATACAATATCTTCGTACCTTCCGCCAAAGTCTCTTTAAATCTTGCTTACTTGCATCAGAAGGCCATGAAAAGGTGTTAAGGTAATTACGCACTACCTCTAAATCCATCAACTTAATATCTTCCGGACTTATATACATTATCAAAGAATCAATAAAATCCTCGTCACTATTTGTTTTATTTACGGGAGGATCAGGTGATCTAGGCATTCCATCGGCATTCCCATGATCCTTTCCTGGTTTATAGCGTACATGAAAATCAAAAGATTATAGTGCTAGCACTCACCTCATGAGACGTTCTTTTAATATAGCTTTATTAAACAACCAGCTCAGGGCCTAGTGATCCACCCATACATCAAACGTTGTTCCAGCTATGTAACGTTCATTCACATTACATCCAAAAACAACCCAGACACTCCTTTTCAGTCACACTGTAATTTATTTCATAGGATACAGGTCTCAACTTCCGGTCCCCATCTCTCTGTTCTAGCACTGCTCCAAGCGCAACATCACATGCATCGGTACAAAGTTGATAGGGACACTTCCCGTCAAGTGCCTCCTGCCAGTCCGGCCCTTTCAACACAGTTTCACTCATAAAAGAAGTTTTTAAAATACGAAAAGCCTTGTCCTGTTCTTCTCCTCAGTGGAACCTGACTTCTCTTCTAGTCAAGTCGGTCAAAGGCTTTGCGATTCTACTAAATTCTTTTATGAAGCGTTGATAATAATTTACTACCCCCATGAACGACTGGACTTGTTTAAGGTTTGTTGGCCATTTCTATGCTTCAATTCTTTCAACCCTTTTTGGGTTTGCCCTAATTCCTTCCTTACTAACAGCAAAACCATACATGTGCAGCTCTTTATAGAGGAGGAAACATTTTTTCGCGGCAAAGGTCAAGCCGGCGCTTTTGAATTTCTTGGCTAATTTAACGAATGTTTCGATATGAAACTCTTTAGACCTATTAGTCCACAACCCGATGTCATCTTGATATGCTCCTGCAACCTCTTTCCATTCCTTGCCCTCTAGTAGTGTATCAATAAAACATTGAAAAGTTTCACTGGCATTCTTAAAGCCCATACACATTACAGCATATTGTAGTGTACCCAATGACGTCGAAACAACGACCTTATCCCAGTCTTCCTCTCAGATGCGAATTTGCCAGTATCCTTTAAACGCATCCACGCTGGAGTACCAATCATGCCCTGCTGCCTTTTCTAAAATGTCTTTTATCAATGGCAGAGGATAACTATCTTTGATTATATGCTTATTAAGGGGTCTCATATCACCAACTACACGAAAACAATCTGTCCCTCCTTCCTTTTTTCTTACTGGGAAACAGTGGTAAGCATATTGTCCTGTTCCTTTTTCTAGTAGTCCATTTTTTATTATTTCTCTTAAATGTTTCTCGAACAATTTAGCATGCTCTGGGTTGTTGATTCTAATAGGCGCATTCGAGTTGGAGGTATTACCTTTCCACCCGTACGAACTTCACATTGTACCAGGTCAGTTCTTCCTATCTCAAATAGATCAAAAGCAAATACGTCTGGTACTTCTTTAATTAACCATTCCCTTATTTGTTGTTTTTCAATTTTCGACAAGTTGTCCCCGATATTTACTAGGCCGCAATTTTCCTCTGTGAGTCGCATTACCAACTCTGGTCCCATTCCTTTAATCATTCTATCTTTATTTTCATCTTCCTCCAGCCAACATACTATTCTTCCTTCATGTTTAGTTTCAATTACGTTGTGACTATCAATACTACTAACCTCTCTAATTACTAGACTACTGGCATTTGTACTCTTATCCGCAATGCTTCCCATTTGTCGTTTTACCTCTTCTGGTCGTAACATTTCAACTTAAATTCTTCGAACCTCCATCACATCTTCAACGTCTTTCTAATTTTCTTCATCTTCTTTATCCCTTTCGTTTATCCAACTGGTCAGTACTACTGAGGTTACAAATGCTGCTTTTCTCTTCTTCGATTCAACATTACACCAGAGTTTATTATCCTTCCATTTTAAACTGCACCTAGACGCAGCTAACCAGGGCATACCGAGCAACACATCGAACTTGCAGCTTCTATTATGTAAAATTCTTGGTACACGATAATACCTTCCATGTCTATCTCAACATTTACGACGCACCCCACAAATCTACTCAAACGATCATCTGCTATACGTCCGCCTTTAGTGACTGGTTGCCATGTGAAACCTCGTTTTCATGCATACTTTTCATGCATTAAATTTAAACAAGACCCCGGATCCACAAGTGCCGAAACTATTTTGCCGTTAATTCTAGGTGTACTCATGGGTACACCTTCCACTTTTAGTTCATCTTTCTCAAGTACTCCCTGGATAACTCCAATTTTAGCATTCATAAAAAGAACATCATTCTCTTGCTTCTTCCTCATCAGTGGTTTAAGTACTTCCATATGAGCCTTGGGAGACCATCTAAACAGTTAACCTAACGTGATACTTATTTCTTTATCAGCTATTAGCTTAAGAATATACATCTCTTGAGTCATCTTAGTCATTGGTACATATATGACAGATTCCTTATCAGGAGTTTTATACTTAGTTACTTCAACAGGATTTAACGACTCCTCTCGCCTTTTTCTCTTGGATGCACGTGTTACCGGTGCTTCACCCTCAATCGATCTCCGTCTTTTACCAAGATTCCTGACATCAAACAATGCCTCATCCTCCTCCACATGTATCATAAGGTACTCATCCTCATTTGGCACTGCTTTTTCCGTAATTTCGAAAAATCTTATATCAGCGCCTCTATCGTCCGGACCACCTGCTTGGTCACTCCAGTTTATATTTGACTGATCTACATTTCGATTTTGACCTGGTCGATTAGAACAATCACGTGCCATATGTCCTTCTTGATTACATGCATAGCATCTTCGTGGTGTAGTGCTTCTATTCTGGCCCACATTTCCTCTATTCTGTATCATGTTTGAAGCTGAAGATCTATGTTGTGACGGACCACATCTTTTTTCCATAAGAGTTTGTACGGCTTTTGATAACTCTACGATGCTATTTCCATTCGATCGAGCCTTTCCATATTTAGGGAATGTTGTTCACTGACTCGACAAATCCTTTTTGCCTCATGTGCATTGGAGAGTTCGTCTGATTTGTTTTTTTCTGACTTGTTTACTCCTCCAGTAGCAATTCGGACTGGACTTTTGCTAATATATTCTCTGTCACGATCATATTTCTCCATCTTAACCGCCAAATCTTTTGCAGCTTCGTACGTATCCGGCCGTGCACCAATAACCCTTTCCCGGTATGGACTTTGAAGTCCTTATATGTAACATTCCCTTTTTCAAGGTCTCTTAATTGATTTTTTACTTTGGTAGTGTAAGCGTCGAAGCAATTGGTGTACATTTGGACAGTATCACCGGTTTCTTGGACCATGTTTTTTAGACGCTCCAACTTTTCATTGATGTCGGACGAGGTCGCCCAATTTGTTATCATTGCTGTTTTCAGGTTATTCCAGGTTGAATGGGCTTTCCTTAATTGCATCATTGATGGATTCAGCTTGTCTGTGATATGTAATACAATCACATGCACTTCTTATTATCGTTCAAATCCTTTGAGGCTGCATATGCTTCGAAGTAAATTAAAAATTCTTCTATGTTCTCGTGACCCGTATAGATGGGTTTAGTTGGATCAAATACCCCCATATTAGCTTAGTCCGTAAGTTGAACTGGTGTATCATATAGGTTCTTCCACCAATGTGATTCGATACCGGTAGGTTTGTCTAGATACTTATTTGATATACTTTAATTTGATACTATTGGTTTCTTTTTTTTTTTTTTTTTTTTTTTTTTTTTTTTTTTTTTTTTTTTTTTTNTAACAATAATACTACTCCTTGCGCAGTACCTATTTACGTCCCAGTACTAGGGTATTTGCATGACTTATGGGTACTCACTTTTTTTATACTTTCTCTTCTTTTTATTACAGTATACCGTTATTCATTTTTTTTTTTTTTTTTAGCAAAATCTGAGTTCGGCTTCTGTTAGTTACGAATTAATTACTTGAGAGGGCTATTGTACCCAGGTTCTTCTGTCACAGTTAATATTGACCACAAATTTACACTTTTCGAATTGAGGTAAGTAATGTTTTATAGCTTTTAGTTTTCTTTTATATAAATTCAAAAGATCGAGAAAGAGTAACTAACTTTTTATTTTTTCTTTCGCTTTTCTTATATACATGATTTTGACTCTTAATCAATTACATCATAATTTATTTTACGATATTTAACTATACTTAATTACATAATGATTTGGTCATATGGTATTTACTTTTTCATTTAATCGCTTATTTTTTATGCACCTTGACTGATTTTTTGATTGATTCTTATCACCGGCATAATTACCCCGACCCCGACCGATCCCGACAATCAATTACCCGTGACCCGATCGATGATACTCGTGATCACAGAATCGCGAACACGAAGCTTATTTCCTTAAGTATTGTTTTTCTCATATATAAAATTCTTCTTCTTTTTTTTTTTTTTGACTCTTATACTTATTTATCTTAATCCTGCTTCTATCGTCACTCCTTTCACAACGTACTTGGAAGTCCGACTTCCACTGGAGAACCGATCTTGCCCGTGACAATTAATAACCTTAGAAACTACTTTATTATTAGATGGAAGGCAGAAAAATAGCTTCTTTGGTAAAAATATCAGATATTTTGACCCTATTAATTTTAGAATTTACTAGAATATTATACTAATAATAAAAATATTTTATATGTTATAATAGTTTTATATATAGTATTACAGTACTATATATTATTCCATATTAGCAGATCTACACATTCTAAACCATTAGTTACAAACATGGCATCGAAACGAAACCTACCCAAAACTAGTTTCGGGAGAGCTATAATCCGA
Source organism: Gigaspora rosea (assembly GCA_003550325.1). Lineage (NCBI taxonomy): Eukaryota > Fungi > Glomeromycota > Glomeromycetes > Diversisporales > Gigasporaceae > Gigaspora > Gigaspora rosea. The sequence goes on along the minus strand of QKWP01000016.1, from coordinate 151,496 downwards.
AACTAGTTTCGGAATTTTTAAAAAAAATCAAAACTCCAAAACCCGAAATCCCGAAACTATACTCCGAAACCCAAAGCTATAATCCGAAACCCAAAGCTATAATCCGAAACTTAAAATATAATATACAATCTTTAAAATTTATTATAAACTTATATTTATTTTAATAATATCTTTAATAAACAATACATTTATAAAAATTAATACAAAATATAAAATATCAGATATAGTATATATAATATAATATGAATAAATTTTATAGAAATTATTACAAAATATAAAATATAATATATATAATATAATATTAATAAAAAAGTTTATATTATAGGTGATATAAAAAAAACCTTAATATTTAAGGAAAAAATCTCTATATATAATATAACATTAAATACAAATAAAAATATAATTATTTAAATTTAATAATAATAAATTTCATCAATATCATCAAAATGTTTTTGTGCTATTTGGCTAGGATCATAATCATCTTGATCTTCTAAATCTTGAATAAAAGTATTTAGTTCTTCATCATTATTTAAGTCTTCTGTTATTTGATTATCATCTGTGTCATCAAAATTATGATTTTCTAAATCAATTATTTCTAATAAATTTAGATTTTCCCACACAGTTCCTTCA
>QKWP01000016.1:106293-146908 GCA_003550325.1 Gigaspora rosea | reverse complement strand
AAAAAAAAACTCCAAATTCGATTTTCTTGACAACATTCATGTTTGTGTGTATGCATAAGCAAGCCAATCAGAACGTTTTTAACGCGAGCACATCATAGAGATTTACCATATTGCGGCCATTACATAAGTCATATTTTAGCGAATATTACTTAGCTTTGATATTTGTGGCTTTTTGATTATTTGCGGTCATCACATGTGTCATATTTTAGTGAATATTACTTAGCCTTGATATTTGTGGCTCCTTGATTATTTATTTACGGGATTTGCATAAATAAAGTCCATGCGATGCATATTCGTGATGTTTAAGTGCATAAATTCACGTTTTTACTGCGTTTAGTGCATTATCCAATTAGTTATGAGATTTTGCGGATGTATGCCATTAAAAATGCCTTAGTAACCATATACTTCGTAATATTACATATCACTCCGTTCCTGGTATAAATAACGGTAAAATAACAATACTAACTAAAAATAGAAAAAGTTGATCATAAAACACCGGTATGCGCATACACGAACAGTAGAAGTATGTTACACCAGCACAGCACATTGATATGTGAAATGATAGTTTTTTAACGCCCAACCCAATGTAAGATTTTGCGAACGACATTCTAGATGGCAGGTAACCATACGCCCGTCAATTTGCATGACTACGTTCCTGGTATTATCAAATAATCTGGACAGCAAAAATTCTGACCAAATATTTACGAAAATGGAAAAGTCTATCAACTTTATGTGGCCTTCTAACAAAATGACCGGAAATGCAAAAAAGATCATAATCGATTTTGCAATAATAAAACCCTAATCACGTATTCATACACATAAAGCCTTAACACGCTAAGAAATTAGGCGCTCGAATTACCGTTCAGCAGCATTTAAGATGGTCCATGCGATGATAGACATGTGAAAATTAAGCATCAAGATGGTCCCTGCGATGATAGACAGGTGAAAATTAAGCACCAAGTGATATATAGTATCACGTGGACCAATCAGAACCAAGATTTTGCGGAGTAACATCATTTCAATTGCCGTAAAACCATCACTCCGTGATATTCATCACTACGTTCCTGGTATTCAATATTATTCCTTAAAGAATTATAACTGTCTACCTACGTACAAGCATTTTAGTCACATTTTAGTCTACGCCACGCATGTGACAATTTACTGATAATATATACCTACAACTAATAAAATTTCAATTCTAACACTATATGTCACGTAGATTAACGCTGTATGTAAGATGGCTGTGAGGAAATGATTACATATTAGAGTTGCTGGTAAAATTAAATTAAGCTGGTGAAACTGTTGATTGGATATTTACTATATTAGTAATCAGTTTAGGTAGTCACCAGTAGAGATGCAGAAAGATGGTGACGTATGGTTACATCAAAAAGATGTGCGGTTTGTCAAAAGTGCCGTAACAGCATATGTCGACACTTGTCAAAACTAAGGTTTTGACCTCAACTCTATTATTAGACGTGATACAGGCAGGGACCTGCAAAATCTGTGATATAATTTAGAAAAATGTGTTTTCGATATCAGTAAATTATTTGATTTTACTGCTAATTAATAAGTACAGATTGAATTACGTTTATTTATCAGTACATAAATTCTAAAAATTTATCTAATTACAATTTTTTAAAAACTTTGTTGCACTAAATTTCATTTCGACTGGTTGTGTGCTTTACAATTGTTAAAAAAGTATTTGTTATCATAGCTTTATTTTCTTGATAATATTATTATAGCTGTTTAATCTGCTTGAAAAATATAGTTCCTGTAATCGAAGCAAATCGAAGTAAATCGAAGTAAAATACAAAAATTTTGCGATTTGCTTCGATCACAGCATTCACAGATTTTGAATGCAATGATAAATGTAATTTAACTTGATGGATGTGATGATAAACTTAATTTAAATTAAATAAATTAATAGTACAAGAGTTGAAAAGTCAAACATTGTTTAAAAAGTAAATAAATTAAAAGCGAAAATTATTAATAAAGTAAAAGTCGTCAACATGCTTTTAATCGGTGAAATAGATTCTAACAATCCTGCCGATGCTACTTCAACGTCTGAATCAGAACTAGCAATAATCGGCCTCAAAAAAGAGATAATGAGGTGGAACTGTTTTCGACAAAGTATGTGACTATGTGATCAAGTAAATCCAGGACAATATAATGCGAAATGTGTTCACTACGGAGAATTCTAGAACTTTTCGACCCTTAAATGGTTTATTGGGGTAAATGAAACGTTTAAAAGTTGGAAAACTTGACCAAAAATTAAGGTTTACCACATGGCAGTGAATTTACTTATTTCGATGTTGGACTGACTGAATATGAACTACACAAGATGGTAAAGATTGCAACGATCGCGATTATATCAAGGATGAGGAGGAAATAAGTAGAAATAAAGACAACATTGACGCCTATGAAGAAAGCTCTAATTCATCATGCCAAGCTATGATTTTAGAAACATTGTAACATACGGGATCCAGTCTTTCAAGATAGAGAAGTCACGCAATTTGAATTTCTACCAATGTTTGCAGATACTAATACTAACATTGAAGACGGTGTTAGCATTACTTTAATCCAGAGGATCTTGTCGATACTGTTTTAAGTGTTGAATTAGAAATTCAATAATTACCGTATTTAATTTAAAAATGCGTGACTATGCTGTAAATTTATTTGCATTAAAAGAATTCAATGCTTTAATCACTTTAAATGTAAAAAATTTAAGTTGAATGCATCTAATTATTAAATCTTCATTTTGCAATGTATGCTACATTCTAAATGAAAAGTATTTTCGTAAATTACATTATACTACATACTAAAGAACTATTTATAAGTCACTCTCGTATTAGTGAACTGATTCTTCATTCCATTAATAAAATTTTAAGAATCTATTATATCGAAAGTTTATTAATAAATTTGCTATCAATCATATCGAAGGTATGTAAAATTTGTTTTCCGAGAGAATTTCAAATAGACCGGTTTTGATTTTTTTAATTGGTCATCATATTGAGAGTTTACTATACAAGAATGATTTGTATCGTCGAACGTTACGACAATATCTAATGTTACAACATAAGTCAAAATTATGGCATATAACTGATATTACTACAAACATCAGCTGTGGCTTTTTGACATGTCGGTCACACTTTGAGTTAAGCCCGTGAATGCTACAAAAATATTACGCAATACATCATATATCTATGTCGTACGTCGGAATGGAATTATTGTGGATTTAGAATCCACCAAGATTGATTCCAAATAAACATAAGTTGTAATAGAATTCTAAAATGTGCCTGAGTCGTTACTTCACTGAAACTATAAAAAAATTAAAAATATTATTATTATATATCTATTATGTTTTTATTATGTTTTAAAAAAATGTTATAATTACTAGTTATAAGTTAATAATAATAATATAAATAATATATATTAAAACTGTTTTAGTAATATTAATAAAAACATTTTTAAAACATTATTAAACTAAATAAATTTCATATTTATATATAATATAAATATTTATATTATATAAATATATTATATTATAATATATTTTATAATATTAAATATAATATAAATAAAACAAATCAATAATATAATGATTTAGACAAATGTGTTTACCCCAAAATCTTGCAAAAAAGATTTTTTATTAAAATACGAAGGATGGTTTCATAAGCAAAATTACGAGATATAAGCATTTTTTAAAAATAATTTTGGTTTAAAAAATATTTTTAAAAAACTTATTTTAATATATTTTTAAAATATAATAATAATGTTTTTATAATATTTTTAATAATATTAAAATAATGTTTTAAAAATATTTTAAAAAAATTATTTAAATTTTTTTTTAAAATATAATAATAATGTTTTTATAATATTTTTAATAATATTAAAATAATATTTTAAAATATTTTTAAACAATTTATTTTAAAATATTTTTAAACAATTTATTTTAAACTATTTTTAAAATATAATAATAATGTTTTTATAATAATTTTATAATATTTTTGAAACAGATTTAAATTTTTATTTTATTTTTAAAATTTTTATTATTAATATATTATAAAAACATTATTAAAATATTTTTTTATATAAAAGCATATTTATTATATTTTCAAAATATTATTATTTTATTATAAAAACATATATACTTTTTTTTAAGTTTCAGTAAAGTAAAGAATTCCAATTCAACCTACACTAAAGTTATGTGTATTCCAAATTATTTCATAAATGATTTGTTTTGAAATTTAAGTCACTTAATAAAGGGTTTATTTTTTAAAGCATTACATGAAATTTTTGCATACATGATTAGAATTTCGTATGGTACAAATTTTTCATTTGCAATGAATTTTTTCACACGCGCTTTTGTATTTGGAGTTAATATTATCTAATTGTGAGAAAGATTGCATAATAGACACTTCTTGAACGTTTACGTACGTTGAAAAAACATTCGTTATATGATAGAAAATTTTGTGCTCGTTATATCTGAAGGTGATAGGAACGTTCAAATCTCCAAGGTCGACTGTACTACAGTATTTAATTCTAGAAACTTATAAGTAATCTAATAATGTCGGAATTGTATCCAAGCAATATGTGTCATTCGAGGATCTTGCATTGGGAATGCCTTTCGATCGTTTTTTTGTATTTTCTGGATCTATGTAAAAACCTTAATACAAATAATCAAAGAATTCACGTGCTATAAAGGATTTACGTCGACTAATTAATTAGTCGATCTGCAAAAATATTTGGAAAGCATTTCTTCAAATGCATTATGGCCAAAAATTAATAATCTTGAGATTTAGTAACCGTATAGAGTTTTTGCAAAGGACGAAAAAGTGAAATAATAAAATCATAAAAATGGTTTATTTATTTTGACATAACGATATGATATATGGCATTGAATTTAAAATCAACTTGATATTAAATTTATAATCATCAAATTTAGAATCAACTTAAGTTGCTTTTAAGTTTCGTATCAACTTTGGTTGCATTTAGAATTCCGTTCCAACCTAAGTGGATTCTAAATCCGCAATAATTCCATTTCGACGTACGACATCTACATCTATAGTAACCAGTTTTACCAGCAACTCTAAGTCATACCATTTGTTAGATCGTGCAAATTAGCTGACATGCCTATGATCCAATGAACCTTAATAATCTAATGTATATTTTATAACAATATAACGAAATTTATTAATACCATTTTTCGATCTAAAAATATAAACGATACAATACTATAATTAGGCTTAGATTCAGATAATTAACCAATTTTGCGCTTTTCAAACATAATTTGTTTATATTTTTTATAAAATTTGTTTATTGATTAATTTTCAAAGAACTTTTCTGAATTAAGTATTAACTATCACGGTAAAGCATTATAACCATCATATTTACATTGATGCTTAAAAATATCGCAACATTTAAAAATTTATAAATGGTGACTTGTCATAAAACTAAATATAAAAGAGGTTTATGGAATTAGCAAATAACAATAATATCTTTAGATGGTATCAAAGTAACATATCTTTCCACTTCTTTTTTAATATCATCATCATCCAAACTAGAATAATTGCTTAAACCCACGTATTTCAAAGTTCTTTTTCGTTTACAGAATTCGATTATCGCATTAGCTTTTTTCTCGTTATTTAAACTATCAACCAGTAGAATTTTTAAAGGTGCATAACAATTATTGAGCCAAATATCAATATATAAATTTAACCAAGTATTACCTAAGTCAATATATTGCAATGTCAATGGTAATATTTCTGCAAACTGCTTGGCTCGTATTTTTATTTCTTCTTTTGGTATGCAATCATAGTGCCATAACGTGAGAAATTGAAGGCTTTGTAGATTACCAATAAACTCTAGGAGCTGTGTGGGAAACTCAATTAATGAAATATCAAGATGTGTAATGTTTGGGCAGAAGGATTTAAGAGCTTTTAGTAATAATAATGTCTCATGCCCATCGAAATCAAGTTTTAGTCGTTGCAATAATAAGCCAATCTTTTCTAAAATTTGTATTATACTCGGTGTATCATTCAAGCAATCAGTAATTTCTAAAGTGTTGATTTTATAATGGCTTGTGTCCAATATTTTCAATAATTTCATTTTTTTGCAATACCTGATGCGAAAAGTTTCTAAATTTTTGCAATTCATCAGAACTTCGAACTCTTCGTTATCAGCACTATTTTCTAATATAACTTCTTGTAATGATTTTTTTTGACTCTCTAAAGCAGAAATGATACCAAAATATTCGATAGTAATTCCTCCTCCACTAACTAAGGCGAATTTCCTAAGTTGCTCTTGTGATTTAATAACATTTATAAGTGCATGATTGACTTCTGACCCATAATCATAATAATATTCAAGCTCCAATGCACTAATTTTTGTAACATTTTTTGCCAAGATTTTTAATAATATAGTAGCATCTTCGATGCTGTAGTCTGATATTCCTCTTAAAGATAAATCTTGAAGTTGTGAAAAAAATTGTTCATTTCGTTCTAATGAGTAATAGATTTCTGGTTTAAATTCATGAAAATATATATTTAATTTGTGCAAAGTGGCACCACTCTCAACAAATAATTTAAATAGTAAATTAATAATATAATAACACAATGGACTATAATACCAACAAATATGCTGGAATTCGATCCATTTTTAAACTTTACTTTCTAGACTTGATAAATCGAGAACTTTTAAAAACCTTGCATAATTAAATAACGTATCGGAAAATTTTACATTTATCCCATATTCTTTCAACACGGATTTGTCGTTTTCGCCAAGAGATAAAAAGTATTGTGAAATGAATAAAGAGTTTTTATTGAATGAAAACGGATTTTTCCAAAGGATTGGAATTGTTATTTTGCACCAATATCTGTTCACAAGCGCGCAAGAGTATAAGGAATAGAATTCATTATTTAAATTAATAAGAATATTTTCCAATAATTCGGGTATATCTCCCATAAATATTTTTGATGCCATATGAAATGAGAAAAAAAAGTTTGAAGTAAAGATTCGTTTTTGTAGTGTAACACTAGATAGCTGCGCGACGTCTTCGCGCGAAACCAGGAACGAAAGACTTGATAGTGGTTAGATTTGATTGTTTTTTTATTATTAACTCAATTAGAATATAAGAGAAAGGAAATTCAATCATTCTTTGTCGTTTTAAATAATAATTATTTATTATATAACAGCAAAAAACTTTATCAAGTTTTTAACATCTGTATAGACTGTTATGCATTGATGTATACACAAGTATATAATATAATGTAAGCGGTGGTTTGGATGGCGGTCTAGTAATTAAAATACAACTTAAAAACATGAATATTTGTCATCATTATTATTATTACGGACAGGGCTGACGAATTATTTAAAGAATTAATATAGAACGATTCATAAATTTAAATACAATCAATTCCTATATTCAAATAATTCATTTTTATGCAAGAAACTCAGCGATTATAAAATAATTTGGAAGGCAAAAATCCAGCAAGAAAATCAAATAACTAAAAGTTTACATACAAAGTTTTCAAAATCATAAAACTTTGTTTAGCTCAAAATAGTTTGTAAATATCAGATAATCAAACAGTAAATGCGAATTTTGGAAATCAATATTTACGATTTTACAAGCGTTGTTCATTGTGTTAATGTTATTGTTATGTGTAGGTAATCAAAAATTAATAATATAAAAATAGAAATCGAATCTTCAGAATAAGGGTATTATTTCTATATAAAAAGGTATAACGGCAATCAAGGTTAGCAATTAAGCGACGACCATGAGAAAATAAATTACAGAATCAGGTATTGCACTTTCAAAGTTAGACTAACAATTTTATGCGACACAAAATAAAGAGCAAGTGTTACATCGGATGTGAAGATGTAAAATGTGAAATTTCTACATGCATTCACACCCTTGCTTCGCCATATGCATTTTATCCAATAAGATGCAAGATTTTGCGTACGAACGCCATTTATTTTGCAATATAAGCATACTACATTCCTGGTATTCGAGAAAATAATCCAGTCATTTACCATCCTTGCTGATAGCTACATTAAAGAAGTTTATTTTGAAAACTTTTAACTGATTAAATAATTAATGAAAGTATAATGACAAATTTTTAACAACTTGGTAAAATAGTGTACAATTAATACAAAAGATAAACAACAAAAATAGTAATATATAAAATAATATTAATCGATGCATATTCTAGTGTTGTAATTAGTGTTTCGATCCTATTCTTTAAGGGCCATCCGGATTAAATTCGGATCCTACTTTGTGTATCCGGATGATAATCCGAATCTGGATAAATCCGAATTCAATTATTGAATCCGGATTCTATATGAGCACAAAGTGCTATCACTTTACTCATTACATTTACGAATTTGGCTACAAATGCTATGAAACCAAATTTGAATAGTTTATTTCAAATACTGTATCTAACAAAATGAAATGTCAATTTCGAATTTAATAAATTAACAAAAAACGTGTCAGACAAATGCAGTGAGCTATGCGAAATATAATTAATTTTTGTGTATCAAAAGATTAAGATCGAATTTTAGTGTAGGAAGTTCTATAACAAATTAATGTAAGTTTTTTTTTAGTTATTACTCGAGGTAGGAACGTCCCGAGTGCCCCGAGTTTGTAGATCGTTACACAATTTATTAATGATTTTTTTTTATATACTTTTTTCGGAAGATTATCTCTTCTATGAACCCAGTCAAGTATACTAAGAAACTTGAATTTTTCATGCCGTACTATAATACTTTCAGTTGAATCATTTTGAATCATTCGACCTTCATATTACAATTTACCTACCGAAGTTATAAGTAAATTGCAATCACTACGTTGACGAAATCTTTTGTGTTGAACAAAAAAAAAAGGTAAAAAAAAGTTTAAAATGATTAATAGCGTTAGTGTAGGAGGAAGTAATTAGTTCGTATATTTTTTTTATTATACGTGTTGCATAGAAATCCTTTAGGAAATTAAAAGTATACGAATAATATTAATTAACTATGCACTTTATTATCATTATAGGTGTTAAAATACGATAAGAAGTTTATATATGATGTGTGTTAAAATTGCAAAGAATTTATTAGTGCAATAGTTGTATAAAGATAGTAAGTGTAATATATTAGAAGTTTGAATAGACGTAGAATTAGACATAGAATTAGATGTCGAATTAAATATAGAATTAGACATAGAATTAAATATATATAGATTATTATTATTATTATTATTAAGGTTTTGTAAATAAATACTATAGAAAAATTTAATAATCTCAATTTAAGTTATTAAATACATGCTTGCTTATCTAACAGTAACATTTAACGGCATTTATTTTGAACTTTAGCCATAAATTTTAATTAAAATTCGTTTCTTTCGTTTTATAAAGATTTACGATTTGATTGGTTAATCTGCATGTGATGTTCTTTACATGATAAAAATTTTTGATTTTAATTGGCTGAACAAATATGCATGATCGGGATCATCATTTTCTTATTCGGGACGTTCCTACCTGTAAGTTATTACTAGTGATTTGGCCGGATCCATCCTATTTAAAAACGGATGAATCCTATTTTAAAATACTAAATCCGGATATATATATCAAATATAAATAATAGGATTAATCCGGATTAATAGGATTACGGATTGGATCTCTAGTTGTAATTAAAATTTTGGAATGCCCTGTTACATATAATACGATTACGAACTTTATAAATAATAATAAATATAGTACATATAGGTTAACTTAAAATATAATAAAGCAGGGCAATAACTACACCCACGCACTTACGCCCACACTGAGATGTAATCAAAGACTCTTCGATAACACCTCAGTGTATGGTTGTCCTGTTTTCACTATATTTTAAGTTAAATAGTGATATAGACTTGCCCTGCCCTATAAGAAAAGTGATCCGAGTCTCTGGCTGGCGTCGGGAATGCTTGAAATGGCACAGATCATGTGGCGCGCACAGAAATCTTTTACGGAATTGCACGGTAAAAATGGCATGGACATTACGGCAAAGAGTGGCACGTAATATCACGTCATATAAAATGGCGCGTTCAGATGACACGCATGTGTACGTAATACATATGTTGGCTCGTGATATGTGTTGGTTCATTTCGTGGAGAGCGAAAGACCAGTAAATGGTTTTTTTTTTAAAAAAAAAAAGAGTGATTTCACTGATGCAGCTTCCTGTGTGCCTTAGCAAAAAAATTCCTTAATAATTAATCCACATCGTTATCGCGGTGGCACGTGAATTTACGCTTATTACCCGTGCCAAATCCCATGCCGATTCAACTAGTAATCTGCTGCAAAACTCGAGCCATTTACGGTCCAATTGGCACGGGCATATAGTACCACATTGTCCACGGAATCCGTACCAATTCGGACCATACACATACAAATCCGGATCTTGACCCGTGCCACAAAGACCTGTGCCTATCCGACGCCAACCTGTGCCGATATGGTACAATGTTCTTATAGGACTAGCTCTTTGTCCGGGTTGATGAGCGGGTTGGCCTTCAACTTTGTGGGCTGGCTGATCGATTAAGAAATGTTAGAATTGATTCTCTTATAAAACATGTTTCAGGTCAAGAAATTGACTAAAAATCAACAATTGTTTTACACAAATGTAGAATTTTTCCTTTTTTTTGGGTAGTTTCAAGAACAGTGAACCCAGTGATATCTTCATAATAATCACTTCACATGATTAATTAATTTGGCCTAAGTTAGGGTTAGTGTGATAATATAGGTTAGGCCAATTTTGTTAGTGTTAGTAAACAAGTGACGTAATTGCATGATTTCACTTGATGTGACTGTTCTTGAAGTGTCCCGAATTTTTTAGTTGGCTAATTTAGGTGATAAATTGGCAAGAATAATAATTAAAATCACCCATGGTGATGATCACCACGTTACACAGTAAGATCACGTGTAAATAAATAAAAAAAATTGGGCAAATCTTAACGTAGACCAGGGGGTTTACATTTTTATCATAGACCCCCTAATTTGATTGGTTAAAAAATAATAACAATAACCAATTTTGTTTACCTGTAATAGTCTTGTAACGGTAATAACACAATTTTAAAAATGAACTGTAGGTCTAATATTGAACTTAATGAACTTGAGCCTGTTATTGAACTTGAGCCTAATATTGAACTTGAGTCTGAATTTGAGTCCGATATTGAACTTGAGTCCAATATTGAATTAGATTCTTATATTGAACTTGAGCCCGACATTGAACTTAAAGAAGTCAATTCCTATGGCACACATGATAAATTTGTAAAAGCAGTTACTAGTTATGCTAAACGACAAGGATTTAAAATTAGATTAGGCAAAATAGAAAAAAATTCTAATGGAAACATACGCAAACGAACAATATTTTGTAGCAGAGAAGGAAGTCCTATCAAAAATTCAAATAAAAATATTAGAAATCGACCATCACAATGTTGCAATTGTAAATTTATGGTTCGTGCTTCTCTGGATTCTAAAACTGGATTGTGGTATATAATTTCAGCACATTTAGAACATAATCATTCTATGATTCTACCTAATCATCAACACTTTATGATAAATGAATGAATAATTCCTATTGAAGTTCAGGAAAAAATCAAGCTTTTGCGTTGTGCAGGATGTAATATTCCAACTATTTGTGCTATTTTAAAAGAAGAATTTAATGGAGTTGTTACTTGGGTATATAATGATTTATATAATTTTGTTTACCAGCAAGAAGAGATTACAGAAAAAAATCAGTTTGATGCTAGTAATTTTGTAAAAGAGCTAGAAAATATTAAAACTGAAAATGAAAATTTTTTATTTGAAATTAAAGTTAATTCAACAACTAATGAATTTCAGCATGCTATTTGGATGTTTCCAGAGCAACAATTAAATTATTGTCGATTTTATGATATTGTAATATTCGATAATACTTATAAAACAAATAGATTTGGCATGCCATTTGGAATTTTTACTGGAGTTAATAATTATGGTCAAAGTGTTTGTTTTGCTTGCACGATTATGCATGATGAAATGATTGAAAGTTTTAATTGGGTTTTTAGTAATTTTTTAAAAATGGTAAATAATCATGCACCAAAAGCTCTTCTTACGGATGAAGATCAAGCAATGATGAAAGCTATTAATCAAAACTTTCAACAATATGGAAAAAACATGCATTATGTTTATGGCATTTGCTTAAAAATGTTATGAAAAATTTAAATGGAGCGTTAGGATCATCATGGTCTAAATTTATTAAAGATTTTTATAAATGTCTTGATGAATACAATGAAGAAGGTTTTATTAAAAATTGGGCACTTTTAAAAACCGATTATCCTGCTGCAGCTAAATATTTAACAAAAATGGATAAAAATTTACAGTGTTGGGCCCCTTGTTACAATTGGCAAATATTTATGGCTGATATGACTACAATACAAAGAGGTGAATCAATGAATAATTTAATGAAAGGTTATATGGATGCTACAACTTCTCTATCAACTTTTTTAAAGGCTTTTGAGTCTGCACTAGATCAAAGAAAAGAAGATTTAGAATTTTTAAAATATCGTGAATCTTCAACCAATACACAATTAGTAACAAAAAATCCTGTTGAAAAACAGACTATACAACTTTTAACTCAATACGCATTAAAAAAAACTCAAGCTCAACTTTTAGAAAGCTCAATGTATAAATATCAAAAAATTAGGTAACTTTTAACTTAACTTACTATTATTTTTCTATTTATTTATTTTTAATTTAATTTATTTAAAATAGAACTAATTCTGAAAATGAGATAGAATTTTGTATAGAACATTTTCAAAGTCAAGCACCAGGCCGAATTGTTAAATATAATTTAACAACTCATTATTTTCAATGCTCATGTTATTATTTTAACTTTTTAGGTATTATATGCCACCATATTTTTAGAGTAATTTCTCAACTTAATTTGGAAGAAATCAATTCAGAATTATTTCTTTTAAGATGGCGTAAAGATCCTAATAAATATATTATAGCCAAAACTTATCGAACATTTTACAATTTGACCTATATTAAATCATACCAACAAGCTAAAAATAATCTTTCAGAAAATGATCATGCCGAATATGAATATATTTAAATAGAGCATGGTATAAAGTTCAGCAAATCGTAAAAACAAAACCTGAAACAGCTAAAACATTTTTTATAATTCTTTTAATGAACTAGTTCAAAAAGAATTAACTATAAATGTTTCTAAAAATGTGCCTCTATCTAATAAAATAATAAATCTGATAAGTATAAAATCAAAAGGTAATTATTATAATATACATAATTGTTTTTAAACAAACTAATTTTAAAAATCATATATAATGTATTTATAGGACGAGCATCTCAAAAAAGAATTAAGGGAGGATTAGAAAATAACGATAAATCCAAAAACCAAAAAAAATCTAAAAATGAAATAGAATGCGATCAACCTTCTGTAAATAATCAAGTATTTGAAAAAAGAAATCAGACTAGTTCATCAGAATTTGGCTTCTCAAATTCTCAATCGTCCTGTGAATTTAATAAAGGTAAATTAGTATTTATAGTAATTTTTTTTGTCTCAGATCATAATGAAATCTGGATTAAAATGAAATGTGGATTCCTATTTAATTTTCTAAAACCCACTTATACTTGTTTATAAAAATTTTTCCCAAAAAATTTTATTTTTTTATAACTTGTCAATTTTTTTATATTATACATGTTTTATTTTAATCCGATTTCATTTTAATCTGTTATAATTATTAATATCTTTTATATTTATATTAGAAAACAAATGCCCGTTTTGTGCTGAAGTATTGCCAAGTCCTTTACCAAAGAAACTGCGCTTATTATTACAAAAAATAGCGAAACAAAATGGTACAATATATATATTACCTTTTATAATATCATCTTCAAATTAGTATATCTTTTTTTCAATAACTAAGATTTTTATTTATTTTTAGGAAAGCCAACAGAAGAAGACCGATTGGTTTTTTGTGAAATTCACTACGCAGAAACTACTATAGTTCCTATTGGTATTAAAAATGGTTATCCTACAGAAATTAATTTTACATTATTAGAAACCCGAGTTACTCAAATGAAAGAAGAACTTCTTAAGATAATTAATAAAGAAATAGATAGTTATTATTATAATCTTGCTATAGAAGTTTGTGAGGAAGTAGGAGCAAGAAAAGCAAGCACACCAATGGTACTCATGGGTCGATTTGAATCTTTAAGGGTAGGTTATATATAATCTATTATTTTAATAATAATATATTAATGATAATTATTAATACTTTCTTATTTTATAGCCAGGATATTATGGTTCAATAGGATTAAATATCATCTGTGATACGCTTATCAAATTATTCATTTATCCTAATATTTTAACATTTAACATCACTTATCCTAAAAAACCTATGGATTATTTGCAAGAAGTTCTAGTACCTGAAGCCGCATTACGTTTAATTTCTCAGGATAGAGAGGAAATATCACTTGAGAATGCATGAAAAATTATGGAAGACAGTGCAGATTTCAGTGATTATGTGCATAAAGAATAATATTTTTTCATTTTTAAATAAATATAGAATAAATTTTGACAAATGTTTAGCTCCAACATTTTTTCAAAGAATTTTACTATCTTAGTATTTTTTAATTTGTTAAAATTTAATACCATATAGCTTTTTATATTGGTATATAGATTTCTTTTACATCATTTTTACTTTGTTTTTTCTATTAAAGCATATACCTACATATGCACTTTTTAAATAATCTAGCATATTAAATGCGATCCTTTATAATTTGGCACATATATATTAGATAATTTGATGTTAGCAATTTAGGTTTCTAGATATTTGTTATTAGATAGCATTTCCCAAAATTTATATTTGAGATTGACGATTTATGATTAAATAATACCTCAAATTCTATTCGTACTGATTTAATAGGTAAATGTAAGACTATTTATTGATTTATTTGAAATTGATTTAGATTTATAAAAATATTATTCATTAATATTTCAATTTGCTATAGTAATGGGTGTAAGAGTTGTTCGATATTTATTTAAAATTAATGATTTAAGTTCGTTGTTCATTAACTTAAATTGGCAAAGTTTGAGAAATTGTATCCTTAATTTTAATTAACAAGGTGTAATGAATATTTGTTAGTTTATTTAAAAATTCAGTAATACAAACTCGTAAAGAGCTACTACTAATTAAGCCAGTCTGTTCATTTAATGTGGTATAAAAAGCGTTTATTGTTTGAAATTGAAGTGATCTTATTAAAAAAAAAATTTTACAAAAATTATTTGTCGATGGTTACCCATTATTTTCAATTCAAAATTTGCAAAATTTCGAATATTCAAATTACTGCGATAGTATATTTATATGCAATTCTTTTTTTTGATTTTTAGATTTTTACTATAGTGAATATGATGAAATAAAAATGCTCAAATTATATTTAGAGTCTACAACATCGTAATTCCGATAGAATTTTAATGATTGTTATCAACATGAAAAAAAAGCATTCATTCGTTATCAAATATTCACTAAGATGTGAAATGCTAATGGGATTTAAGCTGAACGTAAGGTATTCACATGCTATTAAAATTTGATGGAATGTTTGTTCTTAATAACTCCTATTAGGGTTAGAAAGAACGATTATAAAGCATTCATTTATTATCCAAAATTCTGTGAAGTTCTCGTAGGAAAATAGAAATGGAAGAAGATAAAGCGGGAATTTTTTTTAAAAAAATAATTTCTTATTATCATTACTAATAATCACTACTTGATGATAGAAATGAGTAAGCGCAAGAATATCCAAGAAAAAAAGGTTTCAGGTTTATATTACTTTTTAATCAGAGTGAATACCAAACAACGCAAAAATTATATTATACTGTATGTTATTATTGTATTGTCGTCAATTTTTTTTTATTGTAATTTTGTATATATAAAAAAACTTCAAAAAATTAATTTACAAGTTTTATTATAATAAAACATGTTATATTCTCATTTCAAATATTTGAATCTATTTTAAGTACGCAAGTTGCTACACGTATTTGCTCTCTACTAGCTGCAAATTTTAAATTTGACCCTAAAAATTTCGACATGACTATATTTTAACGTAAAATTAAACTATCAATCTAGAAAAAAAATTGTTTCTTAGTTCGAACTTATAACTTTGGAATTTGTATAATTATAATAAATGCATACAAACCAGTGTGTGCCTACTCAACAGGAAGTTTATTAATTTGGCAAAAACTTAAACGCATACTTTATACAAGTCACTCTTGTTATAATGAAGTGATTGGGCTATAAAATTTTCTCACTGGCTTTTTATATAAATAGATCATAATAACGGGTGGTTCATTATAACAAGAGTGACTTGTACTTTACCATCTATTACTTATGCGCCAAAGAATAAGAATTCTTGCAACACCGTCCCAAGCCTAATAGAAAAATTCAAACGTTATATTGACATTTTATATTAGACTTTTGAAAAAACGAATGTCGGGTATATAAAGATTTTATGGTATTGTAAATAATGCAATAATATTTATATATTTATTCGACCAATCAGATAAGAGAAGATCCTGGTCTACGATAAAATTGTAAACCCCGGGTCTACGTTAAGGGTCCTCAAAAAATTGGGAACAACTACCGACATAGCACACACGTGACTTATCGATACAGCAATGACTAGCATTACCTAAAATACATACTAAACTAACCCTAACCTAACTTTAACTTGGGCCACTGCTGTGTTGATAAGTCACGTGCTACTGTGTCGGTAGTTTTTTCCAAAAAATTTTGATTTTTGATTTTGATCTACAATTTTTTTTTTATATGGTAAGATCACGTGTAAATAAATAAAAAAAATTTTGATTTTGATTTTGATCTACAATCTCATTCACGGTTTCATCGCTCATGGTGTCATCGTTCTTGAAGTCGTTGCTCACGGTTTTGTCATTCTTGATGCAGTTTTTCATGGTGTCATCGTTCTTGGAGCAATCATTCACGGTATCGTTGTTCTTGGAATCTTCGTTGTAGGGTTTTTATTTGCAGAACCATTGTTACAGAGCCGTCACTTCGTGGTCTTCATTCTTTTCATCTTTTGCTAGGTTATAGCTTCGAGTTTCTCTTGTCAGGCGGACTTGGGTGTGTACATATAAAATATTTCATTTTTTTGTTGCTGTTTTAAATTGTTTGTTTGTATATCTATTAATGCTTTTTTTCATGTATTTCAGCTATAGTTTTGGTTGTTTTGGAAATTGGATTTGTTGTGACAATGGGTAATTGGCGCAAAGATAAGTTTTTTTTTGTTGTTTTTAGTGTAGGTTCTGTACATGTATGACCCTTTATTCTGGGTAATTTTAGGTTACAGCTTCAGGTTTCTCTTTACAGATGGTTTTGGTTTGAGTAAACGGATTCGATATAATTTGTCGGTCATAGTGTTGTTAAAAATAGGTGGCTGTCATGTGTTTCTCTTCCTAGACAATTGGATTTTGAGTTTTCAACCTCTTGAAACCGTTTACCAGCGCTGTCACATATTGTTCTTTTAGTGCTTTTTCCAAACTCATATGGTACACTATGCTGTTAAGATGTTTGGGATTTAGTTAGGGTTTGGGTTAGGGTTTGAATATAGTTGATCGTGCTAGGCATCTAGGAAAATGGAGTGATGCAGAGGCGATAGCCATAGTAAGCGAACATAGATTTTGCTTCGCTTACCCTATATGTGTTGCTGAGTGTAATTAAAGCAACCAACCTGTAATGTTTTGTAATGTATTTTTATTTCATAAATATAATTGTATTATATAGAAATAATGTAAAAAGTATACATGTGATTAATTGCGTAATGAATGCGTATATACATAGTTAGTATAAATTTTTTGGTTACACAAAAGGGTGGTGATGGTCACTACTGGTTATAGTTAGAAATATTCAATTAGAAATTATGAAACGGAAATGTTCATTTGCAAAAACAATTAATCACCATAAAGTACTAATGTGTTATAATTACTCAAAACAAAGCAAATAAAACTAAATAATTTAGCATTACTAGAATTTTCGCAGGAATAACCTGATGGCTTTCTACACTTTGATAAAAGTTATAAAGATTATTCTGATCAGAAAAATTGTTCTAGCAAAAAGGTAACCTGGTCAACCAGTCAGAGCTTTTTTAGGATCATCAAGTCTATGGTTTTTTTAACTATAAAGAATTGTGCAACAATTTGGGCAAGCATTAACTCATCTTGTAGTAGATAAGAGTTTTATTTAATATTTTGTTGTTACCTTTTATACTATACATTTTTCAAACTATTATAGTACCCATCAAATGTTTTTCCACACCTGTATTTTAATATAGTGTTCGATATAAATTAGAATAATTTTGATTTCAAATTTAGTATAGAAGTTCCGATAATTCAAATACAAATTGATTCAACCTTAACTAATAGAGAGTCATTAAAAGAGTAAGTTCTATAACAGAATTTTCACAGTAACTCATGACAATAAAATCACAATAATTTGAATATAAACTAACTTAACCTTACTGTAACACCTACAATTGTAATAATTTAACAAAAAGCAAACTAATTCAATCTTAAAACTAATTTAATCTTAACAAACCTAGGTATCAAAGAAATTCATCTCAGTCATTGGGCATTAGTGGATTGAACCTTGAACAGTAATAACAGAAATACATAACTGATACTAATCAGTTGTATAAATGGCCGACCAGTATCAGTTATGAGTTTCCGATATTAATGTCAAGGATCAATCCACTAATATGAGTAACAGAGATATTAAATGATCAAATATCTAACATAATAGCACTGTTGTAATATTTGTAAAAATAACAAAAATCAGGTATTTACTTAAAAAATTTTTGTGGTAAAAGAGAGCTATTTGTTCTAGTATTCTGAAGTTCATTTTGTTCATGTTAAATAACAGTGCATCTTTGAATCTAATTGTCACCACATAGCTGATCGTACTGGTCCTGCGCTGCATCATGCACTGCGCAGCTGCCTTATTGATAATGGGTTCGTATTATTTTGCTGACAATTACTTCACTGACATAACATTTTACTGACAAATACTTACCGACAAGTTCATTTTACCAACAGTTTGTTTCACTGAAGTTCATTTCACTGACAAGATTTTCTTCAAAAAGCACTCTAACTCTATCCCTAATTCTATCTAATTCCACCCTGATCCTAACAACAATGCCAGAATTACTTTGTCAGTGAAATGAGGTTCGATGAAATAAACTGTCGGTAAAATAAACGTGTTAGTGAATAATTGTCGGTGAAATGATATGTCGGTGAGGTGACTGTCGATTAATTGATTGCCACCCATTGATAATATATCTAAATAAAGATACTACATATTGATTCTTAATCAGATTTTGCTTATATATATAAATTTTTTACAAATTAGCTAATTGTAAACTCATTTCACTATCTTATATAATTTACATCTGACCCTTGGCTCTGCCACAGGAATTTTGTATAAAATTTTAGAATCTTAGTTAAAATCTGCAAATTCATATAATTTAATATTCATAATGCTGAGTTAGTTTGCATTGAATCGTACAAAAAATTCTGTTACCGAACATACTATTTTATTAACTATAGTATATGGTTAAGATTGAGTTAGTTTGCATTAAAATTATGTTTTATAAATTCTGCCACAGAATTCACACTCTAATTCAGTATGGTTGAGCCAGTTTTTATTAGAATTATTGTGATTTTTATCATGAGTTTTTATAAAAAAAATTCTATTACAAAATTTGTTCGCTATATTAGTAATTGCAATTTATAGTGGGTTAGCTTGAATTAGTATAAGCTAACTATAAAAAGTTTGTTACAAAGCTCATTACTCCAATAACAGATTATATGCAGCTTAGTTTTATTGGTGAATGCCAATTTTTAAAATAAGTGTTGCAAAGGGAAAACCTTATATTGCTATATTAGTTTTAACAAATTGATTACCTTTTGAACATAACTGTAATTTTATTGGCTGGTAGATCGACATAAAACTACGAGTCACTGAGAAAATTAATTGATTATCAGATAATCTGGGCGGCAAAAATTCCAACAAAAAAATTCTAGAAATTAATCATCTAAATATTTGGTTGAATGTAACTTTTTATTAATATTCGTTAATATATTCACTATTTTTATTAATCATATTTTTTATCTATAGCAGAGCATTTGTCGTGTTCTTGCACTTGTTCTTGCACTTGCACTTATTCTTTAACTTGAGACCATTATACAAACCGTTTTCAAATTTGTGACCAAAATAGTTTGTAAATATTAAGCAATCAACAACAAAAGTAAATTTGGAAAATTCACGTTCACGATTTTGTGTTGATTAAGCCGTTAATAATGGCATTAAAAAATAATATACTAAGGCCACGCATATAAATAAAATTGGTTCTCATAACCCGGCTGGGTGAATTTTTTTAAAAAAGTCAAATGTTATTTTATATTAATATATATAGTTTTTAAGATTATTATACATATTTTTATATAAAGAGTTTTAAGTATTTAAAAAATTTATACAATAACATTCGGGTGCCGGATGCCCTTGGTTGGGTCTTAAGATGTTACGAGAACCAATTAATTTTATTTGCGTGGCCTAATTACTCGAATGTTATAATAATTACTCGACCATGATAACAGTTATAATCATCTTACGTATTTCTGTTAGTTTTCCTACATTTAGGTCACATTTTTCGGATACGATCAATCAAAAATGTTAAAGCGAACAGACCCAGAATTGAAATATATAGTTAGATTAAGATGTTAATTATACTTATTTTTCTATATAAAATTTTGATGGGATAAAATGCGCATGATTCGGAAACATGCGCATTAATGCGCATTCATGCGCATGATTGAGGAATCATGCGCATGCATGAAACCCCATCTCTAAAAATAACCAAAATCAATCGAGACGAAGTTGAAAATTAAAGAATGAAATAGAGACATTGACAACTACTACTTAACGGATAGTATTTTGATTTATTTTATTCTTCATATCGCGTATAAGAAATAAATTCTTTGAAATTTTTATTAAAACGTATCAGGTATTGTATTGTTTATATTATATACCAAGATTAATTGACTCAACTAAATAGTTTCACATCATTTATCTTAATTTTAATGCATATTTTCTTCGTATGTGTTTATTTAAAAAAAAGAAATTCATATTTGATTAGATATTTTTTATGTCAATTATTAAATCTAATTATCTTATGATAAAATCTATTATGTTAAAAAAAATTCATATAATCAGATTGATCTTAATATGATAACAAAACCTATCGCGTTAAGAAAAAAAACCATAGAATCAAATTGCCATAATGTGATAAACAGAAAATCTATTGTATTAAAAAAATAATTTGGACTTATTCTTGTGGTTAGTTTTACTATAAGTGTCTAATAACAAAAATTATAACATCAACAGACGTTCAGATAATTGCCATTTCGGAGTTATAAAAAAAAAAAAAAAAGAATGTAAAAAAAATTTATATATTATGGATTCAGAATTACTTGTTTTGAAAATAAGTGAGAGTTTAAAAATCCTATTTTTTGTTTCAAAGTTCCGAAACAAAAGTTATATGAGCTTAGTCGGTAATATAATTAGCTTCTTTTGAAAACACTACCGGTAAACGATTAAATAAATATGCATATACTTTTAAAAATAGGTTTTATAGTCACTTAATTTGGAATATATCAATCAATCATTAATTCTGAAACCCTCATTTTGAATTATTAACCTTATTGCACAGTGATTAAAAGCATCATCGAATTCGTTTTTTGCTGTATTAGGCAAATATTTGTAGAGGAAATCCGTTATACTGTATTTGAGTTCTTTTTTAACTTAGCAGGATTCAATGTTTCGATTAAACATCTACTAAGAAACAATCTCGTGGTTCTTGCTTAATTTCTGCGAATGAATCTATTAAGATAATTCCAATTTCGTCTATAAAAGTTGGAATATCTCAATAATAATACCATGATTTAATTGAAAACCTAGATCAGTTAATTCAGTAAGTCTCGCCTTAACGGCTTTAGTGTCAGGTTTAGTCCAAACAGGAGATAGTGCCGGTGGAAATAGAATTAAAAGTGCTCCTTGCATCTCAAGATCATTAACGTCCTCACAGATTTCAAAATAACCGATTTCTTTCCATAAAAGTACTAAGTCTTTACGGATCGAAATTGATCTCGCAATTGAAAGAATATAAGGATTATTTTCATGACCATCTTTTGGTGGATACTCTTCTGGTGAATTAATTTGTGTATCACTAGGTTTTCTTGGCGGGAACGGTACAAATTTCTTGCACAAAATTAGATTCTTGATCTCTTCGTAACTTTTTTCTAATACAGTTGGTGCATAATTAATAGTATGATGACTAGAGATTGGGCAAATCGCGGTTTTTTCAAAAATCCCGCGCGGGATCGGATTACAAATTTCCGAGCTTCTTAATTTTTTGTCTACTTTAAAAAACTTGCAGAATTTATTATTAAAAATTAATTTTCTTGTTCAAATTAGTTATTTCTTATAAATCTTATTTATTCTAAATAAAAAGCTTAATGAATTTTTGCTTATATACAAAATGGGTAAAATTTACATAAAGAATTCTTATAATCTTTAAGCATACTAGCTATGTTAATGCAGGCCAGATGATATGGTAATGCCGGCCGGATAATTTTATTTTGGGACCATATTAAAAATCCCGCGCGTGACGCGCGGTATCACGCGCGGGATCGCGCGCGTGCCCATCTCTAATGATGACCTCCAGAAGGAAAGTGAAAAAGCTCCATATCATTTCTTTTTAAATACAAATCAGTGTTGAATAATTTAGAAGCTTTCATTACAGCTGATTTCAAAATTAATGGAACACGTGGTAAAATTTTTGTTGATCCGCAGTAAATTTTCGGTAATTACATTACCGAAAATTTTAAAGTTTTTCGATAATATAATTTTCGGCCGATATATTATCGCGGTATTCGTTTGTTTTGATTTTCAGACTGATCTGGGATGTTTTGTAACAAACCATCCCGGATCAGTCCGAAAATCAAACCAAATGATACCGCAATAATATATCGGCCGAATTATTATCGAAAAACTCAACAAAAATTTTACCACGTGTCCCACTAATTACAGTAATAAAAACATATAAACAGAAATTTGTAAATTGCTAGCCGCAAAGTTTTAATCATATCAATATCTGTTTGTCCTACACTATGGGCAATCTTTAATTACCGGTAGATAAGTTTTTGATCATAATTTCCATAATGAATAAGAAGACGCTGTGTAAAATATCTTGAAAGAATTCCACCTTTGGTAATAATAGCTCGAGCGACTTCGACAGAGATGAAAGTTGGACCCAATCTAATGGCATAGAAAAGACAATGAGCTTTCCCAAATCGATGAATGATCCATTCTGCCTTCGCTTTAGAATCTTTACATATAAAAGACCATCTCATATAGCTTACAATTAAATTTATAGGATTTTCAACATATTTAAAAACATATATCATAACTTCATTTGGTAGTTCATGTTGAAAATAATTTTTCCTTTGAGGTTCCACAGCCATCTAATAATAAGGATTATATTAGTAAATGTCAAATGATGGAATCAGGATGAGCACGTGACTTGAACATTAGGCCAGAACAATTTAATCCGGTGGTTTAATCTTTTGAGTGAGGAATGTAATGTAAACTGCCGAATTAGATTGATCTGATCTTTAAGATTAATACCTTGCACAGCATGCAATTTTTAAATATTAGGACATAGACCCGTTGGTCGATAGTGCAAGTGTCTAGCACTCCCGGGTCGCATTCGCAAGGTCGCTGGTTCAAGTCCAACGGGAGGCGGAAACTATGCTAGGGCCACGAATGGTGAAAAAGGAGATCAGGTTAAGGAGATCAGGTTATGTGACATAGCCACAATAGTCGCACGACACCAGAAAAGGGAAAATTCGACATAAAAGTCGTTAAAATAGGAGATCCCGCTTAAGTACCAAGGAAATAGAGGCTTGTTGTTTGTACCACCCAAATAAAAGAAAGGGTTTACAGGATCCGAGCTCAGGAGAACCAGTCCTTACCCGAAACGGAAGGAAGACCGAAACTTCGAGAAGGCTAGTACGGGAACTTTGAGAAGGTTAGAACGGAAGTATGGAAAGTAGAGTAGGATCAGTTAGGACTCGGAACGAAAATTTCCGGATATACGAAAATGTATGGAAAGTAGAGTAGTACCGTTTGGGAGCCGGGACGAAAATTTCTAGACTTTCGAAGATGTACGGAGAGTAGAGTAATGCTATTTGGACCATGGGCCGAAAATTTCTAACTACCGGAGACTGGATTAAAGGCTGCTTTGAGAAGGGACCTCGGTAGATTAGTACCGAATGGGGCCCTCGGGAAAGATTCCTGTGGACTGGATATGAAGCGGAAAGCCAGGAATGTCCTGTCAAGGAAAGGGAGGTCGAAAACATGGTATGTCGAGGAAAGAGTCTGTCAACAAAAAATGCTGTAGGTGAAGCATTCTGTCGGGGATATAGTGTCGGAAAAATGAGCTGGCGGGGAATTAACTTTCGGGGAATCAAGCAACAACCGATAAAAGCACTTGCCTATACTGTATGCTGTATATTGCAAATAGCGCTAATTTGAATGTTATTTAGAACACACGTGCACTTTTAAAGGGAAAGTCACGACAAAATGCACTTATAGAAGTTAACTATACATAATTATTGTGTAGTGAATAATTACGTGTAACTATTAGATACAACATTATATGAACTGTTAGGTGGTAGAGACTTTTCACAGTTTCGCCATACGATTCTTCTCACATGATCATCATAGACTAATCATTGGTTAAAATGAATTTTAGAGTAGTTTCAGTATCTGACACTTTGCGGAAAATCTCTCCTTGACGGTATAATGAATTTCCATAACATTATTCTCAATAATGCATATTAAAGTGCCTTCTTTTTTATTAGACAACGTCAAAACCTCCAAAGACAAATTATTTTCAGCATGAATTACCTAATGAAACTATGATAAATATTTTTAAATTTATTAAAAATCCTATTAATTTAATCGTAAGTTGTAAGAGATGGTCTTTTATATGTAAAGATTCTCAAGCGAGGGCAGAATGGATTATTTTTCAGTTTGGAAGAGCCCATTGCCTTTTTTATGCTATTAAATTGGGACCAACTTTCATCTCTGACGAAGTAGCAAGCGCTATCATTGCCAAAGGTGGAATTCTTTCAAGATACTTTGCACAGCGTCTTTTTATTCATTATGGCAATGATGACCAAAGAGGACAAACAGATATTGGTCGGATTAGGACTTTGCAACAAAAAACAATACCTTGGGCTAGTAATTTGCCAATCGATGTTTTTATGTTTTTATTAACAGAAGCTTATAATCAATTCAATGCTGACTTGCATTTAAAATGCAATGATATGGTGCATTTTTATTTTCTTTCTGGAGGACCCCAAACTATTAACTATGCACAAACTACTTTGGAAAAAAATTATGAGTTAATTAAGGATCTGATTTCATACAAGAAATTTGACCGTTCCCGCCAAGAAAATCTAGTGATGCACAAATTAATTCGCCAGAAGAATATCCACCAAAAGATGGACATGAAAATAACTTTCAACTTAATGTAATTGCGAGATCAATCTTAATTCGTAAAGACTTAGTACTTTTATGGAAAAAAATCGGACATTTTGAAATCTGTGAGGATGCTAATGATCTTGTGATGCAAGGAGCACTTTTAATTCTATTTCCACCAGCACAACCTCCTGAGTGGACTAAACCTGATACTAAAATTGTTAGGACGAGACTTACTGAATTAATTGAACTAGGATTTCAATTAAATTATAGTATTATTATCGATATATTCCACCTTTTTGAAAGTCGGTTAGCGATATTGGGGTTATATTAGTAGATTCATTCGCAGAAATTAAGCAAGAACCACGGGATTGTTTCTTACGGAGATGTTTAATCGAAACATTGAATCCTGCTAAGTTAAAAAAGAACTCAAATATAATGAATTTCTTCTACTAATTTTCTCAATACAGATGAGAACGACTTTAAAGTTGCTTTTAATTTCTATTCAAATATGTTGAAAACTCAAAATATTTAAATAAGCAAAAATATTTGTACTAATGAACACTTTATGGAAAGAAGGTTTAAGCATTTTAAGGTTATATTGTTAGATAATCCATGTTTGGCACAGGATACAAATTAAAGTTATTTTGTTTTTATTTCTATGCATCTAAAGCCTGATACTTATGACAGCGCATTATTATAATTTTAAAAGTTGCATAATTATTGCAAATATTATTTTTTAAATAATGATTTCGTTCAACTCAATACAATTAAAACATTAGGATAGAATTCAATAAACACGGTTAAAACGTAGATATGGGCATTAAATCGATAGAATAGATGTATAACATTCAGTATAGTCAACGTAAATACAGATATTTAAGTCATTATAATAGATATTTATAACACTCAACACAGTTAAAACGTATATAGACATTAAATCGATAGAAAAGATGAACATTCAATATAATCAACGTAAATAAATCGTTAAAATAGATATTTACAAACTCAACATATTTAAACAGTAAATATGGACATTAAATCGATAGAATAGATGTATAACGTTCAATATAATACAGACATTTAAATCGTTAAAATAGATATTTATAACACTCAACACAGTTAAAACGTAGATATAGGCATTAAATCGATAGAATAGATGTTTAACATTCAATATAGTCAACATTTTTTTTTTTTTTTTTTTTTTTTTTTTTTTTTTTTTTTTTTTATAACCTCCCTCCGCTATCCTGAACGTCCTAGACACCTTAGGTTTCTGTCCCTCTCTAAGACCAGAGTTATCTTTCTGCGGAGATCGATGGTAGGCCGTTGGCCTCTATTAGTCACCGTCTGACATTGTGGCTGTGTCACATAACCTTATCAATCTTATTGTTATAGTAACCCGTCATAACTGGATGTTCCTCTCAAAGATCTTTCCTATTCGTGGTCTTAACACAATTCTGTCTCCCGTTGGACTTGAACCGGCGACCTTGCGAATATGACCCTGGAGTGCCAACCACTGCATATAGTCAACATTTAAATCGTTAGAATAGATATTTATAACAATCAATACATTAAAACATAAATATAGGCATTTTAAATCGATAGAATGGATGTTTAACATTCAATATAAATAGTTATAATAGATATTTAATAGATGTATATAACACTTGACACAGTTAAACCGAGGCTTAAATTGTTAGAATAAATATACACAATTAAAACATTTAGATCGATAGAATTCAATAAATAAATATAAGTTTTGTGTATTTAACTAGTAATAATTTTCGTTTTATAAAAGTCTACGGACACATATCGAACAAGTGATATTCCATTTTATATACATGTACCAAACAAATAATTAAGTATTTAATTTTCCGATGTGACAAATTTAATTCAAAGTTTGGCTAGGGTGAGTTCTCATGTTTGTTCAATTAGATCATTGGCGGACTATAATATTTTAATCTAAAGCAGGTATTAGCTAGTATTTTTTTTAAGGGTTACTAATTTCCCTTCTAGTTTCTGTTGGATAAAATTGATATCATGACCGAATAAAACAAATATGAAAAAAAATCATATTAAAACTATAAAACATA
Organism: Gigaspora rosea; assembly: GCA_003550325.1. NCBI lineage: Eukaryota > Fungi > Glomeromycota > Glomeromycetes > Diversisporales > Gigasporaceae > Gigaspora > Gigaspora rosea. The sequence goes on along the minus strand of QKWP01000016.1, from coordinate 119,194 downwards.
TTATTACTCCTGGTATTACAGTAAGGCAAAATAAGGCATATAATCTATTAAAATTTTGGGGAATTTTTTTATTAAGGTAATAGTGGTTTCATAATCAAAATTTCAGGCTACCGACAATTTTTGAAAACTTGATTTCTCATCATTTTATGTTACAATTAGCAGCGAAAAGATGCATAATCTATATTTTCATACATCCAATCAGAAGTGGTGAGGAAATAGGGTTCTCTTTTTTAATAAAATTGATATATTATACATGTGTAATATGACTATTACTTATTTTCTTAACGCTGGTTAAAAATATATTTCTCTTTGAGAGGTTAAATAAAAAATACGTATAGTAAAAAACTTTAAGGTTCAAATATATCGTTATATCATTAAATTTACATGAAGCAAAAGCGGATTATTAAAATTTCCTTTTACCATTTTTTGAGCTATTCAGCAAATTTGGTTTAGATAATTTTTGAATTTGTCGTCAATTTTTTAATTATTAAAAAATAAAATGCTTTTACGTTTAATTCAATAGAATATAGAAGTCAAGTTACGACCCGAGTTTAAGATTGATTTGGGCAATAAAATAAAAAATGTCTATATGTAGCAACGGAAAAANAATTTACATGAAGCAAAAGCGGATTATTAAAATTTCCTTTTACCATTTTTTGAGCTATTCAGCAAATTTGGTTTAGATAATTTTTGAATTTGTCGTGAGTTTAAGATTGATTTGGGCAATAAAATAAAAAATGTCTATATGTAGCAACGGAAAAAGTTCTCAAAATTTTCATAGACCTGTCACATCCTTAAGATTAATCATCTGTAGAATAAACTTGCTAGTTAAATGAGTGTCGATGAAATGTGATGTCTTTAAAGTGATTGTTGGTATGACAGATTTCTTCGTGATGAACAATTATCTCGAGCCACGGTAATTTAGAGAGTTTGCCAAAATGCAAGATTGGAAGACTTTATGGAATTACATATTCGATTTGTCGCCTAAACCTTATACACGGGTATTTTCTGGTTAATGTAATGCATGTGATTGTTGGAATCGAATTACTAAAAGATTATTCTTTTTTCTAGGTAATATATTATTGCTTGTTTAGTTATTGGTAGGTGCAGATGGGTCCGCGACCATTCAGACAATGCAAGGGCCTCCTACCTGATGATTAGGCATTGTAGCTGCAATAACAGTACAAGGGTGAGTATGAAATTTAATTCAGTTCACTTTAACGATTGTTTTTCAAGAGAATTTAAATTACCAGGGTGAATATGAAGTTTAATTCTATTCACTTTAACATTTGTGTTTCAAAAGAATGTATAATTAACTGTAATCAGTATGAAGTTTAATTTGTTCACTTTAATGATTGTGTTTCAAGAAAATACATGTATAATTAATATATTAATTTAAATTCTGTTCACTTTAACGATCATCAGACTTTTCAACTATATTTGTTTCAGAAAGTAAATCAATTAGATTAAGTCCAATAAAAAATATGAATATGAGCTGATGACAGGTTTCTTTTTACCTGGCACACATGATTGTACTGGTTTTGCACAGCATCGCATTCTGTGCAGCTATCTTATATTAAATATAGTAAAGGGTTTATATGATTAATTTGTCAATTAGTGATGTGATCTGGTTCAGTGTTGGAAATCTGTTTTGAAATTTATGTTTTCATGAGAACATATTATTTAATTTAATGTGCTCAAAAATTTTTTATGATCTTAATTAGAAAAAAAATTATTTTCTCTCTTTCTCTCTTTCTCTTTCTCTCTTTCTCTTTCTCTCTTTCTCTCTCTTTTCTTTCACACACACTCTTTCTCACTCCCTCACTCTTTCTCACTTTTTCTCACTCTTACCCACTCTCTTTCTCTTTTTCTTACTCTTATTTTTTCTTTCTTATTCTCTTTCTCATAATTATACTTTTATATTCTTTTAGTTATTTTTAATTTTTATTTTTAATTACAGTAGTGAGTTTAGCTTAGTGTTTTGAACTGAGCAGGTGTCACCTGGGTCACCTGTGGGTAGATGGGTGATCTGGGTTAAGTTGTAACAGCCTGTATGAAAACGGGTGGGTCAACCCATGGGTGACCCATGGGTTGACCCACAGTTGACCCATGGGTCAACCCACAGGTCACCCATGGAAAAAGACCCAATACAAATTTATATTGATTATGCAAATTAAACCAAATTTCTATAAGAAATTCATGTGATATTCTATAAATTTGATTGACTACTAGTGTTAGATAGTATGCAGAATTAAAATTTTGAAAATTTTTGTGTAGAAAATGAAGAACATAAAAATACTAGAAAGGTCAAACCAAAATTTTGGATAAATTTTTGATGATTTCTAAAAAAATTACAAATTAATACAAAGTTAATTAATTATTGCAAATTAATACAAATTTTTGCAATAATGCAAATGAAGATTTCATATAACACAAAAATGCTTTACATGACTCTGCCTGCAGGTTTGATTTACCTATTCTCACCCAAACTGTTACAACTTGACCTGGGTTACCTACCTACCTGTAAGTAATCTGAGTTATACTATAGTGGTAGTAGAATTACTGAATTATGCCAATTATAGCATTTTACTAATAGTAGAATTAATTAAAGCATAGCATCAAATTGCTATAAAAATATATGCCATAATGTGAAAATACTGTAATATCATAATGCCACAATGCCACAATGCAACAATTCTGTAATACAATAATGGCATAATATTACAATAACACAATATTGGAATAATGCAATACTGTAACTATGGCATATTATTATAATATTAAAGTGTTTGTGAGGTGCTACCGGTGCACTTTTAGAGATTACATTTTTTAAAATGATAGAAGACTTCTAAAAAAATTAGCAAATAAGACTGCACTAGGTACTATCTTAGTAATTCATTAATTGCTATAAAATAAATTAGGGTAGTTGCACAATGCAGTTGTGCTAAAACCAGGAACATTATACATCTAAGTATATTTTAAAATTAAGATTTTTTGAAATAGAATTTACTATTTACATTGTTTTCTTTTAAAGATAAATGTAAGTTTTATAAGTACTATTTATACATCAAATAGACTCAATTAAACTAAGTGATTTATTTGTTATAAAGAAAAATAAAATAAATCTATTACAGTATGTATTCATCAAATAATAGTGCAAGTAGCTTTGAATTTAATGCACTCACAACCTGATCCCCTTTATGGTCTTTGTTAGCACATTAAATTTAAAGTTAGATGCTTTTTTAATCATCATCTAAAAGCGAACACCCATCTATCCTTCAGATCTTTTATCTGCCAATTAAACTATTATTGGTTGCTATGCATCTATTAACTATTTAATATAATTAATTTGTAATAAATTAATTTTTGAAGGGGTTAAACTCTCATTATTATAGTATTATTGTAGATTAAATTATATTGCTTTTTCATTTGAAATAAAGACAAAGTATAAACACAATAATAATAATAAAGTAAAACAAATTAAAAATTAAAAAAATATATAAATAAATAAAAAATGATTTATATATGCTTATCTATATAAAAATGCTAGCTAAATTTTCAAAATATATATGAATATTTATAAAAATTTTAATTTTTGTATTTACCACATAAAAATATTTGCATTTGTTTTTGGCAATAGCAGGAATCTGTTAGGTGAATTAAATTATATTGTTTTATTCTTTTAAAATAAAAATTAAGTATAGACATATAATCATAATAATAAAGTAAAACAAATTAAAAAATTAAAAAAAATATAAAAATTAAAAAAAAATATAAAAAATATAATAATTAAAAAAATATATAAATAAATAAGAAGCTATTAATATATGCTCGCCTAAATAAAAATGTTAGTTAAATTTTTAGAATATATTCGAATAATCATATGTATTTTAATAATTTTGCATTTACTGCATTAATAATTTTTGCATTTACTGTGTAAAAATATCTGCATTTAGTGGATTAAATTTATATTGTTTTAACCTTTTAAAATAAAAATAAAGTATAGACAATAATAATAAAGTAAAATGAAAAATTAAAAAAATATATAAAAAATAAAAAAGAAATTAAAATATGCTTGCCTAAATAAAAATTAAAAATGTTAGCTAAATTTTCATATATATTTTAATAATTTTTGCATTTACCGCATAAAAACATCTGCATTTGTTTTTGGCAATAGCAGGAATTTGGTCAGTATTTAACCTAAATCTAATAAAAAGATAATTACAAATACAGGGCAATACAGATCAATTCGAATATAATAAAAAAAAGCATGAACAGTAAAAAATTATCTTTATAAATATTTAATGAAAAAGATTATATTCTTATCTGATCTCATTTTATTATTGATAAAAAAGTTTATAGAGTGCCACTGGTATCCCTTTAGAGATTTTTTAAAATGATAGTAGATACCTAAAAAAATTAGCAAAAAAACCGCACCAGGTATCATTATAGTAATCTTATTAGTTGCTGTAAAAATAAAAAAAATTCTACAAAATATACTAACAATTAGTTCCTATAGTATGTTGGTTAAGGTTGTTAGCTTGTATAAAAATTATTGTAAGGTCTAGAAATCACTATTCAAGTAATATACAGCATGTGAATAAGGTTGAGTTTGTTTGTATTTGAATTAAATAAGTAATTTTTATTGTGAATTACTAAGATGAATTAGTTGTATTGAAGCTATCATGATTGCTATTATAAATTGTTATAAAAATATACATCATATGAACTTACTTGATATATAAGGCCACGCAAAGTTAATTTTTCATTTTGCATAACCTGCTATCCCAATTTTTTCAAAAAAAACAATTGTTTTAAATTCCCATTTTTGTTATTAATTTTTCTCCAGTGTCGCTTGATGGTGACGATTTTCTGGAATTACTCTATAGATTCAAAAAAAATCTAAAATTTTCTGATTTCATGATATGCAAACTGAAAAATTTACTTTGTATAACCTTATATGAGCTTATTAATTAAATAAAAATCTAATCTGCCAACTGGAATTTTGGAACTATATTGTGCAAAACGAAACTTAACTATGCATGGCCTAATATGCAATTAAAGGTTGTTAGATTGTATTAAAATTATTGGATTACTATTGTGTGTTATCAAAAAAAATTTATTTACCCATTATATTGGTAGCAACAATACTGTATTTGTAACAGAATTATCATAATTTAATTACTATAAAAATTCTCTTACAAAATTTGCTCACCATCAATCTTAATTTTCTGAAATTATATAAAAAAAATACAAAATTTTCTGTTTTTATGTTAAGCAAACTGAAAATTTATTTTGCATGATCTTATACATGAACATGAGCTTAATTAATTTAGAAAAAATAAAAATATCAAACCCTTTGCCTAGAATTTTTGAACACTATGTTGCACAAAATGAAAAATTAATCTTGCATGGCCTAATATGTAATTAAAGGTTGTCAGTTTGTATTGAATTCATCAGCAAATTTTATATATAGATATATATCGATTACTAACTGGTAGGGTATATGGGGTGTGGTCTATTAAAACAGCCCTTTTTTACATGTAAATCATTTTGAGTAAATCGGGTTTAAAAAAAATATGATAAACAAAAATTTTGATCTAAAAATAGCATTTCACGATGTTCTAGAAATTCTAGAAAAAACTAGTGTGTTGCATTATCAGGGATAAAATTTTTATTATGTTATACGTACATCTTGCATTGTTCTTCTGGCAGGGGTTTTTTTTTAAAAAAAGTTTTTTTTTGTTACTAATTTTTTTTCCATCTTTTAGATGCTTTTGCGAGTTTTCTTCTGGTGCTTTATTAGTAAGTGAACTTCTAATCTTTCACCATTTTCTAGTAAACCTTGTAAACTTTTACTAATCTTTCGGAATTGGTTGGTGAACTTTCTCATTGATCTTTTGATTTGTTGGAGGTTTTTCTGGTTTTCGGTATCTTTAAAGAACTTTCTTGTAGACTTTCCTCCTGCCTTTCGATGTTTTTGGAGAACTTTCTTACAGACTTTCCTCTTGTCTTTCGGCATTTTTTTTTTTGGAGAACTTTTTGTCGACTTTCCTCTTGTCTTTCGGCGTTTTTTTGGAAAACTTTTTTGTGGACTTTCCTTTTGTCTTTTTGGCGTTTAGTTGGTGAACTTTTTTGTGGATTTTCTTCTGGTCTTTCGGCATTTTTTGGTGAAACCAGAGGAATGTTCACAAGAAAATTCACCAATCATTTTCTTATGGGTTTTCCTCCGGTATTTCGGTTTTTTTTTTTTGGAGGGTTCTTTTGTAGATTTTTCTCTGGTACTTCAGCGGTCATCTGATGAATTTCTTGTGGATACCTCTCTGGTATTTGGCGTTTTTTGGAGAGGAATTCTCTTGTAGATATCCCTCTGGTATTTCGGCGTTTTTCTTTTTGGTGAATTCTCTTGTGGATTTCCCTCTGGTCCTTCAACGTTTTTCTGGTGAATTTCTTGTGGATTTCCTTTCGGTATTTTGGCTTTTTTTTGAAGAATTCTCTTGTAGATTTTCTCCAGTCCTTCGGCATTTTCTGGTGAATTTCTTGTGGATATCCCTCTGGTCCTTTGACATTTTTCTGGCGAATTTGTGGAGAATTCTCTTGTGGATTTCCGTCTGGTCCTTCAGCGTTTTTCTGGTGAATTTTTCTTGTGGATTTCCCTCTGATATTTCGGCGTTTTTTTTTGGAGGATTTTCTTGTGGGTTTCTTTCTGGTCCTTAGGCATTTTTCTAGTGAATTCCTTGTGGATATTCCTCTGGTATTTCAGCGTTTTTTTTGGTGAATTCTCTTGTGGATTTCCTCTCTGGTCCTTCGGCATTTTTATGGTGAATTTCTTGTAAATTTCTTGTGGATTTCCTTCTGGTATTTCGATGGGGGTTTTTTTTTTGGAGATTCTCTTGTGGATTTCCCTCTGGTCCTTCGGCGTTATTCTGGTGAATTTCTTGTAGATTTCCCTTTGATATTTCGGCATTTTTTTGGAGAATTCTCTTGTAGATTTTCCTTTGGTCCTTCAGCGTGGATATCCCTCTGGTCCTTTGACGTTTTTTCAGCGAATTTCTTGTGTTTTTTCTTTTTGGCAAATTCTCTTGTGGTATTTCTGCATTTTTTTTGAAGGATTCTCTTGTAGATTTTCTTTGGTCCTTCAGCGTTTTTCTGGTGATTTCTTGTGGATATTCCTCTGGTCCTTTGACGTTTTTCTGGTGAATTTGTGGATTTCCTTCTGGTATTTCGGCGTTTATTTTTCTGGTCCTTCAGTGTTTTTCGATCAACTAATTTGAATAAACAAAAAACTTATAGACTAAAAAATAATAATAAGTAATAAATTAATTATTTTATTATTTCAAATAAACTCAATAAACGTAATATTTATTGCAGTCAGAAAGTATTATTACAATTTTTCTAAGTATTTGGAATATTTCCATTGCCCTTAAAATGATTATAATCCTCCCTTCAATTTATGCAATGGCTTAAAATTTTATTATCGTTCTATTTGTACATATTTGGATTAATCATATTTTCTTTAATAATTTTTTTTGTTGCGTTCTGGATTTAGAATTAGTCTTTCGGAAGAGCATTCAAAATAGAATCTATCAGATTTTCTAGTATAATTGCATTTACTTTTACTTTTTAATTTTATTTCTTTCGTTTATTAGTAGAAATTTGGTTATGGCGAACAATGCGTATTTTTAGAATATTGTGTTATTGGATTATATGTATTTAAACGATTGCATGATTGTGAAGAATCGAAGAAAACAAAATTATTTACTAAATCAATTAATACTTTATGATTCTAATCATGATGAAATTGACAATATCACATGATTTTTGAAACTTTTTTTGGTGGCGATTTTATCCTGGTCGTTGTCAACTTTAATTTAATAAGTTGGGTTGCCAATAATAAAGAAAGTTTTTATTATGATTTGTACGGAATTTTTAATACTGGTGTGCATGAGTTTTTTTTTTATAATATAAATTTTTATCATGATTTTCGAAATGGTTGAAAATAGATAAAAAAAAATCCAGATAAATGTATACTGCATACAGTATACCTTTGTACATTAACAGAAGATTGATACTGCATACATACTTATTACTAACAATTAATTGTTTATGTTAAACAATAAGTATGTATGCAGTATCAGTTTTTTATTGTATATTAGTATACTCAAATTTTTTTTATGTATTCATTTTTACCATTGTTTTAAATAATATTCTTGTATGTCTTAAAATAATGTATATTTCACATAATACATTAATAGAGTAACAATTATATATTGTATATATATTATAGTAAATATATATATACTGTTTAAATCATTAGTTATATTTAGTTAAAATATTCAAATTTTTAAATTTTATTTTATAAAAAATGTCTATTTTTTCTTTAAATAAAAATATTTTTGAAGAAACTCATATAGAAAATACTCAATTACAAGCAGATCTTTCAAACTTACAATTTCAATTTTTAGTTCAAGATGATAAAGATAATAATTTATCTTTATCTGAAACACCTGAAATTTTAGAAATTACAGAAAATAACCTTTTAGAAAATGAGATTTGGACAGAAGAAGAGCTTTCAAAATTTAAAAAATTATATTATAAAGAAAAAGATATTATTGAAAAACAGGATGATGATAATCAAAATTTAGAAGATGAAATAAATTTATTACAAAACAATGATTTTAAAAAATCTTTTGAAAAAAATTGTTGTGAAAAAAATTGTTTACAAACTCAAGTTGAATATTCCATAGCTTTAAAAAGATATTTAAATTTTAAAAATCTTTCTAAATCTTTGCAAGATATGTATTTATTAGGTATAATTGCTGCTACTAAACGACCAGAAATAATTAAAAATTCGAAAAAGTCTAAACTTACTACAGAATATAGTTTTGAAGGAAAATTAATTTGTAAAAATGCTTTTAAAACAATTTATAGTCTTGGAGATACAAGATGGAAAAACTTAAGAGATCACTTTGTAGAACATGATATAAATTTACGTATTAATTCAAAAACTGGAAAAGCTGGAAGTCGAGCAATATCTTTTGAAACAGTATTAAAAGTAATTACTTTTATAGGAAATTTTGCAAAGCAAAATGGTTTACCATCTCCAGGTAATTTTTAAATTAATTATTTTATTTATAATTATTTTATTTTATTTATAATTGTTTTATTTAAAAATTAATTATTTTATTTATAATTATTTTATTTTATTTATAATTGTTTTATTTAAAAATTAATTATTTTGTTTATAATAAAATTTAAATTCAATAGGACGAAGTTTTCGTGATAATACTACTGCCATTATATATTTACCAGCAGATACTACTTATTCATCTTTACATATACAATATTTAGAAGCAATTAAAACTAATAATCAATTTGAAATTGGTTTTAAAACATTTGTTAGAATTTGGAAAAAATTTTTACCATATATTAAAAAATTAACTCCACGTAGTGATTTATGTTTAAAATGTAAAGATATGAGATTTAATGCAAATTATTGGTCAATTGAAGAAAAAGAAGCTAAAGTTTTAGAATGGCATAAACATATTAAATGGGCACATGAAGAACGAGAAAATTATAAGTAAATAATTTTAAATTTTATAAAATTTAAATTTGGTTAAAAATTTTTATTTAAATTAGTTATTATTTAAATTTTAATTTTTATTAATTTATTTTATAAAAATTATTTTTATAATTAAAAATTTTATTAGAAAATATATTAAAATAGCATATGAAGATATTCAAAAATTTGGAATTAATAATATAGTACGTCCTGGAAAACCAAATTCTTTAAATATTACAGTTCATCTTTCTTGGGATTATGCACAACAAATTCAATTACCATATTCATCTCAACAAGAGGTAAATAATTTTATTAAATTTATAAAAATTTAATTATAAATAATAATATTTATTTATTAATTATTTATTATTAGGGTGAAATTTATTTTAAATCTTTATATAAAGTTCATTTATTTGGAATATGTGATGATGCATTTCCACGTCAAGTAAATAATAATACTTTTTTATTATATAATTATATTTATATTAATATATTTTATAATTTTAGGTAAATTATCTTATTAAAGAAAGTGAATTAGTTGGCAAAGGTGCAGATACTGTTATTTCTTTAATTCATAATTATTTTGAGTTACATGGATTAGGAGAAAAAAAGTTAGTAATTCATGCAGATAATTGTTCAGGACAAAATAAGAATAATGCAATGATTGCATATTTAGCCTGGAGAGTTTTAACAGGATTACATGATAGTATAACTTATTGCTTCATGGTTGCAGGACATACTAAATTTAGTCCAGATGGATTTTTTGGATTGATAAAATTACTTTTAAGAAAATCTGAAGTAGATAATTTTGATGATCTTATTAATATAGTTCAAAATTCTACTCCTGGTGGATATAATATTGCACAAACAGTTTTTAATGATAAAGGAAATCAAGTTGTACATTTTTATGAGTGGACAAATTGGTTAAAACAAAAATTTACAACAATTCCAGATATATTAAAACAACATTATTTTGAATTTAATAATTTAGACAAAGGAAAAGTTAAAATTAGTACATCTTCTAATGGAGAAAAAACAACTATACAAATTGAAAAAATTATACAAAAAGATAATTTTAGTCAATTAGTTGAAAAAAAATTACCTGGTCTTAGTGTAGAACGACAATGGTATTTATTTGAAAAATAAGAACTCATGTACAAAATCCTGACAAAAAAGATGATTTGTGCCCAATGCCTACTGTTACTAAATCAATAAAATTTAAATAAAATTAAATATTAAATTTATTATTAAATAAAGTTGGCAGCTAATCGATTACAGAATCATGTAACCAACATATTCGATTAGTTGTTTAGTTATTTAATTTAATTGTAAGTTGTATAATGATATTATAGCTATTTTCAAAAAGGTGTTAATGGTCACAGACCACCATGTCATGGGAAGTACACAATATTTCCCAGATTTCTAGAGTTTCAAGACCCAAAGTTTAATTTTTATTAATCTAAATTTCCAAATTCTGTGATTCCTCACATAGGTATATGGAATTTGTTTACACATTTTTGAAAACAGCTGTAAAAAAAACTAAATTTTCTGCAATATGGCAGCAATATTATAATACACTATTATGGCAAATAATACAAACTCAGGTACAGATTATTTTTTGTACTTTATTGTATTTTTTTAAAATTAATAGAAAAAGAAATACAAAAAAAAAAAATTCTAAAGAGTCCACCAGCTAAATACCAAAAAACCAAAAAGGAAAATTCACCAGAAAAACAGACCAGAGTAAAATTGCCACCAAAAAAAGTTTCGAAAATCATGTAGCATTGTCAATTCATCATAATTAGGATCATGATAATAATATTTAATAAAGTATTACATAATTGATTTAGTAAATGAATTTGTTTTCTTCGATTTTTCAAAATGTAAAATGATCGTTGCAATCTTTTAAAAACATAAAATCCAATAACACAATTAAAAATACACATTGTTCGCTGTAACCAAATTTCTACTAATAAACAAAGGAAGAAATAAAACTATAAAAACTAATTAGGTAAATGCAATTACACTAGAAAATCTTACAGATTCTATTTTGAATGCTTTTCTGGAAGACTAATTCTAAATCCAAAATGCAACAAAAAAATTATTGAAGAAAACATAATTAATCCAAATAGGTACAAATGGAACGATAATAAAATTTTGAGCCATTGCATAAATTAAAAGGAGGATTATAATCATTTTAAAAGGCAATGAAATATCCCAAACACCTAGAAAAATTGTGCATAACTATATAAAGTAGCATAAAATGTAAATTGTTAAATCTCCAAAAAAAAAAGATGCTGAAATACCTAAAGAAAATCCACAAGAAATCTACTATAAAAACACGAAGGATCAGAGGGGAAGTCCACAAGAGAATTCACCAAAAAAAAAAGTTGAAATACCAGAGGAATATCCACAAGGAATTCAACAAAAAAATGCCAAAGGACCAGAAGGAAATCCACAAGAAAATTCTCAAAAAAAACCAGAAGGAAATCTACAAGGGAATCCTCTAAAAAAAAAACGTCGAACTGAAGGGAAATCCACAAGAAAATTCACCAGAAAAACGCCAAAGGACCAGAAGGAAATCCACAAGAGAATTCTCCAAAAAAACATGGCGAAATACCAGAAGGAAATCCACAAGAAATTCGCTAGAAAAATGTCAAAGGACCATAGGGATATCCACAAGAAATTCATCAGAAAAACGCCGAAGGACCAAAGGAAAATCAACAAGAGAATTCTCCAAAAAAAAACACTGAAATACCAAAGGGAAATCTACAAGAAATTTACCAGAATAACGTCAAAGGACCAGAGGGAAATCCACAAGAGAATCTCCAAAAAAAACCACATCGAAATACCAGAAAGAAATCCACAAGAAATTTACAAGAAATTCAACATAAAACCGCCAAAGGACCAGAGAGGAAATCCACAAGAGAATTCACCAAAAAAATTGCCGAAATACCAGAGGAATATCCACAAGGAATTCACCAGAAAAACGCTGAAGGACCAGAAAGAAACCCTTAAGAAAATCCTCCAAAAAAATGCCGAAATACCAGAGGGAAATCCACAAGAAAATTCACCAGAAAAATGCTGAAGGACCAGACAAAAATCCACAAGAGAATTCTCCAAAAAAACATGTCAAAATACCAGAAGGAAATCCACAAGAAATTCGCTAGAAAAACGTCAAAGGACCAGAGAGATATCCACAAGAAATTCACGCCGAATGACCAAAGGAAAATCTACAAGAGAAGACTCCAAAAAAAATGCTGAAATACCAAAGAGAAATCTACAAGAAATTCACCAGAAAAACGCTAAAGGACCAGAGGGAAATCCACAAGAGAATTT
>QKWP01000016.1:20488-104394 GCA_003550325.1 Gigaspora rosea | reverse complement strand
ATTTTTTAACAAGAGCATCCAGCTCTGCAAGATTACCTGGCCTTCCCTTACGGCGTACAGAGCACTTTACCTCATTCCACAGGTTTTCAATCGGATTAAGATCCGGACTTTGTGGCGGCCAATCCATCACACGAATTCGGTGTTTCTTCAAATATTCTAGGCCCACCCGTCAAGATGAGGTCTTGCATTATCCTGGACAAAGATTGGGCGACCTCGATCATCATTTGCTGGAAAATTATTTATAGTTGGGACAGCGTACTTCCGGAGGATCTCAAGGTGTAACTTACCATTTGAATTGGATTTTAGAGGAACAAGGGCCCAACCCCAAACCAGGAGAAGCAGCCCCAATACATACGTCCAGGACTACGTCCTACACTACTACCAATACAATCGATTTCCCATTTTTCACTTGGTTCACGCCATACACGGCCAGGGGAACCCAGAAAAAGATGTACATAGGTCTCGTCTGACCACAAAACACGTTTAAAGTGCCAGACAGACCAATCCTGATGTTCAAGCGCCCATTCATACCTTTTTTCCATATTCGTAGCCGTGATAAGAGGCTTTTGGGGGGCAACACACGAGGACAAGCCCAAACTGTGCAAAGAACGGCGCATTGTAGTTTTAGAAATTATTTTTTCAGTTTGAATATTGTGTAGATTGGTCATTTGCATAAGGCTGAGACGGCGGTTGCCATCTTTAACTACATCCTTTAGGTTTTCAAGATCTGAAGTTGTTAGAATTTTTGGTTGACCAATCCTTTTTTTTTGCACTTCCGTGTCCGACTCCCTGTACTGCTTTATGACGTTTCCCACAGAACTTTTACCACAACCAGCCGCGGCTGCAATTGTACGAAGTGAATCACCTCGTTGATGTCCATAAATTATGGCTCCTCGCTGACTTTCGGTTAAATCTTTTTTCACGCCCATTTTTCGTGGGAAAAAAAAATTAAGATGCACATTTGTTTTTTTTATACCGATCCGTCATACAAATATAATTTTTTTTATATCGCATAACATGACCTGGGTATCATGCTACATTTGTGCGAAATTTGAACCGATTTGGGCAAAAAATTGATTTTTTATGAATTTTTTTTTAAAAAAAAAAAATTCAAAAAATTACAAAAATCGATTTTCGTACAAACCCGAAAATGGTACTTTCTACTTTCTCTTGCATAACTTCGGCGCAATCTGATGAAACTGCGCCAAATTTTAGTATATTGTACCGTGGGATCGGTGGGTCACGTGATATAATTTCGTGCCATGTTTACTTACCCGATTTTGAGCGATGGCACCCCCAAAAGTGTCCATAATAATATGGAACCCCACTGTAGTAGGCCTGCTAACCTAATTTTATAATGCAGGCCAACCCTAACCCTAATCTTATAATTCGGGCCAACCCTTACCCTAATTTTTTAAGGCCTTAAAAAATTAGGGTAAGAGTTGGCCCGCATTATATAATTAGGGTTAGGGTTGGCCCGCATTATAAAATTAGGTTAGCAGGCTTACTAGATTACCAAAACAAGACTTGTATAATATTACACGACATTAATGGCGCGAAATAACTATTAATCTACAAAAAAAGGTGAGTTTTTATTAGTGCAACATGAATATAGTTCAAGATTACACAAAATTGCAAAAATCTGGCCCGCATTATGTTAAGGCCTTAAAAAATTAGGGTAAGGGTCTGCTCGCATTATAAATTTAGGGTTAGGGTTGGCCCGCATTAGATTAGACTACCAAAAGAAGATTTGTATAATGCTACATGACATTAACGGCGCCAATAACTGTTAATCTACAAAAAAAGGAGAGTTTTTATTGTGCAATATATATTACCATGGTGCAAATAGAAAATGTTGATTGATGATCTACTGTTACATGAAATCCATGATGCAAATATGGTGTCCTCTGCTTTAAATCTACATAAAAAATAGCTTTACAAAAAATGCTACTCCTTTTTTAAAAATTTATAAAATGTAATTGGATACTCTTATATCATATGACTTTTTAGCAAAAGTGAACAAATTATAAAATTGAAATTGTAGGTTTAAAGCCGAGGACACTATAGCAAAAACCATGATGTAAATAGCAGTACCCTATATATTTGATATGATATCAATTAATAATTATTATATTCACATAATCATGCTTTTTGAACATTTTACAGGTTTTCGCAAGTTTTCGCAAGTTTTCACAATTTAATTATTAATTTTTTTATTTATTATTATTATATAATATTTTAATTTATTAAATATACAATATTCACAAGTTTTCGCTATTTAATATAAAATCTTATTTTTTTATTATATATTATATTTTAAATATTACATACATTATATATTATTATAAAAAAAATAACAAAAAAAAATAAATCCAAAAAAACGAAACCAAAAATAATTAAAAAAATGAAACAAAAAAAATAAACTATTATATTCTTTATATTCGCTTATATTCGTTTATATTCGCTTATATTCGCTACTTCTTGCAAAGTGCCTGAAAGTTAGGTTGTTTTCTTGCAAAGTTCTGAAAGAAGTAAGGAAATAAAATAAAAAAAATAAGTAAAAAAAAGCAAACAAAAAACAAAAAACAAAACCGAAAAAATAACAAAAAAAAACAAACCGAAAAAAAATAAACTATTATATTTCACTCATATTCGCTTATATTCGACTAGGCTAATGCATAGCATTGTGAGGCCGGAGGAAAATATTTTAAAATTCAAAATTTTAAATAAAACTAATTAATTATTTTAATATAATATATAATAGTTGTATATATTTAATAATACAGTATATTATACATTATTTAAATCTAATTTGTTTATAAGTGTCTAGCTATAGCTTATACTAATAACGATAATATTAATAATGATAAATATATTTATTAAAATTATCAGTTTCAAAATGATTCAACTCATTAAAAAGACAAGGAATTGCTTGGAAATTTTTAAAAAATATCTACAAAGTTTCAAAAACAAATTTATGTTTGAATATTTTTGTAAATTTTAGGTGTTCAACTAATAGAATATGTAAATTTATTAAAAAATTATTTAATTGGCAGGCCTGTTTGTTGTTTTTTTTTTATTAGGGGTTTTTTTTTATGCGACACGCGTGCGGACTGACAAAATTTTCCAAATTGTGGTTCTGATCTAATTTTATGTAATTGATATAAAAAAAATCAAAAAAGTAATTTTTTTAGATCAAATCGCATCAAAAACGTAACTTTTATATCACCATGCGTAAATACTAAATGTCTGTTGCTACCTCTGGCCAATTATATTCGTTTATATTCGTGACTTCTTGCAAAGAATTGGTGTTCTTGTAAAGTGCCAAAAAGTCAAGTCTTTTCTCGCAAAGTTTTGAAAGAAGTAAAGGATAAGTAAAATAAAGTTAAAAAAATAAGTAAAAAAAAAAGAAAACAAACAAAAAACAAAAATGTAAGCAAACTAAATAAAAAAATAAAGAAAGTCCCAAATCTTCATTTCAAGTTCGTGTTTTTACAATTTAGAAATTGTCAAAGGTTTTCGCAAAATGCTGGAATAAAATAAATTAATAAAATAAAAAAAAAACAAAAACAAAAACATGAAATAAAAAAAAAATAAAATGAAACCTTGCAAAAACTTGTGAAAACTTGCGAAACTTGCATTCTTGAACTTTCGAAATTGCTAGAGAAAGTAGTTGTGTGTTCTTGCAAAGTGTCGAAAGGCTGAGTTGGCTTGCACTAAGTACCGAAACGTCACTGGATTTCTTGCAAAGTGCTGGAAGTAAAGTGTAGAAATAAAATAAAAAAATTAAAAAATAAAAAAAACTATAAATAAAAAAAACAAAACAAAACTAAATGAAACAAAATGAAACTAAACGAAACTAAATGAAACCAAAAAAAAACAAAAGAAAAATGAAGAAAAAAAGTAAAATTGATAAAAGATCTAAATTATAAACAAAAAAAATAAACAATGATCTAATCTGATTTTGTAGTACAATTATCAAAAATCATTCAAACATTTCGAAAATATTAGTAAAACTCGTCATTGATATGATACAGGTTGCAGATCATTCTAAAATATTTCGAAAGTATTCGAAATATTAAAAAAAAAAAGAAAAAAAATAGAGAAAAAAGAAAAAAAAAGAGAAAGGAGAAAAAGGGAGAGGAGGTAAAAGGAAGAGGGGGTAAAGATCGTTCAATACGGCTTTTTTTTTTTTAAGTTTTTTTTTTCTATGCCAGTTTTCTTTACTTTGTCTTTCTCTTTTTTTTTAACATACTTTTTTTTGAAATTTTACCTTTTTTTTTATTTGGTGATTCGGGTTAAATTTTTGTGACACAGTCAAAATACTATGCAATCATTAAAGATCTGCTAATCATCATATATCGTTTCAAATAATTATGATTATAATTAATTTATAGATATATATTGTTTCAAATAATTATGATTATAATTGATTTATAGATATATAACGATTTAATATAAAAAAATGATATATATCGATTATAGATATATATTGATTTTTATCCAATTAATCGATATATAATGATATTATGATATATATCAATTATAGATATATATCGATTTTTATCCAATTAATCGATATATAACGATATTTTAATCGATATATAATGATATTATATAATCGATATAAAATGATTAAGTGCTATATATCAATCAATATCTATGTATAAAATTTTCTGATGTTATCGGATTACTATCATGAGCTATCAAAAAAAATTTTACTACAAAACTTACTTATTATGCTAGTAACAACAAAACTGTATCTGTAGCAGAATTATCATAATTACTGTAAAAATTTGCTTACAGAATTTGCTTGCTATCAGAGCTGAATTAGTTCACGTTGAGATTATTATAGTTTCTATAATAAGTTTACCTTTATTCTGGTGACAGGATGAGACTCGCTATTGTTACATGTTACTAATTTTATTTATATCTCAGCATATTTAATATTATCAAAGATACAAAGTTCATATAACAAATAAAAATCGATTTTTTAAAAAACAAATTGATTGTTTCTTTTCTTTGATTTGCCATATTTCAATTTTTATGCATTGATTATTTATACTTGGCAAAGATTGATTATGATATTATAACAAAATTATTATTCAATATCGCAATAATTACATATTATAATTGATCATCTTTTTTAAATTTTCTCATGTCATGCTTGGATCATGATTTTGATTTTTCAACTGATAATTGTATCCTTATTTGGTCATACTTATCAAATTTGGTTCAGCATTTCCAAAAACAGATAGAGACATTAACACTAACGACACATATTAGACATATTCAATATAAATTTCCATGACATGTGATCTGAACTATTTATACTATCTTATTTTCGCATGTGCACAGTAAAAATGTAAAAGATACTCATAACAGGTGATAATTTTCTAATACAGTTTGACCTCTCTATAGTCACACCCATATAGTCACACCTCTATATAAGCACCCAATATTGTGCAACAGACTTAAAATTTAGTAAAAAATCCCATTATAGTCACATATCACTTATAATCACTATCACCAAAAAATTTTGATTTTTTATCCATTTTATTAATAATAAACTCGTTATAGTCACCAATTTTGACTAAATATTGATTTTAAAATCTGATTGGCCAATATTCATATTTATATTTATTTAAACATTCTATTAAAAATTTTTAAAGGTTTGACAGCAAATAACTTTTGATCCAGTAGTCCGATTTGGATGAACAACTACCAAAATGTTCGTTACAATATGACGATTCTAATGAGCCCAAAATTGTTAAAATTGAATCACACGCTCCTGAGATCATTAAGGATTTGTTTCACTTTACATGTTTAAGAATTGATTAAATTTAAACATTTGAGTGAAAAATTCTTAAAGATCTTAATATTTTGTAATTAGATTTGGATGATTTTGGACTTTTTAGAATCATCTCATTGAGTCAAACACTCTAATAGTTTTTTTATCTACTGGATCAATAGTTATTCACTATTAAACCTTTTAAATTTTTTAATAATTTCAAATATGCGCAAATATTTTATTGGCCTTTGGTCACATGACCATAACAAGGTATTTTATTTATAGTCACACCTCTATACAATCACCAAAATAGGATGTGATGGACTTGGTAATTATAGAGAGGTCAAACTGCATTAATTATCAAAAATACAAAGTTCATATAATAAATGAAGGTCAATTTTTTAAAAAGCAAATTGATTGTTTCTTATCTTTGATTCTCCACATTTCAATTTTCATGCGTTGAATATTAAATTCTTAGCATAGATTGATTATAAAATTATAATGAAATTATTATGCAAAGTATTATATATCGCGATAATTACAAATTTAAAATTTATATTACTAGGTAAATGCATAGCATTGTTTGTCCAAAGCTAAATATTTATATAAATTTAATAATTAAAAAGTTTGCTATTTACTAGATAAAAGCATAGCATTGTTTGTCTATATCTCAATTTTATTTCTTGTACTATAAATTTTATATATGTTCTAATTTATGGAATTAATTAATCCACTGGTCCGTTTTGGATGTTTAACTATCAAAATGTTCATCTTGATAAGATGATTCTAACAAGCCCAAAATCATTAAAATCCAATCACAGGATCCCAAGATCATTTATCACTAAGTAAATTTCTTTACTATTGAATAACTTTTGATCTACTGGGCTGTTTGGATGATTTAACCATCAAAATATTCATCTCAGTAAGACGATTCTAACAAGACCAAAATTGCTAAATTCCAATCACAGGATCCAGAGATCGATAAAGATTTATCAATCATTTAATCAAATTTATTTATATATAAAAATTAATTTGATTAAATAATTGATAAATCTTTATCGATCTTTGGATTCTGTAATTGGAATTTAACAATTTTGGACTTGTTAGAATCGTCTCACTGAGACGAACATTTTGGTGGTTAAATCATCCAAAACAGTCTGGTAGATCAAAAGTTATTCAATAGTAAAAAATTTACTTAGTGATAAATGATCTTGTGATCCTGTAATTAGATTTTAACAATTTTGGCTTGTTAGAATTGTCTCATTGAGATGAACATTTTGATAGTTAAATTATCTAAAATGGACTGGTGGATCAAAAGTTATTATCAATTTCATAAATTGGCCAATTAAAAATAATTTAAAAATCATGTGAGTGGACAGACAGAAAGTGCAAAGTTGCGGTTTTGATATTTTAATATGTGATGCATCAAGAAAGTAATTTTTGTATCATAATACAAAGAAACTAAAGGTCCTTCACCTCGCTTCGAACATAATTTATCTTGTTCTAAATTTTTCTACATTTCACTTGGATTATAATTTTGACTTTTCAACTGATAATTATATCCCTGCTTTTGGTCATACTTGCCAAATTTGGTTTAGCATTTCCAAAAACTGAATAGGGCCACTATTAATGCTAACGACATGTATTAGACATATTCAATATAAATTTTTCATAACATTAGGGTTCCGAAGTTTGATCCGGGTNGGTTTGATTTGAGTTTGATCAAACCCCAAATCAAACCAAACTCAAACTATAAATTTTATAAAGTTTGAGATCAAACCCAAATTCAAATAAAAAATAATCAAATTCAAACCAAACCCAAATACTATACTAAGTTTGATTTGAGTTTGATTTGAAGTTTGCAAACTAGTTTGAGTTTGGATGACATAATATATATTTATATTTTAAATGATAATCAGTCTGTCAACTGGAGAGTGATCATAGGCGAAATGTAGCGTGCTTCCATTTAAAACATTTTTTCTTACTAAGATAATGATACCTGTCCACTAATTGAAAGTTATAGAGCTCGTTAAGACGCATTTAAAGTAGTTAGATCATCTAAATCAGAGATATCGTCAAAAAACGATTGCCTGACTATATAAAACCTAGTGATTAGATTACATATGAAAATTACTATAGGCGAAATGTGGCGTTCTTCCATCTAAAACTTTTTTTCTTACTAAGTTAACGATATATGTCCACTAATTGAAAGTTGTAGAGCTCACCGAGACGCATCTAACAGTGGTTAGATTATCCAAATTGGCCTAGTAGATGGTGAGATATGTCAAAAAACGATCAGCTGACTATATAAAACTCAAAGATGCAGATTATATATGAAAATTACTATAGGTGAAATGTGGCATGCTTCCATCTAAAACTTTTTTTCTTACTAAGTTAATGATACTTGTCCGCGAATTGAAAGTTGTAGAGCTCGTCGAGGCGACCTAATAGTAGTTAGATCATCCAAATCGGCCCAGTAGATAGCGAGATATCGTTGAAAAATGATTGCCCGACTACATAAAATCTCAATATACCAGGAGCGGAATATGAAATATGAAGTGTATGGTTATATGAAGAGTGAAATGAAGTGAGCAAATACGGTTCTTTAATTGGTTATATTTACACATAACATTGTGGAATGCGATGTTCCAAATCTGCATTTTGTATTAAACTGGTTTGATAGACTTTTTTGCATATGTACGTGCTATTCGTGCATGATTGTCCCTAAGTATTTCAAGTTTACGTTTCCTGCATTTGAGTTACTGATTATCGCAGTAAGGATTGATGTTTAAGGGATTTCGGTATGTGATTACAGTAATAATTTTTTTATGTGTCCATTGTTTATCATCGTGCTTTCTTGATTTATGTGTTAACATTGTAGTTTGTTTTTACTTGTTTTACTCGATCATATATTGAGTCACTTGATATTTACCAGGAACGGAGTGCAACGTAGTATATAGTTATCTGAAGAGTGAAATGATGTAAACAAATACGGTTCTTTGATTGGTTATATTTTCACATGACATTGCATTTTATATTAATCCAGGTTTGATATGGATTTTGTACGTACGTACGTGCTATTTGTATATGATTACCCCTTCAAAAAGGTCTATTTTAAGTAAGTATTTCAAGTTTATGTTTCGTGCCTTTAATTTACTGTTTATCGCGATAAGGATCGATGTTTTAAGGATTCTATAATATTACGGTATGTGTTCACATTATTGATTTTTTTATGTGTACATTGTTTATCATCATGCTTTCTTGATTTATGTGTTAATATTGTAGCTTGTTTTTACTTGTTTTACCCAGGATTCTGTTTGGATTATCGATTATGTATTTAGTCACTTAAGATTTTTTATTTTTTATTGGTACCGAATTTATATTTTTCGAACTTAATTCGTAATTGTATTAATATGGGGGCTTGTTTTTTATAACCTTTTACTATTAGTACTGTTGATTGGATGGTCGTTATCTTGTGCTATGCGTGTTGAGCTTTAAGTTACTGTTACGTTTCGTTACTGATTTTGATATGTTCTTTTATTAGGCTGTGCAAAAGTTGATTTTTCATTTTGCATTACAAGGTTTTCAAAATTCGGGACGAATGGGCAGATTTTTTATTTTTAATTTTTTTATTTTTTTTAGTTTACTACAAATAGAATAATGCCCATATTTAAGGTTATACGAGGTTAATTTTTCGTATGCCAACTTTGTACCATACACATGTAAACTAAGATGTACATAGTTTATTAATTAGTATTAATAAACTGTTAAACATTTTATTTTTTTAAAACTTCTAATACGGTCTATTAATTCTTCTGTTCCTGGTTTTGCGTGATAGCATCACGCAGCTACCTTATTTGTTTATAGAGATTTTATATAGTCAGCCAATCCTTTTTCGACGATATCTCGCCATCCACTAGACTGATTTGGATGATCTAACCACCGTTAGATGCTTCTCAATGAGCTCTACAATTTTCAATTAGTGGGCATATATCATTAACTTAGTAAGAAAAAAGTTTTAGATGGAAGCACGCCACATTTCGCCTATAGTGATTTTTATATGATCACTCTCTAGTTGACTGGCGGATTATCAATTAAAATATAAAAATATATTTATATTATTCAAACTCAAACTAGTTTGCAAACTTCAAACTCAAATTCAAACCAAACTCAAATTTAACTAAATAGTTTGTTTCAAATCAAACTCAAATATTTTTTTTAATCATAGTTTGGGTTTGGGTTTGATTTCAAATCAAATTAAACCCAAATCTGACCTAAAGTTTGATTTGATCNATATAAAAATATATTTATATTATTCAAACTCAAACTAGTTTGAAACTTCAAACTCAAATTCAAACCAAACTCAAATTTAACTAAATAGTTTGCTTCAAATCAAACTCAAATATTTTTTTTAATCATAGTTTGGGTTTGGGTTTGATTTCAAATCAAATTAAACCCAAATCTGACCTAAAGTTTGATTTGATCTGGGTTTGTAGGAACTCTACATAACATGCGATCTAAACCATTTATACATCTCATTTTCACACATGCAAGAGACACTTGTGACTAACAATAATTTTATAATATTTTGATAATTAGTAATTAAGTCATTTCTAGTAAATTAACCTGTTTAAAAAATCTTACCCGGGTCACCTAACAGGTGGGCAATGTGCCACTCAGGTGGAAATGGGTCAGTTCAATTTGATAATTAGTAATTAAGTCATTTCTAGTAAATTAATCTGTTTAAAAATCTTTACTCGGGTCACCTAACAGGTGGGCAATGTGCCACTCAGGTGGAAACGGGTCAGTTCAAAAAAGGCACCACCTGAGTCACCCGACAGGTGACCCGACAATTGACCCATCAGGTCACCTGGGTCAACTAAAAAAAAATCTCAAGCTTTTGAGTGTTCTGAACATTTTTACCTAGAGTATCTAATCCTGTTATTTAGTATATTTTAAAGATATAAGCACTTCAGTAACAATCACTACCAGTTATAGTTAGTAATATTCTTTATAATTTATATGTATTATAATTTAGAAAATAACTAATAATTATAAAGGTGATTATTATCTATAATCTACAATGCAAAATCAAAATAAACAAGTAAAGGTTAATAGTAAAATTTAGCAAGGAACTTTTTTTTTGTATAAAAAAAAGTAGTATAAACAAAATTTTAGATTAGAAGCAATTTTAGCAATTTTGTAAAAAATTCTTTGTTTTTGTTACACAAAATAATCTACACATTACACCTGATCCTAAATTTTAATTGGCAAATTGACTATAGGTAATATAATTTCTTATAATTTATTATGGGCTGGTGCAGAAAGATTTGTACCTCAAAAAATTTCATAATTTTGACACTAAGAAAAAAATTTTTTTTCTTGATTATTTATTAAAAATTTTTTAGTATCAAATAAAATAGGTTTTAATCTAACTTATTATATTATTTTTATTGTTTTAACACTGGTTTATTTTAATAATTAAGCATGTACAATTCACTGTATTTAAAAAAAACCAAAAATTTTTTTTAAAAAAAATAATATTTTAATTAATTTCGCAACCAATATGCAGTTATATGAGTTTGTACTACGCAAGTGCATTAATGTGCATATGATAAAGATATGGTTAAAATTTGAGCAAACTTGGATCACTAGTTGTGAAGAAATTAAGCTTTAAAGTGAGGTAATTTGATTTTTTTACTATATGTGCGTATATATAAATTACCATATAGTAAATTATATAGTAAATATTTTTAAAAAAAGTTACAATTAATAATTTTTTTTATTTTATCAATAAAATAATCCAAAAATTTTTATTTTTATCAATCCGGTAACCTAATAAGTATATTAAATTAAAAAAATTAAAAATTAATTTGTACAAAAAATATTTAAATCAGAGCTATTTGAGGTACAAATCTTTTTGCACCGGCCCATAATTTATTATTTAATAAATAATATAAGGGTACTGATATTTATTATCTAATATTCTATAGAGGCTTATAGATAATATTTTCATCAAATTTAATTGGCTAAAATTTTTATATGAAGTAAGATTTGGCTTGACCCCTACCTTCTAAAATATTATCTATAAATATTAGACCCAACTAAAATATACAAACTTAAATATAACCTATATGTAAATATGTATGTTGTCTCTTGGCAGCATTCAAATATTTGTGTACTAACATGTTAGCACATTCTGCAATACCATATTTTGTAAAAAATTTAATCTTAAATAGTTTCAGGGTTTCAGATAAGGTTTTAGGTTTCAGATGAGGTTTTGGAGTTTCGGAAGAGGTTTAAGAAACTATAATCTAAAACCCAAACTTTCAGATTTAGCAAAAAAGGTTTCGGTGCCCAACTCTACACTTTACTATCTCGAATAATTACAGTAATTACTACCTTATTATATCGAATTCATTTTGTTTTATATAATGCAAAATGATTAGTGTTGTTAGTTGAAATAATTTAGTCATTTAGACATTTAGGCAAATTGAATTTAGGCAATTTTGACTTTGTTATTTTTTTAAAAATTACTATTAAAAAATTAAATTGTCTTAATGTCTAAATGACTAAATTAATTTAGACAAATTTTGACATTAGCAAAAATAATTTCGACTAACAACATTAAAAATGATATAAAACTGAAAACTAGGATTTCATATACGCCTTGTAATTAAATCTTTTTTGATCAATATTGCCACATTTATTGTAGTTTACAATGCATATGTGATTTAAATTGCGCAACATACCCATGTTAACTACTTCTTTGACAAGCAATGGTGGTTATTGGTAATTCTTTTAAGATTTTTTTAGCAATAAACCTCAATTTAGACATTTTGCTTAGCTTTTTATTTTGTCAATTTGTATATTAATTGCAGTAATTAATAATGAATTTGTATTATTATAATGGTAATATAAATACTATATGTATTCTTGAAAATTCTACAAACATATAAATTAGCTATCAGGAAATTATTCAAGCATTAATTCCCATCATGTAATTCATATACAATATGAAGTTCCTGAACTTCACTTCATTGCATATACATGTATATAGTATTTATTAAAATGATACTCTATACTTAATAAATAATTAATATAAATCTATGTAAATTCTATAGTAACTTCGCTCAAAGAGCAGCAAAGTGATGACGCAAAATTTGACAGTCACGTGATTTCTAAAATCTATATCAATTGGTTTTGGCAAAAAAATCTATCGATATGATTAAAAATATTGATTTATATCGATTTACTTGTTCTAACTAATTCGAATACATGCTTCAGAGTAACGTGATCATAACAACATTTTTCAAAAATTTACTTTTTGCCATTTGTTGTTATGTTTGTTGACTGTCTATATTCTAAAAAATTCTGATGACTCGGGCTAGTATCACTGGCCAAAATTATTCTATTAATTTGGCCTGAATTTGTATTGTTATACTGCATTAAGTATTGTAAAAATATCTATAATTTGGTCTAAAAATATTGATTTATATTGATCTAAATAAATCAATATTTTTTCAGGTCCCTATCAGGAAACATTCTGTGTCAACTGTAAAATAATCAGTTGAGATTTAATCTCAAACCAATTATTTTTTCAGTTGGTACAGAATGTTTTTCTCTTTTGCTCAAATGTGAGGATTGGCTGCGATAATCTATGCAGCAATATCTATGATTATATTTCAATTTGATACATGGGTATGTACGTATATAAAAAAAAAAGAATGACATGATTAGTTAAACTCCACGTACGTTATCAATTTTTTACAACTTTAATAAAACCATCTGACAATATGTGTTCTCAATATGTGCTATAAATAAAGTATTTATATTAGCTTTGATTAAATAAATGTACTGTACAAGACATTACAACACAACATGCTGTAAAAATTGGTACAGTGCTGATTATTTAACCATAGTATTTATTATTAATATTTTTTAATTTGAATATTTATTGTATTCCTTATGTTTTAAAGGGAAAAGCTAATTTTATAGGTCATTTTTTTATTTTCTACATAAAGATACGAGGTCTAAAAAAAATTATTATTTTAACTCATGCTATTATCATTTTGCTTCATAGGTTTCATGAATGACAAATAGATTCTCAAAATTTAAAATCCTTAATTATAAATTTAAGTTATAAAAAATATGATCAAGAGTTGTAATTTATTCTGCCTTAAGGGTAGAGGGTATGTAGATCATTTCTATTAATAAACAAGTGACCAAAAATATTTTTACTACGAATTTAAAAGTTGCTAATATAAAAGTTAATTTTTTACTATATAAATTGTATTTATGTACTAAGTAAAAAATTGTTCATAATAAAAAATTACACATATCATAAAAATTTTATTAATTTTGAATAAAATTTGATAAAGTTTTTATAGTATCAACTTTTGCGAAGTTATAGCGAAAAAAAATAGCACGAAAAAAAAAACTCTTTTCCGTAGATTACTAAACCAAAACTAGAGCTAAGGGAAAACTCGTAAAACAGCATAAACAATACAAATTTTCTAAAAATTATTGGCCTCAAGGCCTAAAATTAAATAAGAACCTATTTTCTTAAGCGCCCATTCGAAAATAACTAAAGAAAAGGAGATAGTCTCTTCCTAATGCCCTGTGCGTTCTCCAACCTTCTAGCAATAACTTCCAATCAACAACCACAGCTTATGGAAGACATTCAACAACAATCTCTCAGAAACATTCACACCAGCATCCAAGAATCTCTTAACGCTCCCAAGAGTCACCCAGCTAAAAGAACCAAAACAACAAACCAACTTTCGTCCTCTGTCGCCAGCACTACTCTCTCAAAATCACTCAATTGTGGTGATTTCAGCTTACCCCCATCAAATCCACCGATTACATCATTAGACCAAAACACATCAACAAACACAGCATCACATGATCCAACCATCACAACAACAACAATGCACATCGATCCCCAAATTCCCACACCGGTTCCCCACATTAATCCAACTTCCCAAACTGGCGAAAACAATGCACAAATGGATACAGGAATTCCCACGCTCCTCCAAAAAGACGATCAAAACAACTTACCCACAGAAGATCAACCCAAATTAAAATCGACATTTCAATGGTTGCTACTAGCTCTGATAAAGAAGAATCAACAACAACCTCACACGAACCCTCCGACCTACCGGACCCTCAAACGGATGGTCCTACCAACCAAAATATCTCCTACGCATGCTCTAACAAAACTATGGCCTCTTCCCATGTTACCCGCCCCAGAGAACTTATAGTCAAGCACTCAAAGGACAGAACTGCCAGCCTTTAACTGAAGCACAGTCACATCAAATCGAGCTTTGGACTGACCATATAACCACCAAACTACAACAAAGGCAAAACAAACCCTTTGACTTTACACTATAGCATAACGACGCTATCATCGACTGCTTTACCTCTGAAGAAAAATTTGCAACTTTCATCAATTACAAATTTAAAGTTATACCAACAAACGAACCTATTCTAGAGGCCATTAAAGCTAAATTCAAACACCACAACACAGCATTTTTTCGCACCTTCTCAAGAACTAAAGCAAACGAACCGGCACATCAGACTGCTTTTATGACCCTTTTTATAAAGCCTTAGAAAGATATAAAAATATACATAACGTACCCTACACAAATAAACACAACAGGGATCAAATCTATAACAAACTCAAATAACAAATCGCAATTGACTACATTACAAACCTCGATATGATCAAGAAGAACCATCACGAAAACACAAGAGCAATTTTCTACGCAATTGGCTTCGCCCATATCAGCTGTGCACTAACCTTCGAAAAAATGCGACAAATCATTCGTACAGTTATTGACGAACAAAAGGAACCACTCCTCGCTGACACAGAAGATATACCCACTGAGGTTAAAGAAATGCTACCTTTCTGCCTCCCCATATAAAATCGCACTGAGACTCGTGCAATAGTCGCAGCCCTAAGAAGAATTTATACCTTTGATTCACTTCCGAACAGATATTTATACAGAATGTTAATACCTCTTCCATCCAATCCAAAAGACCTAAACCTAGCTATCAAACATTACTTTCCAATTAAACTCAAGCGTCAACTCTCCGAATTAAGCAATTATCATAGTATCTTAAAACAATACTACACCTTCGAGAGAATGCCAGACAGCTATTTCGACCTACTACCTGCCAAACCCCCACTTCCATCTACTCCACAAGAACTTGATCACTGAATTCATAATCTTTTCCCATTCAGACCCAATGACACAGAAGACTTCAAATGTCACGTTGAGATCCTAAGAACTACTACAAATTTAAGCGCATACCGAATGACTTTATCGTATCTAAACTCAGATTACCAACTGATCCCAAAAATGTTGCAACCCAACTACGTTATGAATTCCCAATTCAAGACAAAGAAATGGCTAAACACTTCCTATCTGAAATCCAAAACAAATATATCATTGCTATTCCAATGCCAGATAACTACATGACGGTTAACCCATCTAACAAACCAACTCCACTCACCGACCCAAATAACGTCCTAATGGTCAACTTAACCATTCCAATTCGAAGTCAAGTAGTTCTACTTGACACCGTCAAACTACTAAGACAAGATTATTACTTCAATAGAATACCTGATGAATGGATCAACATCCCGTTTGAAGACACCTTTAGTAAACAAACTAAAATACCAACCACACTTAACGATTTTCTCCAATACGCCAAAATACACATTCCTGAAGAAACACACCTCTTCCCTATCGAGAATACGACAAGGCAAAAAAAGCAATTACAATCTTCCAAGAACTTTTCAACTCAACTTTAATACCACCCTATCTAAACGCATTACCCAACTTACCAGATCCTGAATGGGACTTATTCAAAAAGAAAGGGAAAGATACCCAAACAAATCATGAGCAGAAATAATGATAGAAATCCCAATACTAGGAACAGACAACCCTCACAATCACCCAACCAAAATAACCCTGACAACAATAACCTCCCCTCCCACTTTCCTTTAAATCTCCTCTAACCTCTAAAAATAATTACCTATAACGTCCAAGGACTAGAGAATAATCTTAAATTCCAACAATGGCTCGAATATTGCAACAATCAAAGAGCTCACATAATATCTATGACAGAGACCAAATGGCCAGAATCAACTACCCCTCCACTTTCTCTTACCAACCTACTATACAAAATATATACAGCAAACTGTGACAAAGAAACAGCTATTATGAGAAAAGCCAGTATGGGAACAGCAATCGCATTACATCCCGAACTACAACCTTTCATCCATAACATAAAGAAAGTCCACGGAATGGCAATCATGGTTGATCTTTATCTCTCACAAAATACAAAGACAAGAATAATCTCGGTTTATCTGCCCTCAACAGTCACTAAACACTCAAAAATAGCTACAAAAACCATAACAAACTGGAATCAAGAAGCGGCTTCCCGACAACTCAATTTAATCGTACTTGGTGACTTCAATAATAACATCAACAATAAGAAACTTCCGACAAATCACCTCCTCATGAAATTACTAGAAAGCGACCAAACCAGCTTACTCAACTTTCACGATATCGAAGAACACACATGGTCCAGACAAGACACAAACAGCCAAATTGACGATATCTGGACAAGTTATACAATATTACTGAACTTTACCTCTCCCATATTGATTAGTGCTGATGAAATTACCAATAGCGACCACAAGATTTTAACAACAGAATGGAATACCGGAATAAATCGTTCATCACAACAACCAAAAGGAAGCAGTAGGAAAATTTATCTTTATGACAGAGTTACAGAAGAGACCTGGACAGACTTTGCTGATGAAATTAAAAGAAAACTCGATGAATCCAACTTACAATTACGACAAATTACCAACGAAGCGAAACTTAATAAACATTGGAACATTTGGGACAACATACTAAGATCGACCATAAACAAACATATTCTATATACTCACACCAAACCCTATACTTTCCATAGTCACTCTTTCAAAGCTACCCAACTATACAAAGGCTTAACGTTGATTAATAAAACAATAACAATAATAAAGACACCAAATACAACAACTCCACCCCTGGACATAATAACCATTATAAACAACAACCTACAAACCATTCACAAACTTACAAACCTAGAAACATCTACTCTAGAAGTATCTGACTTATATGCAACCAATATTAGCCTAACCTTACAATAACTCATGTCTATACGAACCACTCTACATAAAGCCAGAAATATAGAAAATCAACAACAAAAGCGAGATACAATTAACTCATTCATAGAAAAACGATACAAGAATTTTACAGACAATACTATGAAGATGATCAATAGCATACTCAGGAGACACACTGACAGCGTAACATATGACAATATAGTAACCCCAACCGAAGTAATCACGGAACCAGATCAAATTAAAGAAGCAACACTACAACACTTCAAAAACTGGACAAAATTTAACCCACTAAACGAAGCACTATGGCAGGAGTGGAAACAATTTTATGAACCAATCCCGAATATAAATTAAAATATGTTCGATAATATCACCCAAAACATAACATTACAAGAAGTAGTTGAAACAATAAGTAAAGCACCACTCAAAAAAGCAACCGGCTCCTCTACCATCTCCAACGAAATACTTAAAAAACTACCACCTGTCGCACACGATTATTAACAAAAATTTTCAACACCTGTCTACAACTCAAAACAATTTCCCAAAAGTGGCATGCTAGACTCGTCTGGCCCATATCAAAAAACCACAATACAATGCCGACCTTACCTCAACTCGACCCATAACGTTAATTGACCATACCAGAAAAATACTAACAAAGATACTAACAGAAAGACTCTCGAATATTTTACTAAAACTTAATATATTAACTCCTCAAAACAACGTAGCCCTCCCCTTCTCATCAACTATGATCCCAATCCAACATAGTGAATGGAATCAATTATATATACTCGATCATTGATCGATTTAGGGCAATGATCGAGCAGCAATTAATGAGCTCGAGCAAAAATAAGTTAATCAATAATCGATAATACTGATCGATCAAATAAGTGTATATATTGATTGATTAAAAATTTTTTTTATATTAATTGTAAGCAAAAATCGAATTAAATAGAAATTTTATTTTTTTATTTAATTCCGGCTTTAGTTGCAGGTTTGCTTTCTTGGTTAAAAAAATAACTAGTTTGGAGTTTTTGTGGCTAAATTTCTCACCCTCAACAAAAGAAAATGCTTCATAGTTGGCTCTCTCTGCGACTTGTGGCGTAAAAAGAGGCTAACCAGGAGTTTTTTCTCTTTCTCCTTCTTAAAAAAAGGAAATAATTACTTGGTAATTATTCGAAGCAATTATATTTATGACCAAACTAATTTATTACCAATTAGGATAAAATGTGACCAGAACTTCTAGTAAATTAACTCGTCTGCGGCCTGAATTAAAGAACATAAAGATGAAATTATGATTGTCCTCACAATTGTTCTATGTTTAACATACTAAAATTTTCATATCAACAATGTCAAAATTAAAAAATAAATATTTTTTTAAAGACACTTATCCAAATAAGGTTTTACTAAAGTTCTGGATAAAGAAATTAACAAACTATTGGAATTAATACAAGTTATAGAATTGGATCGATATTTTACTATACGTAAAAAAACAATTAAATATAACAATTTTTTCAAATTCTTTTGCTTACCCTATAAGAAAAATTGACCGTAAAGGTACGAGTTGGGGAGTAAAGGCATGGGTTTTGGTGGCATGGATTAAACCCGTATTTGGTACGTAGGAGGCTTGGATTGGCGAGGATTTTTGGCCCGTGGTGGACCGTATGCCTGTACAAAATGGACCATTAATGACTCGGGTTTTGCAACAATTTACTAGTCCAAATGGCACGGGATTTAGCCAGGTAATTAACGTGAATTAACGTGTGATAAAAAAAAATATACATACAAGTAGATTACATAAATTTATCTCAACAATCAATACAATATAAACAAACTAACAACTGCTCATGTATCAAAATTTTGTAAGGAATTTTTTTTGTTAAGACGCCCAGAGCAGTTTCATTAGTGAAATTATGAGATATCGCAATTTTTTTAAAAAAAATCATATATTGATCTTTCGCTCTTCGTGAAATGAGCCAACATGTACCACCTTCGACACGTACCATTCCGTAAAATGAAGGTGCCATTACGTTGTTAACCTGTAAAATATCACAAAAACGGGCATAACGTTTGAACCAGTGATCCGAATTCGATGAAACAACCACCATTCGACTCAGCGCGATGAGATGGTTCGAATAAGCTATAGTACGTCCCTGTACGACCCCTGGTTGCCAAGATAGGAGTTGTCAAACATTTACTTCTATACTTATTAATTGATCAGCAATCTGATTGGCTAGGCGATTGCTGCGGACAAAAATCGTAGATCTGACATATCTAAAAGATGTCATATTTATAGCTTATATTCTAGATATTTTATTTATCACATATATATTATTTATTACATATATTATATTTATACTAGTTATACTATATATTTTATTAATAATAGTTATAGTATATATTACACATGTAAAAGATATTGACCGTTACATTTGTAAAATTTCAAAAAGTATAAAAGCGGCCGATGTGGACCTCAAGTTCAACATCGAGTCTTCATACTCTTTCAATAATAAAAACAACTATTAACTACACAAATCAAACAGTTATTAGTATCCTCATATACTTTTAATTGTAGCCTCTTTCGTAATTGCAAATTGCCTTAAATCTTCTTTGTTAAGTTTTCTTAAAAACGCCATACTGACTTAGATATACCACAGTAACCAAGTTTGAAGTTACACAAAGTGTTCACTGTCTAAGATCACTCTAGTTACCTAATATATTTGAAGAAGTGGATATAGGATAACAACGTATGATGTGTCATAACGTGCCACCTCCCCTGTACTACTTTTTACTGTGATATTCCGTCAACAGCTCTATACGTACCACTCTGACCGTGCTATTCTGTGGATTCCAGACACAACCCATACCACACCCCGGACCACTTTTTTTATAGGGTTAATTATAATATTTTGCTTGAAAGTTCATATTAATATATAACTTAAGTATATTTGTTAAGCTATATAAAAAAAAATCTAAGTGAAGATTTAATAAGTTATATAAAAAATAATTTAAGCGAAAATAATTTAAGCGAAGATTTAGTAAGTAATATAAAAAATAATTTAAGTGAAGGTTTAGTAAGTTATATAAAAGGATAATTTGAATAGAATTAAAATTTGTTAGTTAATTATTAAAAAACCTTCATTTTTTTTATACAGTAAAATTATAAAATCGGAACTAATGTAATTACTAGCCAACTGCAGATTAGCATTTTAAGAGATTCCTGATTTTTAATGAAGTATTTAATTTGGTAAATAAAATATAATCGAGCAATGATTGGCCCAATAATTGATTGATTATGTATGCTCGAGGTTACAAATTTTATGCTTGATCGATCATAATCGATCAAGTATGCATAATTGAATTTTGATTGATTAAAATTTTTTTTTAGGTTAATCATCGATTAACGATTTTTTTTTCAAGTCAATTCCCTAATCCAATAATTAAGTCACATAATGGAAGACGCCCACACATACAACTGCAAATTCTGGATTCTACTCCAGGACATGTCGAAAGGCTACGATACTGTACACATTCCCCTACTACGACACGCCCTAACCACCTCCATATTCCTTCCCAAATAACTGACCTTATAATTAACATATTCACTGACCGAAGTAATCAAGTCATAACAACAATTGGAAAAACTAAAAAGTACACAGCAGAAGACGGTATTGATCAAGGGGAAATGTTATCACCTATCCTTTGGAGAATATACTACGATCCTCTCATATACCGAATTGCAACAAATTTTAAAGGATATCAAATGACTACATCAATCCCCTACAAAAACACCACAATTACACACAACACATTAGTCATAGCTTTTATGGACAACACAGCATGGGTAGCATCCAAAAGATCAGAAATGGAAGATATCCTAAAGATTGCTACTTCCTTTTACGAAATGGCAAACATCAGAGTCAACCCTAATAAATCCGTCTTAGCATATAATTCCAAAAATTTACACAACAAACAAATAGGTTTTCAAAACCATACCATAAGTAACATAGACCAAAATGAACCCTTCCACTACCTAGGAGTGTGGTTCACAAGAGGGAAAAGCAATACTAACATCCATCAGAAAATCCTACACGAAGCTAAACTTGCAATTAAAAGACTTCGCATCACAAAAATCACAGTGAAACAAGCAATTTACATAATCAACTCTGTCATAACGACAAGAATAGCGTACAGAATACAATCTACTTACCTACCACTGTCTAAAACTAAACAACTGAACTCACAACTAGCAACAGTAGTGAGTCAAAAAGCACAACTCGCAAAAGGAGTCCCTTCATCAACACTATATTATCCACACATATATGGACTAAACCGCATATCACACACACAAACAACCCAACACATTAATATCCTAATAAAAATATTAAATATATTAAATTCACCTTCATTTGACAAACAAATGCTAAAAATCCGGCTCCAACAACTCCAACTAGCGGCAAACACAAATGAATCCTTCCTCAAACACAAACCATCATTTCCACTAAAAGAAGCATCAACAACTACAGCACAGATGATACTACAACTTCATAACGAAGACATTCAACTTACAAGAAATAATAACGAATGGCCCATCCCCATCATGAAATCGGAACCTCTATTAACACAATAC
Source organism: Gigaspora rosea (assembly GCA_003550325.1). Classification (NCBI taxonomy): domain Eukaryota; kingdom Fungi; phylum Glomeromycota; class Glomeromycetes; order Diversisporales; family Gigasporaceae; genus Gigaspora; species Gigaspora rosea. The sequence continues at coordinate 81,795 of QKWP01000016.1, read as the reverse complement.
TTATACACTCAAAACGTTAAAATATACTTAAACATTACCTCAACAAACATGACGCTACCTATATCGAACAATTCACGAACTTTAATAACACCCAACTACTCGACTGGACCACTTTTCATCACAATATACAGAAAATTCACCACGGAAGGAAACCGTGATGGTTCGAAGAAATATCAGAATTAATAAGAAATACATCAAACCCATCACTATCACTCCATACATCTAACCCCTTTATATGGAAAACATGGCAACCAACCGCATCCAAATGGATAATAACACAAGATATAGAATTTGGTAGAATTTCAAGTATAAAGAATGAAATGTAAAAATACGTCACTTTATCCTAAACGAACAGAACAACCATCTCCTAACCTAAAAAACTGTGACCTGACATCAAGAATCACCAACACAACAAACTGCCATATACGTAGGAATATCTCATCGACCTACAGCATCAAAGTTGATAACAACAGGAAATGGCACGGACAGATAACTGACTTCATAGAAGTAAACAAAATAAGACAACCGCTACCAAAAAAGATTTTTAATCAAGAATACATCCCAGGAAAGCACTACATAACAAAAAAGTACTTTGCAGCCTTCACACAAATAGAACAATTCCTATGGGAATCATACTATAACAATCAAAATACAAACAAAGAAACCAGCATCAAAATCCTTTTCCCATATAATACAAACCCAACACACCATCACCCAACATGCACTATCACCTATGGCTCCCCAGCAAAAACTATTAATCTCAACAATACGACATGGCCTTCCCAACAGAAACTTATAATCACCGCACTTATATTCATATGGACAATACTTCCAACAAAAGCAACAACTATCATTACAACGAATACCACAAAAATAAAAGATCTAATTCAACTCATATTAACAACACCTAATTACCTAAAAGAACATATTCTAAAGGGAAACCTACTACACCACAATCTAAGCCTTTACTCAATCTATCAACTAAAGAACATCAGACACAACTGCATTGTAGACGAACACTTAGCTATATCAACAGAACCCACAATAATATTCACAACTGAATTTCAACCATCAAAATTCCTAACAAACTCATTTCCTATACAATACCACCAACTGGATCAACCATTTACACCACGACTACTTCTAAAAACCATGTACAAAGCAAAATCAATAAATCGATGGTTATTACAAACAAGAATACACCAATGGCACAAAAAGAACAACATTAATTGGAAACTTACATACAATAGCCTCAACATACACAGTAGACCCTAGCAAGATCAACCAATCCCAAAGAAGAAAGAATAAAAGCCTTCAAAGTGAAAACATTAACTCACGAACTACCCATCTTACAAACGCTCCACAACAGAAACCCAGACATATATCCAAACTATGGATGTCCGCTATGTCTCCAATCAATAGACGATACAACCCATTGGCTAACTTGTCCTAAAAATACAACCACACTCGAAAATTTATTACATACAGTTCTAAATAAAACTTCAACTAAAGAAGACGTTCCCCTCCAACACAAAGAAAACTACATACAAAACTTTATAAAAACACATATTACTAATAATATTCCATTAGCAGCAATAACCGCATCCACATTATTCCCTATAGCCAACCAAACCAAATCTATGCGCATTACACCACATTTCCACCATACCATCATCAAGAAAATATACAAGAAAATCTGGATCAAAAATCGAACAGAAATCAACAAACTTACCCCAACAACCACCATTCCCAACAACTCCACCCAAGAAACACGACCACACCCCACTACCGAAGCACTAAATTTCAATAACTGGACACAATTATTCATTTACAATAACGTATCACCTAACTTAATCAATACATAATCTGGAGGTCTTTGACCGATCTGGTAAAGATTAGGTCTAAAGTAAATTAGCTTTATCCTCCCTTTCCCTTTATAAAATGTATCATTACAAAATTTGTATTTTTTTATATTTTCATTAATAAACAGAACAGAGGACAGACCTCTCTTTTAAAAAAAAAAAAAAAGTATCAACTTTTACGGGGTGGGGTCTATTCTGCGGGGCGATCACAAATTGGCCAATCAAATCATGTGGGTTGCGAAGATAAAAACAACTATATCTTAGGTTCTACTAGACCAATTTTGATAATCTGACCACCGTTAGAATCAGAAAAACCTCCTCTACAATTTTATTTAAAAATTTAATATGGTTACTTAAAAAATTTTCTTTATTATTAAATATAAAATTTTTAGTAACTAGTTTATTGATAGAAATGATCTACATACCCTCTATCCTTAAAAGTTTCAAAATAAAGAATATGCTATCTTTATGACATAATTTTATTTATATGAAAGAAAATCCCCGATAACAAATCATACTGAGTACCTTTTGACCTCTCTATAGTCACACCCCATATAGTTACACCTCTATATAAGCACCCAATATTGTGCAACGAACTTAAAATATAGTAAAAACCTCTTTATAGTACATATCACTTATAATCACTATTACCAAAAAATTTTGATTTTTTTATCCAAAACCTCATTATAGTCACCAATTATGACTAAATATAGATTATAAAATCTGATTGGCCAATATTATATTCATGTTTATTTAAAATATTCTATTAAAAATTTTTGAAGGTTTGACAGCAAATAACTTTTGATGCAGTGTCCAATTTGGATGAAACAACTACCAAGATGTTCGTCGTGATGTGACAATTCTAATGAGCACACGATCATTAAAATCGGATCACACACTCCTTGATCATTAAGGATTTGTATCACTTTACATGTTTAAGAATTGATTAAATTTAAACATTTGAGTGAAAAAACCTTAAAGATCTTAGCATTTTGTAATTAGATTTGGATAATTGTGGGCTCTTTAGAATCATCACATTGAGTCAAATACTCTGGTAGTTGTTTCAAAAGTTATCACTATCTAACATTTTAAATTTTTTAATAATTTCAAATATGCACAACTATGACAATAACAAGGTATTTTATTCATAGTCACACCTCTATACAATCACCAAATAGGGCATGTCAGACTTGGTGATTATAGAAAGGTCAGACTGTATTCTGATTTGAGATTTCTGCATCTTTCGATCTAATGAAAGGATTTGCACCATCATCTAAATCTAGGTACTTTTGAACATAGTTAAAAGTACAAATAGTGCTTTGATGGCTTGAAGAATGTCTACCATTGTTTCAAAATATTTGAGGTTGACCACCATTTTGTGGCCAATTAGTATTTTGCGATACTTGAAGCTAACTGTGGGATGCCTGACTCATAGTTCCAAAATTTTTTTAAGATAAAATTTCTGGAGGGGGAGATGGAGACTCTATTTATACTTTATTTCTATTTATAAATGTAATACAGAAAACCTTTTCAACTCCTCTCGAGAAAATAATAAAGGTGCATTTAGGGAGGGTTCAAATAATAATTATTAAAGATGCCAATAAGATTCAAGGCATGCTTATAAAAATAGCCCTAGTGGTTCCAATCTGAATGTCCACCGCGAAATATTGCATTATACTTAATCAAATATATTACAAATGATCATTTATAATCTTGAATGTCCTTAAAAAAAGAGTTTAGACCTTTATGTCCCTATTTGTATATGATTAAAGTGCCCTATTCTAATGTAGGATCCTGCCCTAACACGATGCAAATGAAATAGTTTTTTATAAACATTTCAATTTTGATTGATAATTTTACTCATTTGTGTTAAAAAAGCATGTGAATTTTCATTAGGTCTATATACTGTATCAAGTATATTATTGCTCAGAATTATCTTATATGATACAATATAATGCATAAATCTTTTAATTTAATAAAGTCCTTAATTAATAGGGTAGTTTCAAGAAGAGTGAACCCAGTGATGAACACGAATTGTATCACCCTCGATTTAATCACATATAGTTTAGATTGCCAAAAAAGTAAACAACATTTATGAAATCGGATGATGCTTAAATTCAAGTAACCCCATATCCTAAAATTTTCGAATTTCAGTAATCAAAACAATCAAATGCTATAAGCGGCCAGAGGCAAAAAGCTTCTACTGTTCTATAAAACCACTAACAAAAAATATTTTTACTTTGTGGTTAAGGTTAGGGTTTTGGTAGACTTTTGATATAGCTAGAAGGTCTTTTTTATATAATCAAGTATCCAATCAAATTATCAGGTGATTATATCGAGGGTGACACAATTCGTGATCATCACTGGGTTCACGCTTCTTTAAGTGTCCCAATTAATATAAAATATATTGTGACGACTTAAAAAAAAACGTGCAATTATTAATGATAATTGTAAACATGTAGAACATTTTCTGCATTCATCTTTGATATGGAATTTCAAAATATCATATCAAAAATCGATGTCATAAATTCTCTATTATACACTGTATAGTTTTGAATCTATACTGTAATCATTACATTTACACATCTTCCACCCCCATTTCATTGACAATCCCAGATATTGTACAGGTTCGCCTTCAATTGAATATAGTCTACCACAATTCACATGGAATCCGATGCAATTTCCATTTTTGGTCTGTAATTGTACTGCAGATTTATTCAAAAACAGGACCTAAATTTCTAAATTTGCACTGAGCCACTCAGAGTGATAATAAACAAATAAAGAATGTCCACATCTACAAATAAGAAAAAAAATAATGAAACTGGATATGTCAAGGGAGAATGTGATACGTTCTTGTGGGTATTTGAATATGCTTCACAAAATGCAATATAATGTAATGGTCAAACATTTATAGATCAATTTAAACTATTTTTTAATTGAACATTTTTTTAACGCATATGAATTCATTACTCCTTATGAATATTACGGGCTTTAGCGAAATTACTACTATATGATAACTATTTAGAAGTAGGCTCTGATTGAGGTTAGTATCAAATTCAGTGATTAGTTGTCAAGGAAATAACATAGATCCTTTATTATAATCTTTCTTCATAATCCCTGAGTTAAAAATTAATGATTTCATGTGATATGATATTTTATTTTATTTTATTGCAAAGTAAGTTCTAATTTTTAGCATTCTAAAAAACTTATAATTACTGATTACAATTAGTCTATGGATACATAACAAGCCATTAATTTTTTTTACATGTGCTAGCGTAATTTTGTGGTATTTCATGCTCGTAGAAGATTGACAAATTAATAACGAAGTTCTATAAATGAATTCTTTATTTCTAATTTTCCAGTTATAAAGACTTTTCTAAAACATATTATTATCACGCATTTATTTATTCATTAAATGAATTTAGTAATTTTTATCAGATTTAAAAATCAGAATATTAATAAAAACTAAATTATACTACTGTATAAAAAATATTTAAGCACTCTATATTAAGAAGATCTAACTTTATTTTATTGAGAATTCCCAACAAGCATCACTATAAATTAGTAAGCTATATATTCTTCTTGTGACAAGAATCCTTTTTTTAGTTAACAATGCTCGTAAATTTATAGTCAACTGACCTAACTTTATTGCAGGACTAATTCAATCATTTGCTTATTTTAATTTGCAATGGATAAAATAACATAAGTCGTGTAATCTATTGATTTTAATTGTTTCAAGTGCAAAATAACTGATTACGTTAAATTTATTTTTTTATGCAAGATGCTGAATACATGTATATTTTTGAGGCAATAAATAAAAGTACCACTATGTTGTTATCTTTTTGATCATTTGCATGCTAGGTATAAGTTTTATTCTTAAAAAGTGCTATAAATTATGTAAATTAATAATCTTAGAAATTATTTTATTATTAGATGAAAGGCAGAAGAATAGCTTCTTAGGTAAAAATATCAGATATTTGACCCTATTAATTTTATTAATTTACTAGATAATTTAATAATAAAACAAACTGTTTAAGTTTATAAATATTATACTAATAATAAAATATTTTATAAGTTATAATCGTTTTATATACAGTACTACAGTACTATATATTATTCCATATCAGCGAATCCACACAGTCTAATAAAAAGAAACCATCAGTTATAATTCCGGTCAAAATTGTCGATCATTTTGTCAAATTCAATTTTATTCCAGATCTGGTTAAAGAATTATAACTGTCTATCTACGTACAAGCATTTTAGTCTATGCAAGTGATAATTTACTGATAATATATACCTACTACTAATAAAATCCCAATTCTAACACTATATGTCACGTAGATCAATGGCTGTATGTAAGATGGCTGTGAGGAAATGATTACATATTAGAGTTGCTGGTAAAATTAAATTAAGCTGGTGAAACTGTTGATTGGATATTTACTATATTAGTAATCAGATTTTAGATAGTCACCAGTAAAGATGCAGAAAGATGGTTACGCCAAAAAGATGTGCGGTTTCATCAAAAGTGCCATAACAGCGTATGTTGACATTTGTCGAAACTAAGGTTTTGACCATAACTCTATTGTTAGACGTGATTCAGGCAGGGACCTGCAAAATCTGTGATATAATTTAGAAAAGTATGTTTTCTATATCAGTAAATTATTTGATTTACTGTCAATTAATTAAGTAAAGATTGAATTGCGTTTATTTATCAGTACATAAATTCTAAAAATTTATCTAATAAAAAAACTTACAATTTTTTAAAAACTTTGTTGCACTAAATTTCATTTTGACTGTTTGTGTGCTTTACAATTGTTAAAAAAGCATTTGTTATCATAGCTTTATTTTCTTGACATATTGGGTGATTTTTAGAATACCCTAAAAATTTTGGGGTTCAAATACCATAATATATATATATAATGATCTGCATATATATTTTTATTTTTTAAATATTTTTTTTTTGCTTCTTATTTTTTATTTTTTTTTTTTACTTTTTTTTTCGCTTATTTTTTTTATTTCTTTATTTATTTTGATTTAAATTATTTATTTAATTATTTATTTTTGGATCATCCCCTGGATCTAGATCTAGTGAATTGACTCGACAAAAAAATCACTGTTCGATGATTGACCAAAAAAAATTTTGCTTAATCGATCAAAAATCAATTATATAATTTGATCGAGTATGATCGATCAAGCATATATTTATAAGCTCGAGTATATATGTTGTGCCTCAGATTAAAACTTGCATCAGATTGAATCTGACACACGTCAGATGACTATCAATTGACTAGCATTAAATGATCCGCAACAACTGGCCTAAACTAACTTCTAACTTTACTGTAATTTTACCCTAACCCTAATCTAATTTAGGCCGGTGTCAATATGATGCAAGGATCGATCTGAGGCACAACATATATAATTGATCAATTATCAGGCCAATAATTGATCGATTATATCTTATTTACTAAAAAAAATCTAAAAGCAATAATATATTCTATAAAATTTTCTTGATCGATCAAATTCAACTATCTGATCAATCAAACATTATTGATCAATAATTGACCTACTTTTGATTGAGTCTACAAAATCATGCTCGACTATTGACTCAACTCGATCAATAATCGATCATGATATAGTCGAGTCAATTCACTATCTAGATCTAAATCAGATTTAGATCACTTTAATCTTTGCCAACCGGGATCTATAAGATAAGTGTCTTTTTTTTTTTGTTTCTTTTTTTTTTTATTTATATACTATATTTCATATTTTTAGCTTGAACTTTCTGTAGGATTATTTTGTTAGAACGCCAGGTAGTGGAGATTACAGCTGGGATCTTTAAGATTAGGGATTGGCCTGGGCAGGGATTTTCTCGATGGGACTACTATATAAGATAAGTAGCTTTTTTTCTTTTTCGGGAGGGGGGTTCTTGGCTTAAGTTAAATCTCTTTTTTTTCGTAGGTTGGCTTTGCTAGAACGTCAAGTATTGGAGATTCGAACCAGAATTTTATAAGATTCGTAGTAAATAGTTTTCGTTGTTTGTCTTTTTTTCCTGACTTACTAATATTTTTTTCATATATTAGCCTTGCTAGAATACCGGGTAGCATAGCCACGGAGTTGTTTTTGGTTTTCGTCAGTGAAAATTTAGGCTTTCGTTGTTTCGTGGCATCTCTAGTGAAAGTTCAGCCTTCATTATTTTTGGTGTTATTGTGCTTTTGCTGTGATTTCAGCTTCGTTACTATTGGAATCGGGTATATGGGTATATGTCATCGCGGCCGTGAAAGTTGAATGTCGTTGGTGGCTTCATTATGTAGTGTTTGATGTAGTTTGGATGTTTATTACAAGGCGTTTTTAGGATCTCAGTGTTGTTAGAATTAGGGTTAGTTAGTGGTTAAATGTAATTTTTTTTAATAAATAAAGAATTTTTTGTCATGCAACTTTTTTTTTGATAAAAATTTGAACTCGTATGAGCTAATTTTTTTATCAGTTTTGTGGGATCTGATTAAAGATAATTGTGCCTAAATATTATACTAAATCTGGTGCAGTTAAACATTAATTATATTTATTTTTGATCCATTAAAGAATGTTTTTCCCTTTGACAAATAAATGTTTTAAAGATTTCACGAGCGAGAAAGTTGTATATTCCATATTAATGAAAAAATGAAAAGGATTTATTTTAAACTAAACATTCGAAAGCTTTACTCATTTATTTTTTTTTTATATGAATTAATATAATTAATATGATGTATTATGCATAGTATAATAGTAGTTTAATAGAAAATAGAAAATAGACAAAGTAATAATAACAAAACCCCGTCGTGTCCAGTATCTAGTTTAGATACAATAATCTGGAATTAAAATATGTAGTGCAAACCCAAATTAAATATGTATTTTGAAACCCAAGCTAAATATGTATCGCGAAACCAAGTAAATATATATACCATGAAACTTATGCTAAATATATATCATGAAACCCAAACTAAATACAAATTGCTAATACTAAATACTGTATATGTCAAAATACAGCACGAAGCCCAAACTAAATATATGTCGCAAGATCTAAACAAAACTAAATATGTGCCGCAAGATCTAAACAAAAGCTAAGTGTGCATTGTAAGATCTAAACAAACTAAAAAGTTAAACTTTGTAAAGTTTAAATTTTTAAAAAATTTAAAAAACAATATTTAATATAAAATTAACTTCTCTTACTTTTTATTAAATTCGATTCTTTCTAAAAAAACTCATGGGTTTTGAGGTAGGCTCATGGGTTTTATTATATTCTCTAGAAGAGACAACGAATTTGACATGTGATTTTGGGGTATGTTTTTTATTTACATCCAATCAACATGTGACTTTTTGCAGATCATTGAATATTTTGGGGACTAATTTAAGGTCCAATTCCATAAATCGTCCGATATGATAATATTATTATAGCTGTTTAATTTGCTTGTTCCTGTAATCGAAGCAAATCGAAGTAAATCGAAGTAAATTACATAAATTATGCGATTTGCTTCGATCAGGGCATTCACAGATTTTGAATGCAATGATAAATGTAATTTAACTTGATGGATGTGATGATAAACGTAATTTAAATTAAATAAATAAATAGTACGAGAGTTGAAAAATTAAGCATTTATTTAAAAAGTCAATAAATTAAAAGCGAAAATTATTAATAAAGTAAAAGTCGTCAACATGCTTTTAATCGATGAAATAGATTTTAACAATCCTGCCGATGCTACTTCACCGTCTGAATCAGAACTAGCAATAATCGGCCTCAAAAAAGAGATAAATGAGGTGGAACTGTTTTTGACGAAGTATGTGACTATATGATCAAGTAAATCCAGGACACTATAATGCGAAATGTGTTCACTACGGAAAATTCTAGAACTTTTCGACCTTTAAATGGTTTATTGGGGTAAATACTGGGTAAATGAAACGTTTAAAAGTTGAAACCTTGACCAAATTACCACATGGCAGTGAATTTACTTATTTCGATGTTGAACTGATTGAATATGAACTACATAAGATGGTAAAGATTGCAACGATCGTGATTATATCAAGGATGAGGAGGAAATAAGTAGAAATAAAGAAAACATTGACGCCTATGAAGAAAGCTCTAATTCATCATGCCAAACTATGATTTTAGAAGACATTGTAAACCTGCGGGATCCAGTCTTTCAAGATAGAGAAGTCACACAATTTGAATTTCTACCAATGTTTGCAGATACTAATACTAACATTGAAGACGGTGTTAGCATGTACTTTAATCCAGAGACTGTTTTAAGTGTTGAATTAGAAATTCAATAATTACCGTATTCAATGTAAAAATGCGAACTATGTGTAAATTTATTTGCATTAAAAGTAATTCAAAGTTTTAATCAATTTAAATGTAAAAAATTTATCGAATACATCTAATTATTAAATCTTCATTTTGCAATGTATGTTACATTCTAAATGAAAAGTATTCGCGTAAATTACATTATACTACATAATAAAGAACTATTTATAAGTCACTCTCGTATTAGTGAACTGATTCTTCATTCCATTAATAAAATTTTAAGAATCTATTATATCAAAGGATTATTAATAAATTCCTATCAATCATATCGAAAGGTATGTAAAATTCATTAACAGAGAGAATTTCAAATAGACCGGGTTTGATTTTTTTAATTAGTCTTCATATCGAGAGTTTACTATACGAGAATGATTTGTATCTTCGAACGCTACGACAATATCTGACGTTACAACATAAGCCAAAATTATTGCATATAACTGATATTACTACAAACATCAGTTGTGGCTTTTTGACATGTCGGTCACATCATGAGTTAAGCCCATGAATGCATCTATAGTCACCAGTTTTACCAGCAACTCTAAGTCATACCATTTGCTAGATCGTGCAAATTAGCTGACATGCCCATGATCCAATGAACCTTAACAATCTAATGTATGTTTTATAACAACATAACGAAATTTATTAATAACATTTTTCGATCTAAATATAAATGATACAATACTATCATTAGGCTTAGATTCAGATAATTAACCAATTTGCGCTTGTTCGAACACAATTTGTTTATAATTTTATAAAATTTGTTTATCGATTAATTTTCAAGGAACTTTTCTGAACTAAAGTATTAACTATCACGGTAAAGCATTATAACCATCATATTTACATTGATGCTTAAAAATATCGCAACATTTAAAAATTTATAAATGCTAACTTGTCATAAAACTAATTATAAAAGAGGTTTATAGAAATTAGCAAATAACAATAATATCTTTAGATGGTACCAAAGTAACATATCCTTCCACTTCTTTTTTAATATCATCATCATCCAAACTAGAATAATTACTTAAACCCACGTATTTCAAAGTTCTTTTTCGTATACAGAATTCGATTATTGCATTGGCTTTTTTCTCGTTATTTAAACTATCAACCAACAGACTTTTTAAAGGTGCATAACAATTATTGAGCCAAATATCAATATATAAATTTAGCCAAGTATTACCTAAGTCAATATATTGCAATGTCAACGGTAATATTTCTGCAAACTGATTGACTCGTATTTTTATTTCTTCTTTTGGTATGCAATCATAGTGCCATAACGTGAGAAATTGAAGTTTTTGTAGACTACCAATAAACTCTAGGAGTTGTGTGGGAAACTCAATTAATGAAATATCAAGATGCGTAATGTTTGGGCAGAAGGATTTAAGAGCTTTTAGTAATAATAATGTCTCATGCCCATTGAAATCAAGTTTTAGTCGTTGCAATAATAAGCCAATCTTTTCTAAAATTTGTATTATACTTGGTGTATCATTCAAGCAATCAGTAATTTCTAAAGTGTTGATTTTATAATGGCTTGTGTCCAATATTTTCAATAATTTCATTTTTTTGCAATACTTGATACGAAAAGTTTCTAAATTTTTGCAATTCATAAGAACCTTGAACTCTGCGTTATCAGCACTATTTTCTAATATAACTTCTTGTAATGATTTTTTTTGACTCTCTAAAGCTGATATGATACCAAAATATTCTATAGTAATTCCTCCTCCACTTACTAAGGTGAATTTCCTAAGCTGCTCTTGTGATTTTATAATATTTGTAAGTGCATGATTGACTTCTGATCCATAGTCATAATAATATTCAAGCTCCAATGCACTAATTTTTGTAACATTTTTTGCCAAGATTTTTAATAATATAGTAGCATTTTCGATGCTGTAGTCTGATATTCCTCTTAAAGATAAATCTTGAAGTTGTGAAAAAAATTGTTCATTTCGTTCTAATGAGTAGTAGATTTCTGGTTTAAATTCATGAAAATATATATTTAATTTGTGCAAAGTGGCACCACTCTCAACAAATAATTTAAATAGTAAATTAATAATATAATAACACAATGGGCTATAATACCAACAAATATGCTGGAATTCGATCCATTTTTTAACCTTACTTTCTAGACTTGATAAATCGAGAACTTTTAGAAACCTTGCATAATTAAATAACGTATCGGGAAATTTTATGTTTATCCCATATTCTTTCAACACGGATTTTTCGTTTTCGTCAAGAGATAAAAAATATTGAGAAATGAATAATGAGTTTTTATTGAATGAAAACGGATTTTTCCAAAGGATTGGAATTGTTATTTTGCACCAATATCGGTTCACAAGCGCGCAAGAGTATAAGGAATAAAATTCATTATTTAAATTAATAAGAATATTTTCCAATAATTCGGGTATATCTCCCATAAATATTTTTGATGCCATTTGAAATTAGAAAAAAACTTGAAGTTAAGATTCGTTTTTGTAGTGTAGCACTAGATAGCTGCGCGACGTCATCGCGCGAAACAAGGAACAAAAGACTTGATAGTGGTTAGATTTGATTGTTTTTTTATTATTAACTCAATTAGAATATAAGAGAAAGGAAATTCAATCATTCTTTGTCGTTTTAAATAATAATTATTTATTATATAACAGTCAACAAAGCTTTATCAAGTTTTTAACATCTGTATAGATTGTTATGCATGTATATACAAATATATATTCGTATATAATGTAGGGGTGGCGGTCTTGTAATTAAAATACAACTTAAAATCATGAATATTAATTATCATTATTATTATTACGGACAGGGCTGACGAATTATTTAAGAATTAATATAGAAAATGATTCATAAATTTAAATACAATCAATTCCTATATTCAAATAATTCATTTTTATGCAAGAAACTCAGCGATTATAAAATAATGGAAGGCAAAAAATCCAGCAAGAAAATCAAATAACCATAAGTCATTTTCAAATTCATAAAACTTTGTTTAGCTCAAAATAGTTTATAGATATCAGATAATCAAACAGTAAATGCGAATTTTGGAAATCAATTATTTACGATTTTACGAGCGTTGTTCATTAATCATTGTGTTAATGTTATTTTTATGTGTAGGTAATCAAAAATCAATAATACAAAAATAGACAGAATAAGGGTATTATTCTATATAGAAAGGTATAACGGCAATCAAGGTTAGCAATTAAGCGACGACCATGAGAAAATAAATTACAGAATCAGGTATTGCACTTTCAAAGTTAGACTAACAATTTTATGCGGCATGAGCAAGTGTTACATCGATGTGAAGATGTAACATGTGAAATTTCTATATGCATTTACACCCTTGCTTCGCTATATGCATTTTATCCAATAAGATGCAAGATTTTGCGTATACACCATTTATTTTGCATATAAGCATACACTACATTCCTGGTATTCGAGAAAATGATCCAGTCATTTACCATCCTACATTAAAGAAGTTTATTTTGAAAGCTTTTAACATTAATGAAAGGATGATGATAAATTTTTAACAACTTGGTAAAATAGTGTACGATTAATTCAAAAGATAAACAACAAAAATAGTAATTTATAAGTAATATTAGTCGATGCATATTCTTAGTGTTGTAATTAAAATTTTGAAATGCCTTGTTACATATGATACGATTACGAAGTTTATAAATAATATCGAAGACTCTTCGATAACACCTCAGTGTATGGGTGTATGTTTCACTATATCTTAAGTTAACTAGTGATATATGCTGGCTCTGTCCTATAAGAAAAGTGGCCCGGGTTTGGTACGGGTTGGCGTCGAGAATGCTTGATATGGCACAGATCATGTGGCACGCACAGAAACATTTTACGGAATTGCACGGTAAAAATGGCAACAGACATTACGGCAAAGAGTGGCACGTAATGTCACGTCATATGAAATGGCGCGTTCAGATGACACGTATGTGTACGTTACACATGTGTTGATGTGTTGGCTCGTTCGTGGAAAGCGAAAGATCAGTAAATGATTGTTTTTAAAAAAGAGCAATATATCATGATTTCACTGATGAAGTTTCCTTGTGTGTCTTAGCAAAAAAAATTACTTAATAATTAATCCACATCGTTATTGCGGTGGCACGTACTTTACGTTTATTACCCGTGCCGATTCAACTAGCAAAACCCAGTCCAATTGGCACGAGCATATGGTACCACATGGTCCAATACTGGTCCACATCCGTACCAATTCGGACCATACACGTACAAATCCGGATCTTGACCTGTGCCACAAAGACCTGTACCTATCCAATGCCAACCTGTGTGATCTGGTACAATTTTCTTATAGGGTAGGCTCATTGGCCGGGTCGATGAGCAGGTCGGCCTTCAACTGTAACTTTGTGGGCTTGCTGATCGATTAAGAAGTCTTAGAATTGATTCTCTTATAAACCATATTTCAGGTCAAGAAATTGACTAAAAATCAACAAAAGTTTACACAAATGCAGAATTTTTAATTGGCTAATTTAGGTGATAAATTGGTAATTATTATTAAATGTAAGAAATGGCAATGTTCTGATATGCTCATTTGCATAGACAATTAATCAACTTAAAGTACTAATGTGTTATAATTTCTCAAAAACAAAACAAGTAAAAACTAAATAATTTAGCATTACTAGAATTTTAACAGGAATAACGTGATAACCTTTACACTTTGATAAAGTTATGAGGATAATTCTCATCAAAAAAATTGTTCTAGCAAAAAGGTCAACCTGATCAACTAGTCGGAGTTTTTTTTAGGATTAACAAGCCCATGATTTTTCCAACTATTAAAGAAGTGTGCAACAATTTGGGCAAGTGTTAATTCATTATGTAGTAGATAAATATTTTATTTAATATTTTGTTATTACATTTTATATATTTTTCAAAATATTATAGTACTCAACAAATGTTTTTCCACACCTGTATTTTAATATATTGAAGCTTTATAGTGTTGAAATTTTGGAAATATGTAGCATTCTATAAGTCTATACTCTATACAAATTCTATACTTTTATAAACATTGTATTAAAATTTAAATGAGAGCTAATTTAAAAGTTGATTATAACTTAAAATAGAAAAATCATCTAAAACTGATTTAAATAAAATATAAAATAATTTCTAAAATTAAAAAATTTTAAAAATTAATATACTAATATTCAAGTATTTTTTTTAGCTATGACAAAAAATTTATTTAATTTGATAAGATAGATATCAAAGAATAAAATTTTAAAGTTTAGCTTTTAAAATCTTGACATATAGCTAAAAAAAAAATTAAATTATCAAGCTTTAATTATTATTTCTCAACACTATCTTAATTAAATCAAATCAAATTTTTTGTTGCTATAGTAATAATATCAATATTTTATATTTCTATCATTATTTTTGCTTTAAATTGTAGCTTAGTAAAACTTATTATAACAAATTACAGATGTGAAAACTTTTGCAAGCACTATACTTATAATATTTTAGCGTTTCTGCTAATTTTTTCTACAATTTTCCTACTATTGATTGTTTAAATACTATTTAGTGAGTTCTATCTTTTTATTTATCTATTTTAACAAGAATTACTATTTGCTAAAACGCATTTTATCTTAAAGCCATTTAACCAACATTAAGCAGATTACAATTTATAATACAGTGTGGGAACTCTTAAATCAGCTAGTCCTATATATGCAGCCAAACTTTGGGTTGGGTTTGAAGTTGGGTTTGAGCCAATAAAATTGCTGAAAATTTTGTGAATAAAAAAAAAAAAACTGAAGTACCTTTTAACTCAGTATTTGGTTGGAAGTTAGGTCAGAGCCAATAGAATTGCAGAAAATTTTGCAAATAAAAAAAAAAAGAAAAAAACCTAGCATAAATTAATTTTTTAAAATTTTTTATAATTCTGGCCAGAATTAAAATACCTTTGGCCAGAATTATGGTAATTCTGGCCAAAATTATAGTGGCCAAATTTTAGATTTATTAATAAAAATAGTTAACTTTAAACCTTTATAAACTTAATAAATTAAAAACCAAATTATATAACTTTATTCTTAAAATATTTCTCTACATTTTTATAAAAAGAAAAATTGTTCTAGCTATACTAGTTAGTTTTTATAACATTTTAAAAATTATCAATTTCACTTGTTGATTTAAGGATTCTCACATAGTATGTTACAGTGATGTTAAATGACCTTCAAATGACCTCAAATGACCTCAAATGTCCTCAATTTTATTATGAATTTTAGTCTGGAATGACCTAGTTATTTGAAAAAAAGTCAAATGACCAGGTCATTTAACATCACTGGTATGTTATAATTTTCTAATCGATTTATACTATGAATTAATAATTGATGTGTAAAAATTGAAATGTAGAGAATCAAGCAACCAGTTGTTCTTATTACATTCTCAGTTGTTATCATATTGTTTTTTAAAAAATTGACTTTTATCTGTTATGCACACTTTGTACTTTGAAATTAGAAAAACTAAAGTTTATTGTAAAGTTATTATCAATACTAATTGAATTATTAGAAATAGCAGCAAGTTTTTTATAAGAATTTTTTTACTGTATATTGCCAAATTTTAAAGTATATAACAGAATTTTTACAATAACACATGGTAAAACCCTTAATGCAAACAAATTTAACAACTACTTACTATGATTATTAGAATAATAAGTAAATTTGTGAAAGAATTGTTATAGTAATACATGTTAGAAATCACAAAAATATGAAACTCAACCTTAACTATGAATTAAGTATCAAAGAAGTTTGTAATAGTTTTTTTATAGTAAATCATGATAGAAAGTATGATAATTCTGTTACAAGATTTTTTAAAGTAATTTTTACAATAATTTCAATAATATCTCAATTAGTATATATACTGCAATATCAGGTTTTATATAGTAGAAATTGCAAAAATTCTAATACACTACCAACTCAATTTTAATAACATACATAGACAAATCAACAAGTAAGTCTATAAGGAATTTTTTGCAGTACCTTATAATAGAATCATCATAACTTTAGATTGACCAACTTAAGCTACTATACATACTGCATTGGTAAGTAAATTCTATAGCAGAGTTTGCATAGTAGCTTATGATAGAAGTTACAAAAATTGAATGCAAACTAGAACTTATTACTCTTGCAATTTTGTGGCCCTAATCATTTTTCATGTAGAAATCATTTTTGATTAGTAATTTCTAATATATAGTAATGATGGTGTGGTACTCTGAAGTTTTAAGAGACATAGGTAAATTTAAAATACAGTACTAAGAATTTACTATACCCTAAGGATTGATAATCCAAAAAAGATTTCTGATTTATGGCATGGTATAAAAATTATTGTATAGTTCATGTCACCTATACTCATCAAAAAATGTAGATCATTCTGAAATTTTTATCAGATTTGGTCACGTGTCTTGCTTATTATTGGTCAGAAATTCACGCCACCTAAGAAATTTTCATATTTATTCCAAAATTTGAGAAATTAATTAACTTTAACCTTTAATACTTCACAAAATAACAAATCACAGAAAAAGATAAGCCATAAATCTGAAAGAGCAGCATCAAATTTACTATTTTTACAGTTTATATTTTTAATATCACTTAAATTAAAAGACAAGATGCTATTTGAATTTATAAGAATTTTCTTTGATGACTATAAGTAACGTGAACCATAGGTCGCGCAATTAAGTTCTGTAATAGAATTTTTTACAGTGATTTATAATAGAAAGCAACGATAATCCCAATAACTGGAATAAATAAGTTCTTAATTTTTTAGGCAAGAATTACGATAATTCCAATAATAACAACTTTTAACTACTATATAATTCTTTATAGTATATTGTAATATAAATCACAAAAATGTTATGCTCCAAATACAACCTTAATCACAGTGGTCGCAAATAGCAAATAAGTTCTGTAACAGAATTTTCAGTAGCTTATAGTAAAAGTGATGATAATTTTAATATGTACTAAAATACTGATAAAATCTTACTATTATGTAAACCATTAGTGAGTAAATTCTGTATCAGAATTCTCACGGCAATAATGACAGAAA
Source organism: Gigaspora rosea (assembly GCA_003550325.1). NCBI lineage: Eukaryota > Fungi > Glomeromycota > Glomeromycetes > Diversisporales > Gigasporaceae > Gigaspora > Gigaspora rosea. The sequence goes on along the minus strand of QKWP01000016.1, from coordinate 63,552 downwards.
CATAGTAATTCCAAACACTTATTCAAATTTAACTGCAATAGAATTTGTAATGATCACTTAATAACATTTAAAACAAATACTGAATAAGATTGGTGGCGCGAATGCGCCACCCATCGCTTCAAAATTACAAATTATATAAAAAACCAGTTTACAAAATTTACACAAATTACATAAAATTATGTAAAATTACAGTAATTTAACATCTCTAGTTGCAGGACCTAGACAAATAGGAATGCCATTATTTTTTGCACATCTTAGTGTTGTCTCTGCAATTCCAAATTGTAATGAAATTGCAAGTATACTAGAGTGATAAGGACTGTTAAGAGAATTAAGTGCAGCTTTAATGGCTTTTAAATGCGCAGTTTAATTAATCTTATTGTTCTTAGGCTTGATTATAGTTTTTTTATATGTTTTTGGCTTGATATCCTTATTTTTAGCTTTTGGTTTTGTTTTAGCCATTTTTTCTAAAAGTTTAAGACAATTTAGTTGTTTTTATTTTATGAAATAAGCCATGAATTTGACTACAAGTTGAAAGTAAATTTATAAAATCAATCACAAATACAATTATGGCAAATTTGGAAAATAAATTTATTTGCTTTTATTTCAATCAATCTCAAACACGATCAAGGTTTATTTTTTTGTGTTATTATCAATAAATTACAAGACGATTAAAGTTTTTATATTCCATGATTGATCATTATAGACATGATCGATTACAGTACAAAACATGACAACAATCGCCAATGGCAAACATGTAGTGTGATTACAATTTTAACAATTTAAATTTTTAGGCGACTTTGATAAATAATGTTTCAATGCATGACTTTAAATAAAAAATAGAGTAAACTCAAAAAAAAAAAAATTTTACAGGAAAATCTTAGTAATTTTATAAAATATCTTTTTTTAATTCGCCACATTACCCACCCTCGCCACAATACCCTCCCTTATGTTTTTATAAATATTAAACCTTATAATAACATGTCTATTTAATATATTAGTATCAAATATGAAGGAAATAAATGAAATTTGCAGATGTCGCTAAACATAATGCACTATGGTTACTTTACGTTGAATTCAAAAATACCGCTAAAAATGATCGAGGCGAGACTGAAAAATAAAGAATGAATGGAGACGTTGACAACTACTACTTAAAGGAATAATATGAGGTTCTTACTTGAGGTGGTATTTTGATTTAATTGTATTCTTCATATCGCATATAAAAAATAAAATCTTTGAGCTCTTTATTAAATGGATTGTATTGTTTATATATTAGCCCAAGATGAATTGTCTCAACTAAATAGGTTCACATCATTTTGCTTGTTTTAAAATCAGTTATATTAAAAAAATTTATATAATCTAATTGATCATACATAATATTATAACAAAACCTATCGTGTTAAGAAAAAAAAACTATAGAATCTAATTGGCCATCATGTGATAAAACAGAAAATCTATTGTATTAAAAAAAATAATTGGCACTTATTCTTGTGATTAGTTTTATTATAAGAGTCTAATAACACAAATTATAACATCAACAGGCGTTCAGATAATTGCCATTTCGGAGTTTATAAAAAAAAACAAAAGCAAGAATGCAACAAATTTATAAATTAGGAGGTTTCGGCTTCGAAAATAAATGAGTTTAAAAATCCTATTTTTTGTTTTAAAGTTCCGAATCAAAAATTATATGAGATAGTCGATAATAAAATTAGCTCCTTTTGATAAACACTACCGGTATAAATAATATATATTTTAAAAATAGATTTTATAGTCACTTTCGGAATAAATAAATCACTGATTTTATTATAAAATCAGGCGTCGAATCATTAATTCTGAAATTCTCATTTTGAATCATTAATATTTTTGCATAGAGATTAAAGCATCATCGAATTCGTTTTCTGCTGTATTAGGCAAATATTTGTAGAAGAAATTCATTATATTTGAGTTCTTTTTTAACTTAGCAGGATTCAATGTTTCGATTAAACATCTATGTAAGAAGCAATAATTTGGTTCTTGCTTAATCTCTGCGAACGAATCTATTAAGAAAATCGCATTGTCGTCTAATTGACTTTCAAAAAGGTGGAAAATGTGATATAATTTAATTGAAATTCAGGCCAATTAATTCAATAAGTGCGCCTTAACAGCTTTGGTATCAGGTTTAATACATCCGGGAGATTGTTCTGGTGGGAAAAGTATTAAAAGCGCTCCTTGCAATACAAGTTCATTAGCATCCTCGCATATTTCAAAGTAACCAACTTCTTTTCATAGAAGCACTAAGTCTTTACAGATCAAGATTGATCTTGCAATTGCGATAAGCTGACGGTTATTTTCATGTCCATCTTTGGGTGGATACTCTTCCGGCGAATTAATTTGCACACTATCAGTTTTTCTTGGCGGAAATGGTACAAATTTTTTGCGCAAAATTAGATACTTGATCTTCTCATAATTTTTTTCTAATACAGTTGGTGCATAATTAATAGTATGAGGATCTCCAAAAAGAAAGTGAAAAAGCTCCATATCATTTCCTTTTAAATAAAAATTAGCGTTGAATAGCTTAGAAGCTTCCGTTAATAAAACTTACATACAAAGATATGTAAATTATTAGCCCATTAGATTAATTTTTGTTGCAAAGTTCTAATCCTATCAATATCTGTTTGTCCTACACTATGAGCAATCTTTAATTCGATAAGTTTTTGATCATAATTTCCATAACGAATAGAAGACGTGCAAAATACCTTGAAAGAGTTCCATCTTTGGTAATAATAGCTCGAGCGACTTCGACAGAGATGAAAGTTGGGCCCAATCTAATGGCATGGAAGAAACAATGAGCTCTCCCAAATTTATAAATGATCCATTCTGCCCTTCGCTTGAAAATATTTACATATAAAAGACCATCTCTTGCAACTTACGATTAAATTTATAGGGCTTTCAACATATTTTAAAACATATGTCATAACTTAATTTGGTAGTTCATGTTGAAAATAATTTTTCCTTTGAGGTTCCACATTCATCTAATAATAAAGGATAATCTTAGTAAATCATATAATGGAATCGGGATGTAGCCTGCGAATTAGGTTAAAATAATTCAATTCGGTGGTTTAATCTTTTGAGTGAGGAATGTAATGTAAACCGCCGAATTAGATCGATCTATTAGTATCCTGCACAGCCTGCAATTTTTAAATGCTAGGACGTATATTGCCTGGGAAATGAGAATTAAATATAAGATTCGTAAATTGCAAAGTTATAATTATTCCGAAAAGAAAGTGAAAAAAAAAACATGTAAATTCTCAAGATCGAAATATAATTTTCCCGAAAATAATAATAATAATAATAATAATAATAATAATAATAATTAATAATAATAATTAATAATAATAATAAATAATAATAATAATAATAATAATAATAATAATAATAATAATAATAATACAGTAATAATAATAATAATAATAATAATAATAATAATAATAATAATAATAAAATACAGTAGTAAAAAATGAAAAAAATAAAATAAAATAAATAAAAAAAAGTAATATAACTTAGATGTCTCATATTTAACGCGTATGCTGCGCATGCTGTGTGATATGCACTGTAGTTCATAAAAATCTTTGATTTGCATGTCGTATTAATTCAATATACAGTCTGGCTATTATTTATAATTCTGGTCAAAATTAACAGAAATTGACAAAAAGGATTTAATCGTTTTGCGCGGGTGCGCTCTATAAGATCTGGAGTAACGTGAAATCAAAACAACCAAAACAGCCCGATCTTTTTGTTAGTTAGGGTTAGGGTGAGGTTAGGATAGTGTGTAGGCGAGAAAAAAGGGTTAAAGTAAAATTTTGCAAGGAATTTTTTTTGTTAGAACGCGAAGAGTGTTTCATAAGCAAAATTATAAACCACAAGCGATTTTGGGTCGATCAGATGGGTGAATTACATAAACCTAAAAAAATCTTTTCAAAAGTTTTTATTATTCTTAACCGTATTTTTAAAATGAATAGTTAATAAGGTATTTTATTTATTATAGTATCTAATTTTTAAACTTTACTTCCAACGCATAATCCAACTCCGACTATTACAAAAATCATTCCAATCCATGTTTCTAATTTTATTAATAAATCAAATTTTAATTATTGAAATATAAAACATATCCACCGATTTAATTTTTAGGGTCTTTTTCTAAATAACATGAAGAATAACAAACAAGACGTTCAATCAAGATGGTCTCTATATAAGATAAATGGCAATAAATCGTAAAAAAAAAACAACTACACTAAGCCATAAAAGAAACAACAATCTCTAAATGTTGAAGTGTTCGGGTATTTTCGAGTAGCGAAGGATTGGTTTGTCATTGAACCATTGGTTGAATAATGGAAAAGGGTAAATCGGAAGCAATTTTTCAGGGAAAAAGCCTCTTAAACTTACTTTCAGCCAATAATCAAACATGTAGATATTAAAATATTCTATACTCCTAATTATGGATTTAAAGTAAGTTTAAAAGACTGTTTTTGTAAAAACTTGCTTTGTAATAAAATTTTAACAATAAATAATCTTCAACTATGATTTGGCAAACCAAATTGGTGGATATGAGTAATGATAATTAAAAGTTAATACCTTTTGTTCCAGCTTTTTCTCCAAATAAACTACCAGCTAAAGCCGTAAAGATAAACGTTAAAGAATTCGTAATCGGAACTGCTAATGACAAATCTTTGAATGTATTCATAATCATTTATTAATTATGTACTGTAGTATATATTTAATTAATTTAATTGAAAAAAAATTTTTAATATACAAAATTAATTTACCAGCTTTTCCAAGTGTATAATAATAAACTATTGATCCACTTAAATTAATCAATAAGGGTATGATGAACTTTTTTTTAAAAGAAAAATTTAGTATATATTTTTAAATAATAAACAAAAGATAATACCAATATACAATAGTAAATACTATATATATTAAGTATAAAGATATAAAAGATAATTACTTGTAACCTTGTTAAAAGGAACCAATATTCTGCAAGAATTTGGTATAACCAAAAGTCATGTTTAATATTTTCTAATCCACTGCTACCTTTTTTGATGAACGGATTTGTGAATCCCCAACAGATAGCCACTTTAATCATGAGGTGTGAGGAAAAAATTTTTATTTTCTAATTTAGTGAATAAAAAAAAAATTGTACAATAATAAATCAGATTAAAATTGTACCTAAAAGAAATCCAATAATGTTTTCTAAAAAAAAAAATTGTTTTTTTCGGAATGATTATTAATAAATTATTGTTATTAATAAAAAAGCCATCTAATAACCGAAATGAATAATAATTTTAATATTAAATAATTACTGGTTAACAAGTCACCACCATCAATTTCATCCATGGTTTTAATTTTAAGATAGATATAGTTGATATCATATGTACGTACGTACTTATAATTGCACTGGCAGTTGTATGTACGTACGTCGTACAAATATGCTATTAAACGACAAATCGCTATGTATATCGAAAGTTACACAATCACAAAATTTAATCACTCGATATATCGACTTACATACTGCGCGACTCAGTCGCAACGGATGATAAACTGTATAAATGCAAAATAACACCTAGGGACACTGTTTCAATAATGTCCAGGATTAAGCTAGTTATTTCGCATTTATACGGAAAGCCTAATTTAGAAATGTTAAATAAACAGTCATGGGACATGTCCTTATACAGGGTTTGGATTGAAGTTCATATGATAAATCGAAGGTCGATCATTGATTTTTATATGAAAAATTCGGCTTCGCAAACGGTTTCACATATCTGATATGACAACCTTAATTTTGTGAAACCATTTATCCTTTATAAATTAAAAAAAAATATATGCGCGAGATGTTTTTCTATCGAATTATATATGTCTCAACCTTTAATCTCCTTTAGTTCGAAGTTAATCTTTGAGTAAAGTTTGCATGCTTTAACCCCTGTAAAATGCTTACCATTTCGTTCTAATAGCCCATTTCAGCTAACTCATTTTCCCAAAACAAGCCTTTTCAACAACCTATTTTATGCAAGTTTACTCAAGGATTGATTTAGGTGATTTGACGCCCTTCTGCTTTATGCAATAAGCCTTTACTACTAGATCTGCTAACTTGTTACATTGTAATTACCTTGAGGGTAAAAAGTAGCTCGCATTACTTAAAAATAATGGGCACGGCATACTTTGTTTTAAAATAATTCCCATGGGGTTTTTTTTTCTGAATAATATAATAACAGTCGTGGCTTGTTCTTTTTGTTCAGGAAACAGCAATCATTATAAACCATTGTTTTCTACTTGTGATACCAATGAGTGTTGTTTAAATTTTAAAAATAACACTGTATTCTATACTAAAATAGTATAGGTCTAGGTAGGTATTACAAAGCTTAATAGTGTTTCTGATTATATTATGCACATCATGGTACATAGTTTAGTATTTTACAAAATAATTTCAAGGTATTATATTTCGAAAGTTAAAAGGCTTGTGTTGGATGAGGTCATTTGGTAATAGAAAATTTAAATTTTTAGGTAATTCTGAATAGTTATAACTGTATTTTTGCTTGATTTGTAATTTAATACTGTAATTCTTTGTAAATAGAGACTACTAATAATGATATGGGTGATGAATTATTAAAAACAAAATGGATCAAAGCATTTCATATGTGTATTAATATGATGAAGGTATATACACTTGAAGATTTAGAAAATTTGTTGAAAATCAAACAAGATACTGCTGCTCTTAAATTTCAAGAAAAATTTAATTTTATTATAGGAATTTATGAAGATGCAATTATTGATCTAATGAAAATGATTGATAGTTATATAAAAGTAATAATAGTAATAAACAGAACCAACTTTTAATACTCACTTCAATATCAAACTGATCTTTAATTTTATTGAATAATTATTATACTACTTTGTTTTAAGCCTTCTCATGACTCACAAAATATATAACCCTCAACTTTATATTATTATGTATTAGCCCACATTATAATCTCTTTTTTTTGTTAGTTGGGTTTGTGAAGAATAAGATTTCACAAATAAAATAGCTTAAATAGTAGAATTTAAATATTCAAATATATCTTTTATCTAATTTTTTAAATTACTTTGCAAGTTACTGAATTATTTTGATAGTCTATAGATTGAAAGGTGCTTTATCAATTTTTTTTGCATCAAATTTAGCCAATTCTTATATGTGGCTGCCAAACCATTTGGTAATAGTAAAATGTTATGCCAATATGTAAAACATATTGTGTACTATTCATGTAGATCATTCAAAAAGAGCATAGTGGGCTTTAAATTTGATTGGCCACCAATTAGTAAAATAGAAGGATAAGTATTTATTTCTCTATAGTGCAGAATAAATATATTATTCTTCAATCTTACCAATAAATAACTAGAGACTATTTTCCTAGAGTGTTATTATTAAAAAAACTATGAAATCTATATAAAAAACAATCAGTAAAACAATACTCAAAATTTCAAATATCAATACTATATAAGCATGAATCACATTACCTATGAGCATTGTTTTAGGTAATATACTATAAATAAGAACTTTTTCTGGTTTGCATTTTGGTTCCAAAGATCTATAAAAATAAATCTCATTTTTTTTTTGTTATTTTGCTTTTTTTTTTTATGTACTAATCTTTATCTCATTCTAGTTCCCATTTTGAATCCAGAGACATATAATAGAAAATTCAATTTAGATAAGTTTTTTCTCTTATTATTTTCTTTATTTTTATTTTTTTTTTTTACTAACCCTTTTCTCATATTAATTATTGTCACAGCTGAAGCTGAAAATGACTGAAGCTGGAAATTAGAGACTTTGATTTAAAAATATAAGCCCTACTAAAATCTATTTATACTCTTTTATTATTAAACCTAATCCTAAATCTAACCTAACTCTATAAAAAATCCCTAACAAAGGCCCAAAAATTTTTGAAAATTTTATATTAAAATAATTAAAATTTCAGCTTCAGCTGTTTTTAGCTTCACTATAACAATTATTATAATTTTGAAAAAGTTCCTTTTGGCTATTTATCCTCAAAAAATGGCTTTGTGGCATGACTTATTCAGCAAAAGAATTTGGATTATTCTTTAAAAATTCTTTATTTTGTTCCAAGTAAAGTTGAATAGATAATTTACAAACTACTCCTACAAAGAAAATTTTGAACCTGACAAACTTTTTTTGAGATATTTCATCAACAACTTATTTTACCACTAAGTTTTTTTTTTATAAATTGCACTAACTCTAACTAAACCTATTTTGATTATAAAGACTAGAATTACTAATGAAATAAGCTATCTATAAAATAAACTATTCTACTAAATAAACTTATCTGTAAAATAACAGTCTAGAATCTATGAAATGAATAGTACCAGTGTTGTTGTATCTACTATGTTCAAGATTTTTTTACCCATGTCCATGTCCAAATGTCCACAGTATTCACAACTGTTCAAAGAATATTTTGACTTTAAAATTTAATAAATTAGTTTAAAAAGATATAATTATATATTTTTTATAGTTTTGAATATTTTTCTGAAAAGAAAAAAATAGTTATCTTAATAAATTTAAGTAATTTAGTTTATTTGTTTGTTTACAATTATCCACAATTGTTCACAAATTGTTCAAAGCTGTCCTGTGACAATACTGAATAGTACTGTTCTCAACTATATTTATTATTCATTCTAGAGACTTACAAAAAAAAAATCTAGAAGACTAATTTTTTCATTTTTTAGTATTTCACCAACATGCTCTTTTTTTTATAAATTGCACTAATGTAGTTCTACTTTATACGAAAAGTGGACCAGGTGTTGGTATAGATGGCAGTGAAATACATTTCTTAATGAAATTTTTTGGTGAAATTGTTGAAATTATTTGATGTTAAAATTGGTGAAATTGGTGAAATTAATTTTTACTATTAAAAATTAATTTAAATTATATAAAATATTAATTAAAACTAAATTCAATCAAATACAATAGTTGTTTTATAATTAATTTATAAAAATATTAAAAATGTTGAAATTTTTGTTGAAATTATTGTTGAAATTAAAAAAAATTAAAATGACCATTTATAGGTGTTGGTACAGGTTGGCTCGAAGTTGTCTGGATAGGCACATGTTATGTGGCACGTAAAAGCATAAAATATGAACCAAAACATAACAGAATGGCACGTATATTACATTTTATATACGTGCCATCCAATGCATGTGTCAATACCGTGCACATTTTATTACGTTATTTTACATGTAATTACCTGTGCCAAATTCCGTGAGTTTTGGTTTAGTAAAGTGCAGCAAAACCCAGTCCATTTACAGTCCAAAATGTCTGGGTAAACAGTCCAATTCGGACCAATTTAACGTGTTAACATGGTACACAGACGTACAAACCAGAACATCACTCGTTCCACACTCAGCTGTGCCTCTCTATAGAAACATGTGCCTACACAAACCACTTTTTTTATAGGGCTAATTATGTACCTGATTCTAATAATAATAATATGACAGGGTAAAACCTGAGTTGCAAAAAAGTAAAACCTGTATTTATCATTTGTATCATGTAAAACCTGAGATGCATAGGTAAAATCTGAGTTTAATAAACATACATTAGGTAAAATCTGGGTTTTTTTTATTATATAAATAAAACCTGAGTTTTTAAAGTAAAACCTGGGTTTTTAAAGTAAAATCTGGGTTTTTAAAGTAAAACTGCTTTATAGTTTTAAGTTTTTTAAAACTTTGATCAATATTTGAATTTCATGGATCCATATAATTCAAATAAAAAAATTTTTATCGAATTTGATCAGGTGGTTGCAGAGATATCTTTGATCAAAGTTTGTCAAAAATTTAAAACGTATCTGTCATGTGAAATGCGTTTTGAAATTCTCTAAAACTTTGATCAAAGATATCCTTGCAACCACCTGATCAAATTTGATGAAAATTTTTTTACTTGAATTATATGAATCCATATAATTCAAATAAAAAAATTTCATCAAATTTGATCAGGTGGTTGCAAAGATATCTTTGATCAAAGTTTGTTAAAAATTTAAAACATATCAGATACATTTTAAATTTTTGACAAAACTTTGATCAAAGATATCTCTGCAACTACCTGATCAAATTCGATTAAATTTTTTTATTTGAATTCTATGGATTCATAGAATTCAAATAAAAAAATTTTCATCAAATTTGATTAAGTAGTTGCAGAGATATCTTGATCAAAGTTTTAGAGAATTTCAAACTGCGTATCACATGCCAGATACGTTTTAAATTTTTGACTGATCAAATTCGATGAAATTTTTTTATTTGAATTCTATGGATCCATATAATTCAAATAAAAAAATTTTTATCAAATTTGATCAGGTTATTGCAGAGATATCTTTGATCAAATTTTGTCAAAAATTTAAAACGTATCAGTCATATGACAGATATGTTTTAAATTTTTGACAAAACTTAGATTAAATATATCTCTGCAACCACCAGATCAAATTTGATGAAACATTATTTATTTGAATTATATGGATCTATAGAATTTAAATAAAAGAATTTTCATCAAATTTGATCAAGTAATTGCAGAGATACCTTTATCAAAGTTTTAGAGAATTTCAAAACGCATATCACATGACAGATACATTTTAAATTTTTGACAAAAATTTATCAAGGATAACTTTGCAACCACTTGATCAAATTTGATGAAATTTTTTATTTGAATTCTATGGATCCGTATAATTCAAATAATAAATTTTTATTGAATTTAATCAGGTAGTTGCAGAGATATCTTTGATCAAAGTTTTGTAAAAAATTTAAAATATATCTGTCATATAACAGATATGGATTAAATTTTTTACAAAAATTTGATCAAATATATCTCTGCAACCACCTAATCAAATTCAATAAAAATTTTTTTATTTGAATTATATGTATCTATAGAATTCAAATAAAAAAATTTTCATCAAATTTGATCAAGTAGTTGCAGATATATCTTTAATCAAAGTTTTAGAGAATTTCAAAACGTGTATCACATGACAGATACATTTTAAATTTTTGACAAAACTTTGAGCAAAGATATCTCTGCAACCACCTAATCAAATTCGATGAAAATTTTTTTATTTGAATTATATGGATCCATATAATTCAAATAAAAAAAATTTATCGAATTTGATCAGGTGATTGCAGAGATATCTTTGATTTAAGTTTTAGAGAATTTCAAAACGCGTTTCATATGACAGATACGTTTTAAATTTTTGACAAAACTTTGATCATAGATATCTCTGCAACCACCTGATCAAATTCGATGAAATTTATTATTTGAATTATATGGATCCATGGAATTCAAATAAAAAATTTTTATCAAATTTGATTAAGTGGTTGCAGAGATATCCTTGATCAAAGTTTTAAAAAACTTAAAACTGTAAAGCAGGTTTACTTTAAAACCCCAGTTTTATTTTAAAACTTAGGCTTTATTTATTAATAAAAAACCCCCAGATTTTACCTAAGGCCATACAAAATTTAGTAATTGGTTTTCATAACATTTAAAAAATTTTTTCACCCGCCCACCCGGATTTTATTTTTATTTATTAAAAAATTTTATGTTTAATAAAATTTTGAATTTTAAAACTCATATGCCAAGACCCGGTGACCCGGCAAAAAATTTTATAAGTTTAAGTAGTTTCATTATAATAATTAGGGTAGCTGCGCGACATATTGTGCTAAAACAGGAACACTATGAAATAACCTGATTTACATTATTGTATTTTATATTTAATGTCAGAATTTGAGGCTCAATTTAAAAATATAAGCCCTGCTAAAATCCACCTATACTTTTTAAATATCAAATCTAACTCTAAACGCTAACCTAACCCTAAAAAAAAAAGTAGAAAAAATATTCCAAAAAAATTTAAAATTCCATATAAGAATAGCTCCAAATTTCAGCATCTGTAACAAGTATTTTAATAAATTAATTTTCAAAAGGGTTAAAACTTCATTTTGTTGTGAAGTTAATTTATATTATTGCTTAATTTCACATAATTTTTTTATTATTATTTTGCATTAATGATTATTTCATTGTTTCTACTATTTTATCACCAATTATAATTGTACTTAATATCACTACATCATATATTGTTATTTTTTTATGCCCAACTTCTATTTATTTTAATATAATTCAACAAGGAGACGATTTAGATTACGCATAAGTATAACGTATGTAACAAGGTAAAAAAGTTAAAAGAAAATAAAAATTTGATTAGAATATCTAGTATATTAGTTACAGCTTTTAAATTCTATAAATTCACATAATCTGACAACAAAAGTTTATTACTTAACGATTTGGCACTTGGGCGTGATCAATCATAAGATATGACAAATAAACGTTTGCTACATAAACTATATAATAAATGATTATTTGTCATATCCCATAATTGGTTATTCCCCAGTGCCAAATCGTTAAGATCGGCATAGTGATTAGCGAATAATATTTTACTTGCAGGTTTTTCCTGTGCGTCACTCATTATTATATAATAATTATAAAGTACGTATGTACTATGTATCTTAGAGTAATAAAAATATCAAATTCGGTATAGTAACAGTATATGTATTACTTACTGTATTGACATAAATTTCTAACGCTCAATCAAATGCAAGGTTTTGCGAACTCACCATTCTAGATGGCAGGAAACTATATACTCTGTGATGCAAGCATTACTACTTTTTAGTATCTGTGATATAAGCATTACTACTTCCTGGTATCCGTAATGCAAGCATTATACGTTCATAGTATTGGCGTGCTATTTAAATAATCATTAATTTAGGATAAACACCATTCATTATGATAATTTATATGTCAATTTATAGAAGTAGTATAAAGAGATCTTTCAGTAATTGGTATTATTTAAATAAACTAAGATATTTAAATAAGATATTTGAATTATTACATTTATTATATCTTTTATTCATATTAATTTATTTGAGCAAGCATAAAAATCTTTTATTAGTCAGTGTATTTGATTATTACCACATTATATTTCTTATTTAGTTCTGTATTATTTATGTTATTTATTAGTTTAAAGATATACAAATTTATAGAATTTGCTAAATATCTTTTATTTAATTCATCCACATTAATTATTCAATAATTATAAGATATTATATTAATCGGCATTTCTAAGTAAGCAATTTAAATTACAGTATTATTTACTGAATAGTGGTAAATTTTGAAATAGAATCTTTTACAGCAATTTACTAATATGATTAAAAAAGAACACTAAATAAGATGGGTGGGCAAGGCACCATCCATCGCACTAGTATATATATTTATATATTAAATTAATATATAAAATTTTAAATTTAAATTTTAGCTTTTATGACTCGGGACCCAGTATGTAAAATTTTATTTATTAATCTATAAAATTTTAATTTCACAATTTAGCTTTTATAACCCGGCCGGGTTATGAAAACCAATTCATAAATTTTATATGGCCTAATGTATGTTTTAAAACTCAGATTTTATCTATGCATCTTAGGCTTTATATGATACAAATAATAAACACAGGTTTTACTTTTTTTTTTTTTCCAAGTCAAAGTGCCGACTTCAGGGGAGAGCTTTTTTATTCAAGATAATCAGACCCCGGACGCCCTACATGGAGGGACATCCAACATTTGTACATTAACGAAAGTACAACTAGCCTTACCTGCAACTTTTGGTTGCTTATTTAAGTAGCTACCCGAAGGTTATACACTAGCTATCATTAACCTGCAACCCACATACCCTTTGATTATTGCCTCCTGTCAGCCCGTTTTGTATCACTGAAATACTGTTCCGGATGCTAACTAGTTCCTCTTAGGACTAGTTTATCCCAGTGGGAAACTTGGTAGAGCGGTCTCTGTCTCACACAGGTATCATCTACACTTCAGTAGCATACGCATTTGCCGAAACCAATACTTGCAGTTAGGGTAGTTATCTAACTACTATCACTACCTATTTCTGCCCTTATAGAGTTCACCTGATCCCAGTACTGTTTTATTATTCTTTTGGCTTCTTTCCCCCAGAAGCTTTCTTTCCCCCGGTTGCCTTCCTACTTCCAAATCCAAGGACCCAGAAGGGTTGGTCTGCCCTGACGAACCTAGTTCCCTCAGGACCCCAAAATATATATAGATAGATCAGGTATGTGTTTGCTTATTTTTGAGGATTTTTCTGCAGATCTTTTCTATTTATAGTAATTTTTTTGCTTATTTTTGAAGTTTTTTCTACAGATCTTTCCTTTTTTAGCAACCCTATAATTAACCTGACTTATCTATGTATATTTCGGGGTCCTGTTCCCTCTCTCTGGCACATAATTCTGGAACACATATCCTTTTCTTTTGGTGCAACCCCAGTGGTCTGGTTGGTAGGGCCCACCATAAATCCTTTTGTTGTAAATCTGCTTTCAGTTAGTCCACTACTGGTCAGTCACCGTCCGATTCCTGTTAGGTATCGTTGAAAGCCTGGCTACCTCTCTACTCGGGTCTTGCCAAGTATGGTTTCCTTTTGTCCAATGGTTCTGTGCATAGCATAGCACCTGCGCTTCTCAGGATCTATATGCCCAATTCTTTGTATAACATAGTACTAAAGCTCCCAATATAAGTTGGTACAATCTAGGAAACAGATTTGTAAATCCGAGCTCAGAGTCCAGGTTACCATAACACAAGTAAATTCTTGGAAATGTCTTAAGTGGGATTCGAACTCTGTGCCTTAGTTACAACTACTTGGGAATGACAACAATGCAACTACACTATGTCACCACACCCTTGGTTTTACTTTTTTGCAACTCAGGTTTCACTCTGTTGTATAATAACTAAATTATTTTGTGAAATAGGCTATCAGTTAAACAAAACTATAAAATGAACTTGTAATCTCTGTTTAATTAAATTATGTTGTCTGTAAAATGATTGTCTATTATATAAGTAGCATTGCTCTTAGATATCTTTAGCACTTTATAGGACCCCGAAATATCCATAGATAGGTCAGGTTAATTATAAAGTTACTAAAAAAAGTGAACGTTTAAAGTATTGTACATCATATGTTTTGACTATTTAGTTAAAGTTAGTGTAAGGGTTAGTTCAGAGTTATGGTTAGGGCATGTTTTATAATTAAAATCACCTTCCCAACATTTTTTATTAGTGCATCAATATAGGTTTAGGTATTAGTTTTCTTGTATTCTTTGTTTTCTTGCTTTTTTATTCTTTTTTCTTCGTTGGGCTGATCCGTGTCAATCAAAACAAACAATATAATTGGCCTTATATTATGTGATTGCACAATGCTTTAAACAACCCCTAAAAAAGAAAGATCTGCAGAAAAACTTCAAAAATAAGCAAAAAAATGACTATAAATAGGGGTCGCTTAACGCCAGGTCCATCCGAGATCTTCCATTTTGCACGACTAATCAAAATCGCAAGTTTTTGTTTACACGAATCATTCCGACGAAGCAAAAAAGTAAAAAATGTGAGAAATACAAGAAACGAGTGTCTAAACCTTTCTTGACCCATTAAAAAAAAATGCCAGGAGGACGATTTTACATATAAAGCCTTCTAACTTCAGCCACTATAAGTTCTAAACTGACCTAACCTTAACGTTAATTTAAATTCATGATGGACCCAGCTTTAAAGCGACCCTATAAATAGAAAAGATCTGCATAAAAAACCTCAAAAATAAGCAAACTCATATCTGACCTATTTATATATATTTCGGGGTCCTATATTATTCTAGTAGTTTATAAAAAAAATAAAATATAAATAAGTAAATCTGTTAATAGAAAAAACAAAGAATAACAAGTAAATATAATTAATAATAAATTAGACTTATCTACAATAAGGTTTTTTAGATTTTCTCATAATATGTATAGGTGTATACTATTTAAATGGGCTGCTAAAGATCTTTATTTACAAAAGATCTGCTCAGATCTTGAGTAAGTTCCATAACAAATCAAATAAGCTTCTTTGTCTTAACTTTTAGATTGTATTATATGTTTTTTATTTTGATTTTAATAAATTTAGTAGATTATAATAGGACCTCTGAATATATGGAGTGCTCTGTATTAAAAGGGCCCATTTTTACAAATTTTTGAAAAATGGGTTTTTATTAAATTTATGTAAATTTTGATATGATTGATATTTTTCAATTATTAATGAAAGTCGACTTGCATAATAAAAAATCAAGATAATGTAAAAAGAAAAATTACATGAGTCTGCGTAGAGCCAACATGTCATGAGATTATCCAATAGTCACTTGCCGTCTTTAACTAATCAAAATTGTGAAATTTAATTAATCTCAAATCAGTCTGA
This sequence comes from Gigaspora rosea, assembly GCA_003550325.1. Classification (NCBI taxonomy): domain Eukaryota; kingdom Fungi; phylum Glomeromycota; class Glomeromycetes; order Diversisporales; family Gigasporaceae; genus Gigaspora; species Gigaspora rosea. The sequence goes on along the minus strand of QKWP01000016.1, from coordinate 47,229 downwards.
AAATCAAAAAAATGGTTAAACTCAATTATCTCAAAATGAGATAAATATAAAAATAGGCCCTTTTAATACGGAGCACTCCATATACAAAAAACCTTTGTTGTATATTTAAAACTCATCCCAAGCCGAATGATTTACAAATTTTACCAGAATTAAACCAAAATTTGGCAATTTTGAGGGTCATGATTTAGTGTTACAAGCTGGCTGATGCAGCCAAAATCAGCATAGCTGGCTAAACCAGCAGATGCAATATGATCAGCTAGCTAATGTGGCTTAAGGTAGAGGCCTGCATAGGCCGGACCTGCGGGCCTGATATATTAAAAACATAGTAATATCCAAGGTAAACTTTTAAATTAAATTTTATTTGGCAACTATACAGGCTAGCAAAAATATTAATTTTTAAGTCAATATACTATAATAAAATTTTATATTTTTCCTAGTCTGTATAGTTGCTAAATAACATTTTAATCCTCAAAATTTTAGCTTGAATATTACTATATTTTTAATATACTAGGCTGGCTCGTGCAGGCCTCTAATAGACTATAATGTTTAATGCCAGCGATCGTCCCATCAATTTTGAAGATCATTACACCATTGATAAAAACTTTTTTATACATTTTACAATACTATTTCAGGAAACTAGCCTATCTCTGCTATGAAATGCACTAAGTAAAATTTAAGCTTTTGTGGTGTATTTTAATAATATTAGATGAATCCACTTAAATACACCAACTTTTATATGATAACGAAAATATATCTGAACTGAAATAATATATATTTAATTTATTGCACAAAAAACCATGAATAAACTAAAAATGATAATTTGCAAAGTAAACGTTGGTATATAAGTTATTCTATGTTTATTATTTTATTATATTCGTTTTATTGTAGTAGAAATCTTTTAAGTTTAATTAAAATAGTTTTAATTAAATAGTTTTAAAAACAATTTACTAACTACATCTATTATATATCTTTTTATTATCGAGATGTAACTCTATAATGCACTAAAGAATCCATATCTGATATACGTGAGCATGTACATATTAGAAATTTAAAGGTTTAATAAGCAATGGTATTATGAACAGGATGGTTGGGTTTAATTTCGTTGCAATTTATTTCTTCGTTTCTTTTTTTCTATTAAATAGAATTGATTGGCCGATCTGCATATGACATTTTGTATTTGTGATTTAATTGGCTGGGAGATTCGTGGAAGTAATCTACAATTAATATAACCTGAATGGTCGCTCCTGTTACTTAATATAGTAATATAAATATTAAGTAAAAACAAACAAGTAAATCTCTGATAATTTCCGAATACAAAAAGTTCCAATTTTACTTATTTGTGCGGGTAACACAAACCAAAAAAGGGGTCATCTAAAGCAGAGACAAATCATGCGATCAACCGCCAATCAAATTATTGAATTTTGATAATCTTTGGCGAAGCAAAAATGAAAGAGAAGTGAAAACCTTAAAAAATACAAAAAACAGCAGTCTAAACCTACCTCGATGTGTTAATAAAAAATGTTGGGGAGGAAATTTTGCTTATATATATTTACCTAAAACCTAATCTAACCCAAATATAAGACGACCCCAACCCTAAAGTTAATTGAAAAAATTATTAAATATGAGTTGTCTCCCTTTAGACGACCCCTAAAAAAGGCAATCCGATTTTGTAAATAAACTAAGTGCGTGAGATAAAAATTTAGGGTTAGGGCCTTAACATTAGAGGCTATAGAATTAGAGTAATGCTTAATATAAGTAAAAATTTCATTCCCGTCATTTTTAATTAGTGCACCAAGTTCGATTTAAATATTAGTTTTTGCGTATTTTCGCTTTTTTCTTCTTTTACGCGTGTTCAAATTCTTCGTCGGGCTGATCCGGAATAGTCAAAATTTGTACTCTCTGATTGGCTATTTCCTCTTCAAAAGCTTGTATTACCCGCGCAAATAAGTGGATGCGGCCTTAGTCATTGACAGCCATTTAATGTAAATTAGCTCGATTTTAACAACATACTGTGGTTATCGACTTCCATTCACTATGCGCACATTATAACATTATAATTACCGTAAACTGCCATATAAACGACCCGGGTCTGTTACATTTTACCCATTTTAAAACCTATTAATAGACCCCTGGGTCTTTTGTATGGGTACGGGTCTGATAACTGGAAAATTTATATATGGAAATTTATATAAAGGTTTTAGTTATATATTGCGTGTAAATATAACCTTTTAGTAGTAGAATAATTTTACAAACCGCACATACCATATTTTTTGCCGTAATTGTGCAATGCCAATGCCATAGTGCATTATATAAGTAACATAGCTCTCACAAGTCTTTATAAGCACGATTTTAATTGAAGAATTTGTCATAGCACAGTAAATGACAAACATGAAAAGCAAACAAACAGACGTTATAGAGCTAAGGAGGAGTAGATTTGCAACGGTATATTTGTGTAAATTTAGACGAAATGGATCTTACAAATACATAGATTATCCAGATAAATTTATAAAAGAGGTGACTTTTTAATGCTTTTTACGGTATTAAATATTATAAATTAAATATATAAATAAAAGTTTTTTTAGCATTGATGAATTTTTTTTAATTTATGTAATCGATATTCATTTTCTAATCTTTAAATTAACAATTATTAAAATATTAAATAATAAAATATAATTCATATTTAAATTGTAATTTTGAAATAAATAAAAAGTATAACTTTATTATATAATTTTCTTTTTTATCTAATTTAATTTTTACTTACTATTCGCTATAACCCATTTACTTTAATTTACCTAATTTAATTTTCACTCACATTTTCCTATAATCTATTTACTTTAATTTATTGATCTTATTTAATATATCTAATTATTATAATGCTCTAACAAAAAAAAAAAAAATTATTACTGTACTTGTATTACAGTATTAAAAAAAGAATTTAACCTCTAAACCTTCGTATCTATGACTACACAAATATGCACAACAGAATCCAAGTTTAGTCATAAGAATTATTACTCTCAACGAATTTTGATTACTATACAATACTTTTTTTTTTATATTTATATTTCATACACCATCCTTATAGTAAATTAAATTCCCTCATATTATACAAGTTTTAAATTTCGGATCTCTTCACTTTGGTCTTGAAAGTGCATACGTTGTCTCAAATGCAAGTTTCAATATATTAGCTGCTTGAGTAACTACTTCGAAAAAAAAAACTTTCAAAAAAAGCTACGAACCTAGTTAACTATTAGCTATATACTATGCTATTACGATTATTAAGAAATATAGCACTAGCAAAAGCCCACCGGGAATGAAAATTATTTGACTATAGGTTGCGTGCTTAAGTTGAAATTATTTCGTGCAATTATCAGTATCCATATTTATACTTACCACCTTTTGTTGCTCCACATTATAGATATCTTACTTCATTGTCATATTAATTATAATGTGCGCATTTCGAATTTAAGTTCCCTTGGTAATCATAAAATGTTTAAAAAAATCACGAACTATAATTAAAAAAAAAAAGGAGGGAGAATAATAACTAACATTGTGAGAATTGTTGGAAATTACACGGATAATGATAGTATCCGATCATGAGGTCAAACTTATAATTTAATTGACTTATTAATATAAAATACATGTGCATGATTATTTTATTCGCGATATATAAAAAAAAATTTTTTAATCGCAGTTAACATTCTTGTCTTATCCTGGATAGATCAAGTTTTTTACCAAAATACGAAAGTAAGATTTCTTATTTTCTTTTTGAATACAAGTAAAATTATAAATTAATACATACATATATATTTAAGTAAAATGGGACGGCATAAAAATAAAACTCCAAAACAAGCAAAAATTACCAAAAAAAAAAGAAGTTGGAATATGCGAGAGAAATTAGCAATCATTACATACTATGAAAAAAATCCCACGGCTAGCAAGCATAGTACTGCTCGAAAATTTAATATATCAAGAAACCAGTTGCGTGAATGGATAAAAAAAAAACAAGAATTTAAAAGTGCTTCACCTATTATTAAACGGCTAAATGTTGGTGCTCGCCCCAAATACCCACTTTTAGAAGTTGAACTTTTAGCTTGGATTAAATCTTTACGTTCAAACCAAAAACTTGTATCCCGAAATATGACTAAAACCAAAGCAAAACAACTTGCAAGACAACCCCTTTTTACTTCACTTTACCCTACAATCAATGAGTGCAAATGGAGTGATAGATGGATCGAAGGTTTTATGCGCCGAAATAATTTAAGCAATAGGCGTCGTACTACTGTAGCACAAAAATTACCGGAAGATCTGGAACTATTACGTGATGCATTTTTGAGTAATGTATTATATTATCGAATGCTTTATAATTATCCATTTTCTCTCATCAGAAATATGGATGAGACTCCATTAGCATTTGACATGCCAAGTAACTATACGCTTGAAGAAACTGGTGCTCATACAGTTGGAATTCGTACAACTGGATAAGAGAAATCTAATTTTACAGTTGTTTTAAGTTGCTTAGCTGATGGCACCAAATTGCCCTCTATGATAATTTTCAAATTAGTGAAGGTACCACGGCAAATATTTCCACCAGGTATTGTTGTACGAACCAATTCAGAAGGATATATGAATTCAAATTAAATGCTTTTTTGGATTGAAAATATCTGGAAACGTCGGGCTCCTTTATCTGTTGATCCTCGTTCATTACTTGTTCTCGATGGATTCCGTGGCCATCTTACAGATCCGGTTAAAAATCGATTTAAAGAAAAAAATACTAATATTGCAATTATTCCAGGCGGACTTACTAAAAAATTGCAACCATTGGACGTATATATCAATAAATCTTTTAAAGAGGAGGTAAGTATTTTTTTTTAATTAAAAAATGCAAATTTACTTAAATAAATAAAAATAGAATATTTAAATTACATAATCATTATTACGGCTAATTTTAAATTAACTGTAACAATACTTTTTTTTTGAAGTATCGTAAGCACTATCTTAATTGGATGGGAGAGGAAATTAAAAAATTGACACCTGCAGGTCGTATTCAACGCCCTGCTTATAATTTAGTAGCCAGATGGATAAAAGAGGCATGGGACCATGTTGACCCCAATCTTATCAAACGGTCATTCAAGTGTTGTGGCGTATCTACTGCTCAAGATGGATCCGAAGAGGATATTTTGTTTAATTATAATTGGGTTGCTGATCCAGAACATCGAAATGAGGGTGGTAATCATATATATTTTAATAATTCAAGCGAAAATAATGATGCTGTCGATTTAACTCAGGGCAATAATAGTGACGATTATAGTAGCTCGGATGAAAGAAGTGAATATGATAGCGATGGCGAAAATAATGATAGTGAAGACGAGAATGAGCATGAAAATGAAAATTATAATATTCGGGAAGAGGATGAAGATAATTGGAATGAAGGTAAAGTAAAAAAATTTTTTTTTAGAAAAAAAAATTGAAAAAATGTTAAATTATTTAAACTTAGACGAGTTAGACGAGTTAGACGAGCAATTTAATTCGAATAACCAAGAAAGTGACGAGAATTCGAATAATCAAGAAAGCAACGAAGATTCATATTATGATGATAAAATTTCTGAATACGTTTTTATGTGGGATTAAGAAAAACCCTTCTCATCCACTCAATTTATTGCATAGTGAACAAATATGAAGAATAACTTGCGGCTTTTAAATAGGAATAATAATCGTGGGACAATTTACTGTACAATGGATTTCATGTCCTTAAACAATAGAGTAATTACTGTATGTAATTCGCTTGCGAATTAAATAGATCATTTAGAAATTAATCCGATTATTTAGGGACATTAAGAAATAAATAAATACGCATGATATAAACAATCCCAAATTCTATTTTGAGCCGTGTCAAAGGTCCAGAATTTGCTATTTATAACAGTTGTGGTGATATCAGTGTTTTATTTGCTCATGATAAGGGTTGCGTACAAATTGACGTGGGTAATAAAATAATAGCAATGCCAATAATTTTTCCATTTATCCTGTTCTCGAGAAAAATGCAACTTTATCACACTGGAAATCTAATACGGTAATTACGAATCCATAAATTATACTTTATCTGTTATATAATAATTTGTCCTTTGTAACAGAACCTTGTACTCATAGTCAATCTGGTCCTTCGCGTGATTGCTTAAAAAAAATCATAACAGTAAACTTAAGTTTTTTGGACTTGTTAATTTTCAAGGTCCCGAAATATAAAACTAAAAATTAAGATAATAAACATCAATATACCTCCATTACTGGTAGTTCGCCGTTGCTACCGCCTCCGTATTCCAAATTTTGCGGATGCTAAAAGCTAGTATTTAATTTACGGTACGAATAGGGAACAATCTAAAATCCCATACAGTATCCATATGACCCATGTAAGTGGTCAAGTTTAACGGTGAATCTATAAATAAGAATTAAGTTCTGATAAGAGAAATTTTCTTAAAAAAATACAATGTCAATAATGTGTACATATATATAACTATAATTACCAACGGGTCCGTAAGTGTCTCGTTTTGGTGGTGGCAGGTCCCATACACGAAGTGTAGAATCTATACTAGTCGAATAACATTTTACTGTTCTGAAGCAATGACCACCTGAATTTACGGCTGCTGTATGATCTCTGTAAGTAATTGTTGGCTCAATATCAGGAACATCTGTAGGTTTGATTATTAATTAAATTCGTAAAGAAGATTGTTAGAAAGACGGATACAAAACGACAACGCATACAAGCAACTACCTACGACGATGACACTTATGACACCTACGAGTACGACATCTACAAGCAACAACTCCTACGATGGACATCTACAAGCGACGACAAGCGAAAGAAAGATCAGCACACCAAAAAAATACACCCTACATATATAAAAAGGTAGATTAATAATAATATAAACATAATAAAAAAAAAAACTGATACATATAATATGTGGATCCGTGTAATGTTAAGCGCGAAAAGTTTTTTATTGTTATAATAATTCTGATTGGTTTATTTTATTTATATACCTGAACACAGTATCATACCTGGGTCTTCTAAATATTTATTCCTATTTGTATGCCTGGGTCTTTTACATTTTACCAAAAATTGACCCCATACTATAGACCCGGGTCTAATTCATAGGGGGTCTGATATGTGGAGGGGTCGTTTATATGGCAGTTTACGGTAGATTGAAATACTGATAATGTTAATAATGTGCGTTAGTGAATCACATACTATGTGTTACCAGAATGGTAAGGTTTATAACAGCAACTCATGATAGAGATGATAATAACCAAAGCAAACTAACTCAACTCTAACTTCATATCGTAATAATTAGAATAATGAGAAAGTTTTGCAAGAATTTTTTACAGTAATTATTGATAGAAACTATATAATTTCGATACAAACTCAGCCTTAAAATGTATTACCTGTCAAGTAAGTTTGTACAGAATTTTTATAGTAATTCATAACAGAAATTACAATAACTTTAAATTTAATACAAACCAATTTACTTTTTTACCATTACAATATAAACCACAATAGCTTATTTCATAATTACGCTACATGTTATTAGAATATCGAGTAAGGTTCGTAGCAAAATTTTTTACAGTAACTAACGATGCCCTCAATGCAAATTGGCTCAATTTTATCTACATACTGGATAATTGACTTCCATTCGTTATGTGCACATTGTAACTTTGAAATTAGATTGAGATATGGATAACATTAATAACATGCGTTAGTAAGTCACATATTGGATATACAAAGTGTGAATGTTAATCTGGACGGATATTTTATCTAAGGTAAATAACTTAATATTCATACTTAGAACCGAGTTCAGTAGAAAAGATTCCCATATATTTTCCATCTGTGTTAATAAGTTACTTGACCAAGCAATGATAATGAAAAACCATTTTTACCACAAATACTGAAAGACAGGTTACTAAAAGGACCTAATAACGACAAATTAGCTGACGTTAATTATAATGCTAGCTAATTTAGTAGTGTTATGTTCTTTTGGGATTTGTTCAAAACAACCTACTATTAATTTTTTATTTGTGCAAATTTAGGCTTAAACTAGTAAGACTTTTAAATATTGGATCTATCGACAGCTAATAAAATGAAATCTATTTCCATTAGAAATCTAAATAAGCTATTTGAACTTGTGTTTGAACTTGTGTACAATCATACTGGTTCAACACCGCGTCAAGCACTGTGCAACTATTCCTTATTATTATATTTTAACACTTTTTATTGGCTATACATCCTAAGTTATATTGTTCAATTGTTAATCATAATAGTAATAAATTAATCTTAACACATACAGTATTTTGTATCAATTTTGTAGCAAAATTCTTTATGATATCACGAGAAATTTTGTATCAGGCAAAATTAGTCACCGTATAATGCGATGCAATTTCTAGATTTCTCCATTGTTTGTAAAATTTTTGGTTGGAAATTTTTGCTGTCCAGATTACTGATAATTCCTAATTTTTTTTCGGTGATTCAATCTACCAACCAATAGAATCATAGTTGTATCCAAAATGTGATCAGTATGTTAAAACTAATATAGCAATATGATCAAGTTATTATTCTTTAATGCTTTTCATTGGATATACAACTAAAGTTATGAGCAAGAATGTCGTTACAGTTCAAATTAATTAGCAATTGTTAATCATGATATGGTCTGGTGCAAAAATGTAGATACACCAATCTATTCATAATAAAAAAAAATTTTTTAATAATTAATATAAAGATTTAAATAACTTTATTTATTATATAGGTTCTGGGAAATATTTAAATATAAATTCTATTGAAAATTTTCATTTTTGAAAAATTTTTGTTAATTTTTTATTTTTTCTGCTTGTTTAATACAAAAATATAAATATACTAAAATTAAAAATTTAATGTTGTCTACATATAAAAGTTTTTTAATTTTAATTATCTATTTATAATTTTTTTATACTACATAAAACAAGTTTTAAGCTATCTTTTAATATAATTTTTATTATCTTTTTATAGACATTTAATTGTATAATAATTATTTTAAATTTTAATTTTTTTTAAAAAAACAAGCAAAAATGGCCCTTTTAAAAAATATTATTTTTTTTATTAAAATATAACTTTGTAAGTTTATATTGTACAAAGTATTGTTATATATATGCTAAATATATAGTTAAAATTTTAGCTTAATTGAATTAGTAGTTATTAAAATACAAATTTTTAAAATTTAATAATTATTACTACAGTCAAACCTCTATATAATCACACCCTCGGGATACAAAAAGTGGTGATTATATATAGATGTAACTAATATAGAGGAATTCTATATAATTACTATTATAATAAAATTTCATATAAAAAAAATTGTGATTATATAGAAGTTTTAATAAATAAAATTTTTTATTTTTTAAATAATCAGTTATATTTTCTACATATAAGAGTTAAAATTATACTAAGCAAATCGAAAAAAATGCAATAAGTAACATTGTTCAGGAGACAAAATTACATATATTCTAAAATTTTCAAATAATTTGAATAGCATTTTATTATTACACTTTTACAATTTATGTTTAGGCGAAAAAAATTAAAAAAATTAAACTTTTTTTAACTTAATCGTAAATTATAAAAGTGTATTAATAAAATTTTAATCAAATTATCTCAAAATTTCAGAGTATATGTAATTTTGTATCCCAAACAACTTTACATAAATCATTTTTATCGATTTATTTTAGATAATTTTAATATTAATATGTAGCTACAATATACGATTATTTTAAAAAAAATTTAAAAATTTTTTTTTAAATAATCGTATATCGTAGCTACATATAAAAGTTAAAATTATCTAAAGTAAATCGATAAAAATGATTTAAGTAAAGTTGTTCAGAATACAATATTACATATACTCTGAAATTTGAGATAATTTGATTAAAATTTTATTAATACTGTAATAATAAAATGTTATTCAAATTATTTGAAAATTTCAAAATATATGTAATTTTGTCTCCTGAACAATGTTACTTATAGCATTTTTTTTCGATTTGCTTAGTATAATTTTAACTTTTATATGTAAAAAAGATAATTGATTATTAAAAAAAACAAATTTAAAAATTTTTACTTGTTAAAATATAATAATTAATGACTTAAAAAAACAAGTTTACTAAAATGCACCTATGGTGTTGAACACCATGTTACACAAATCTATTAGAATAGCCAATCAAAATTTAAGATCAGGTGTAACATAAAATTTTGTTTTTTTGGTTATTTTTTGAAAAAACCTTCATAACTTAAAATTTTGCTTATGAAAACGCCTTTGGGGCTCTAATAAAAAAAATTTCTTGCTAAATTTTGGTATAAACTATACCCCCTGCCCCATCCCAGGTCTCACCCTAACCCTAAGGTAATAAAAATTTATTTTTTGTTTTATAAAAGTTTTTGTTTTTGTTACATGAATTTGCAAATCTAATTTACCTATAGTGTTCAACACCATAGGTGCATTTTATAATAATTGTAAAAAAATATTTATAATAAAATAATTAATTCAAAATATTATAATAATAATGTGATTATGTAGAGGTAGTTTTATATAGATGGTAAATAAAAAATTGTGATAGTGATTATAATACAAATATGCTTATATAGATGTGAAAATTATAGTAAAAAGGTTGTAAACTTACAAAAGTGATTATATAGGTTTTGTGACTATATAGAGGGTAACTATATGGAGGTTTGACTGTACATATAAAATTACTATATAAAGTAATATGTACAACCACTGTACAACTTTATGAAATTAGTTTTTATTTTATATATTAACAAGTACTGATCCAATTAAGCTAAAATTTTAACTATATATTTAGCATATATATGGCAATGCACTTGCTTATTATAAATTTATAAAGTTGCATTTTGATGGCGAAAATAATTTTTTTTTAAAAAAACTTTTTTTCTTGCTTTTTTTTTTAAAACATTAAGTTTTTAAAAAAATTTATAACACAACAAACAAACTATAAAAAGATAATAAAAATTCTATCAAAAAGTAGCCTAGAGCTTTCTTTATTAGATATAAAAAAATTATAAATAAATAGTTAAAATTGATAAACTTTTATATATAGACAAAATTGACTTTTAGTTTTGGTGTATCTACATTTTCGAACTGGCCCATAGTACTAATTAACTTTAACCACATACTGTATTGTGTATCGATTTTGTAGCAAAATCCTTTATGATATTACAAGAAATTCTGTTATCTAGCAAAATTAGCTGATTTAGTCGTCATACGCTGCAATTTTCAACCAATTACTACATTTCTACGAAAATATAAATTTAATAAGCCCTGATAACTTTATTATTACTACTGTACATTTATAAGGTAAAAATGGACTAAAATTTATAAATAATTAGGTACATATGTACAAAAATTATAAGTAACAAATACATACAAAAACTCATAAACGACTTATAAGAAAATCATAATTGTATTATAATTTCTAATCAAGTAGTCACTTTATACTCAATAATCATCTAATTTTATATAGATGATTGGCTCAAATTTTATTCAACCTTATCACTCATATTAAATAATCACAGAAATTAGATATTTTACCCATATCGTATGTACAGTCTGCGCATTATCTCATACAATATATATATATATAACGAAACAAATAAAAGTCAATGCATGCATACTGCGTACATATCAAATACAGAAATTGGACCACTTATGTTAAGGCAAGCAGAATAAATTGTTAATGCGGGCCAGATGATGTACTAACGCAGGTCAAATAAACTTATATTAAAAATCCTGCTCACTATAATTAAAAATGCTAAATAAGAAGGGTGTGGCGACTTAGGGAAGTTGGTAAGTTGTTACCCCAAGTGGCAGGTCTTGGGTTCAAATCCCACTAACGACACTTTGAAAAATAGATCTGTGTCCCAGTAACTGTTTCCCGTCGATCAGTTGGATACATTACCTGTAGTCCTTGGTTACCATCTCGAATGGGAGTTTCAGGCGAAGTTGTGTTGCATGACACAGACAAATCCAAGGAACCAGGGANAAAATTCTAAATTTTTTTGTTGAACTAAAAATTAAAAGTCAAATAATAAATCTTTTCAATCTTGGATGGGGGCTTTCAGGCGAAGTTGTGTCTTATGACACAGACAAATCCAAGGAACCAGGGAAACAGAAACCCATTTGGCAAGACCCAAGTAAGGAGGTAGCAAAGATCTTTGACGGTGTTACCAAAACCGGAATATTGGACCGGAGCTGAAGTACCAGACATCGACCTCAGGGACAAGGTTTACCAACCTGGCCGCTGGATCAGGTACCAGAGAAAAAGGACCTATGTTATAGAAGTAGGTATCAGGGGGAGAAAAACCATAGTAGCACCTAATGCCGAGTAGATCAACCCTTCCGGGCCAACTGGATTGGAAGTCTGAGAAAACCGGTGAAGGACTAGTAGAAAAGTGATGGTGGGTACCGGGGTTGGAGCGAATCTTATAAGAGCAGAAGTAAGTAATAGTAGCAGTTGCAGTGTATTCCCTGACTGCAAGTTGTTCACCTCAGTAAATACGTAAGTTACCGAAGAGTAGGTGAATACCTGGTGGAACAGGTACCGCTCTACCAAGTTTCCTGTTGAAGATAAGCCGGATTGTACCTTCGGGTATAAGAAGGAGTCCTAAGGGCTCTTATGAAAAGAGACCCGAGTAGTTGGACTGACCGCATAGGTAATGCAAACATCCGGTGAATCTGTTAAAAGTCTAGGTGGAAAACTGAAGATCAGAGGGTATAAATAGGCAATTCCCGTAGTTGGGTTGCAGATATAGTATCTAGTATAGAACCTTCGGGTGGACCACTTAAATTAGACACCAAAAGTGTACGTGTGGCTAGTTGTACTCTCATCTGTATAGAATCCAGATGCATAAACAGAATAAAGTATATGCTCAAAAACAGGCACTTTGAAATTGAAAAAAAAGCTAAATAAGATGGATAGCGCGAATGTGCCACCCATCGCACTAGTTATGGATAAATTGATTAAATAGAATAGAAGTTAACCAAAATTTTAGGGCTAGATAAAGGCTTGGCGTTCGCCTGGTTGACATAAAAGTCTAACAAGGTCGAATAAATTAATATGTAATTAAATTAATTTGGGCTTAAGAATAATGACTAACGACTGATTAGAATATTATTGGTATAATAAAATAAATAAGTTAATTCATTTTACGCATTCGTTTGTTCATTCATTTCTTTAATCATTCCTTTTTTTCTTTAGTGAATGTTTACAGAATTTGGTGAAATTCTGTAATCTGAAAACAATTTAGAGTTAGGGTTATCTGATTTAGGGTTGAGGGTCAAAGTTAGAAAAAAGTTGCCAGGTAAATGTAATAGATTCCTTTGCATAGCATAGTTTCACAAACCCTGAGTTAAATTACTATAATGATCTCATATGATATTTTATGGCTTTATAAATGTAAACTTACTAATAAAACATTTTATGATTATTGATCGCATCTGATTCATTAGTATGTGCAAGCAATATGACCTTAAGTTAATCAACGATAATTTATAAATTTAATCATAATTTTTATTTACATAAACTAGCAATGTACATGTAGCAGGCAACTTTGTTGCCTGCTTGCAATTTTTAAATAGCACTTGACTTAATATGTAACACATTTAAAGAATTCTATTAGTACTATAATGTAATGATTTGTAGTCTTATAAGAGTATAAATACTATTTAAAGGAAAATAATTTTATCTTTTGTAAATTTGTTTATATTAACTGTTCTTATTGCTCAAAATAAGAGTAATGCTTTATTTTTAATAATATGCTAAAATAAATATAAAAATGATTAAACTATTTTTATGAATGTTCAGTTGTAAATATGGTCAATAGGAATGGGTACAGGTTTATTAAAATTTGTTTTGTTTATTTTTTTTAAAATGGATAATAATGATAGATTATAATGCTAATAATAAAATTAATTGAAAAAAGGAATAAGACAAACAAAGAAAAAATAAGGCAAAGAATCCTGGTATTAAATTTACTAATGCAGTATACACTAGTGGTTAATGTTGTGTTAGTATTGGAATTATCATAATTTATTATAATTTTCTGTAAAAAATTCTGTGGCAGAACTCACTTACTATTCAGATGTAATTAAGATTAAGTTAGTTGCATTTTCTATTATAGTTTACTGTAAAGAATTTAGTTACAGAATTTATTGGCTAATGCGGAAGTTAAAATCGAATTAGTATTAGAATTTACATGATTTTATTTAAATATTGTTACTCATTATTCCATGGACCAGTATTTGTTTAAGGTTGAGTTGGTTGCATTAAAATTATAATGCTTTACTATCTGCTATAAAGAATTTTGCTACAAAACTTAATCACTAATAAGTTACATATGCTACTGTAAAATTCTGTTGATAAAGCTTACTTCCTAATTTGATACACACAGTAGTTAAAATTGAGTTAGTATTGAAATTATCGTGATTTCTACTGTAAAAAATTCTGTTACAAAATTTACTCACTTTTCCGATGCCCACAGCATAGTTAAATTAGATATAGTTAAATTTTCACAGATTCTACCAATTTACAGTAAAGAAGTCAGTTACAATTTACTCACAAATGCAATACATACATTTTGTTAAGGAGTGATTAGACAATAGCAGTGCAATTGGTTGTTAGGCAAAACTCTCATAATTTTGATTAGGCTTTGTGGCTGCAATAGCAGTGCAAGAGTTTTGTGTTTGGTAATTAGTAGTATGAGAACATTATGTTGCAATTAGGCTCCACGGTAGCAATAGCATTGCAAGAACCACATGTTGTAAATTATGCTCCGCAGCTAAGGAGATAGTACAAAGATGTATAATTTTTGTTTTTTGATCAAAAAAGTCAAATTTAAGCATCTTTTCTCCAAATTTTAAGAAAATAAAAAAATTCTGCCAATTTAATGTATTTTTAGTTTCTGAACAAGTATAATTAGTGCATGAAGTTGGAATTAATTAGTAAAATTTTGTGAATCATAAGATTTTATAGAATGTTATTAATAAAATTCTAAAAAATCTTATAATTCACAAATTTTTATTGATTAATTCTAACTTTATGCACTAAGTAAACATGTACAGCATTTAAAAATACATCAAGTCAGCAAAATTATTTTTATTTTACTTGAAATTTAGAAAATAGATGCATAATTTTTGATTTTTGATCAAAAAAGTCAAATTTAAGCATCTTTTCTTCAAATTTCAAGTAAAATAAAACAGCTCTGCTGATTTAATATATATTTAGATACTGAACAAGTTTACTTAATGCATTAAGTTAGAATTAATTAGTAAAATTTGGCGAATAATAAGATTTTGTAGAATTTTATTAATAAAATTTAATAAAATCTTAAGATTCATAATATATTACTAATTAATTCTAACTTATGTAAACTTGTTTAGCATCTAAGAATACATTAAACTAGCAAAGTTGTTTTATTTTACCTGAAATTTGGAGAAAAATTGCTTAAATTTGACTTTTTTGATCAAAAACCATAAATTATGCATCTATTCTCTAAATTTCAAGTAAAATAAAAGCAATTATGCTATTTTAATATATTTTTAAATGCTAAACATGTTTACTTATAAAGTTAAAATTAATTAACAAAAATTTGTATATTGTAAGATTTTATAGAATTTTATTAATAAAATTCTATAAAATCTTATTATTTACAAAATTTTACTAATTAATTCTAACTTCATGCACTAAATAAGCCTTTTTAGCACCAAAAATACATATAAATATATTTGAACTCAGACCAATTTACAGACTTTGGACCAGACACAGACCAACCATAATTGAGTCTAAGCCTGACTAAGCAATTTTTCAAGAATTACTAATCCAAATTGGCTAAAATTTTAATAAGTTGTAGCCAGATATTATTTATGTCTTCAGAAATTTTTTATCTAATTTGGATTAGCAATTGTAAAGAAAATTATTGCAAAAGATTAATATAAAATAAAATTTTTATATTTTTAATTATTATTATTAAAAATTTTATATAGTTATTTTGGGCAATTTTGATTGGCTAATAATACTATATTATATGGCACCTAATAATCCCTCTGACCCCTTCCCCCTAAAAAATCAGGTGATAAATGTCTATACCCTTACTATATGCTTGAATCTGAGCATTGTCTAATAATAAGTAACTTTTTTATTAAGTTTATAGCCAATATTGAATAGTTGAAATTTGTAGAGCTTACTGAGACGCATCTAATAGTTCAATTTGGCATAGTGGATACTAGATCACAATAAAAAATGATTGGCTGACTATATAAAATTTTTATAAAAATTTTATATAGTCAGCCAATAGTTTTTTAGTAATATCTTAGTATCCACTAGGCCAAATTGAATAATCAAACCACTATTAGATACATCTTAGTGAGCTCTACAAATTTCAACTATTCAATATTGGCTGTTAACTTAATAAAAAACTTTACTTATAATTGGATGATACTCAGATTCAGGCATATAAAAAAATTTATATTATACATATCCCCAAATTTACTATTGTCCAAATATAGTAGCACTGTCAATCTTATCTGAATTGTTCAATTAAGACAACTTTTTAAAATTTTGCAAAAATTAATAATTTTGCGAGTAAAATTTCATAAAAAATGATTTGCTAATTTTGAAAAATACTATTATGTGCAAAATTTTATGCTGAACAAGTTTACTTAGTTGAAAATTTAGATTATCTTGACAAAAAAGCAAGTTAGCTATGTGCTAAAGTTAAAAATTTTTGGTTTGTAATATAAACCACTTTTTTTGTCAAAACAACCTACTTTGGGCCTCTAAGTAAACTTGTTTAGCATATAATTTTACTTGTATTAAAAGTGCAATGCAGTTTCTCAAACCTTTTATGAAGTAAGAAATGTGGTTAAAGTTAGAAAAAAATTGGTTTAAAAAAAAAAATAAAATAAAATTTTTTTAACTTTAAGCTTATTTTCACTTAGACTATACAAAGTTAATTTTTCATTTTGTATTACATAAGTTCAAAATTCCCAGTTGGTCAGTTGGATTTTTTTAATCTATTATAAATTAATAGTTTTATATTGCATCTAAGGCTACACAAAGTTAATTTCATGCTTTGCATAATATTGAATCAGAAAATTAGAAGTTAACAGTTAGATTTTCTATCAATCTTGGCAGATAATTTTGAAAAGCTAATAACTCCATTAGGTAATACCAGAATAATTTATAGGAAAAATTAAATAACAAAAATAGAATAATTGGAACAATTGGGACTTAAAAAAAAATTTGAAAAATTGAAAAATTAGGTCATTAGATAATGCAAAACAAAAATTTAACTTTGTATAGCCTTAGTAACAAGTTCAAAAAACTATACTACAACCTTGATATAAGTAGCATTACATGCTGAACAACTTTACTTAGAGGCCCAAAGCAGGTTATATTGACAAAAAAAAGGGTTTTATATTTAGTGATTTGAATTGAGAAAATTTTTATTAATTGGTTAACTGAACTGAAATATTTGCCATCAACTAATTTAATTGAATAAGATTACTTCACATTTACTTTTGGGAATTCTTGGACCTTTACTCAAATTTTTGTTTTGTCTACTATGTTCATTTATTTTATTTCAGAACTGTTTGGGACCTTTGCTCTTTTATGATGTCATTTACATTATGTCAACCAATTCTCGATTATTGTACGGGCAACTGATTAAGCATTTACTCACCCAGTTACTCAAAATTTATTTAGTTTGGGTCAGTTACCCGATTATAACCCAACTGGCTCAAATCACTATTTATATTACAAACCAAAGATTTTTAACTTTAACATATAGCTATCTTGCTTTTTTGTCAAGATAACCTAAATTTTGCAACTAAATAAACTTGTTTAGCATAAAATTTTGCATATAATAATATTTTAAAATTAGCAAATCTTTTTTTTATGTAATTTTATGAGCAAAATTGATAATATTTTTTAAAAAATTTTAAAATGTTGTTTTAAAATGTTTTTATTCTACTATTCTTAATATATTTAATCCTAAAATTCAAAAATAAGTTAATATGTAAATTGAAAAGAAACTTGAGCTTAAAGTTTATAGTAAATTTTATTATATTAGTACTCATATATAAACAGGTGTAACTTTGCTAACTGATATAATATTGAATATAAATTCCTTTTTTTAATAAAATAATCAAGCACAAATAGTATATACATAAAAATGGATTATAAAAATTTAAAAAATTTATTTCTTATACTCAATATGAAGAATACAATTAAGAAGAACTTAAAGAAGAGTAAACCTAGTGATGATCATGAATTGTATTACTCTTGTTATAATCATCTAAGAATTTTGATTGGTCAGAATAGCATAAACAAAATTAGATAATACAGATAAATTAATATATTTGATATGTCTTTATACTATATAAATTGCATTCCTGATTCTATATATAAAAGACCTTCTAACTATATTAAAAGCTGACCCTAATTCTAACCCTAACCACAAGATAAAATTATTTTTTTTTGTTAGTAGCTTTATAGACATTTTTGCTTCATAGTTAGTTTAGGGTTAGATAAAAACTTTTTTTGTTAGTAGTTTTATAGACACTTTTTGCTTCATGGTTAGAGTTAGAGTTAAGCAAAAAAATTAACTGTTTTAATTATAGTATCAAATAGTTATACAAAATTTAAAAAATTTAGAAATATGATATTATAGGTTATGTAGATTTTAGCATCATCTGATTTTATAAATGACATCTAATTACTTTTTTTGGCCAATTAAAATTATGTAATTAAATCGATGGTAATATAATTTGAGATTATCACTTTGTCTAGTCTATTATAATCAACCAAAATAATAAATAATAATTGTTCTTATTATCATTAAGTTTTTAGCAAATAGCAGTAAAAAAAAAGACTACCCAATAAACAAATATAACTTCTTCAAAACATTTTAACAAATAAAATATAAATTTAGCAAAATCAAGTGCTTCAACTTCTCCTTTACAGATTTTAAAAATAGGAGTTTCTAATGTAAAAAGTAACATAATAGTTTTTAACAATTACAATTTTGCTAAAGATCTATAATATAAAATAAAGTAATCTTTTATTCTTCAATAATAAGTAGCTTTAGCCAATTAATATTAACTCTACCTTTAGATTTTTCTATTGAAATGATAGCTTATTTTATTAGTTTTTTTTGGCTCTTGACTATTTAAAATTTCAGTTCTTACCAATTAATTTTGGCATTTGAAAATACCATTAATTTCAATATGACAAGAGGCAAAAAATAAATGCAAGTATCTAATATTTTAAATAATCAAGTAATGCTTAGTCAAATATTGATTTTTTTATTATCTTAAAAATATTTAAAAAAAGAAAAATTATAAATAGTGGTGATCTGTTGCTATGGTGACCCTATATGATCAGCCAATCATTTTTAAGATTGGTTTGGTAGTAACAATTCTGGCCAATTTTATTGCTATGTACATATGTATATGTCTACATATATATTATTTTTTATTCTTAAATAGTTTTGCATTTTTTCATTTCAAGTTTTTTTTAATGTAGTTTTGTTATTTTTAGTAACTTATACTATAGTATTTTTTCTGTTCTTATAGTCCTTTAGCATTTTTTGCTAAAATGTCTTACAGTATTTTTTCTGGTCTTCAGTGTTTTGCTGGTGAATTTTCTTGCAGTATTTCTTTGTGTATTTCTGTTAGTCTTGCAGCATTTTTTGGTAAGTTGTTTTGTGGTTCTTTGGCATTTGCTGGTAAATTGTCTTGTAGTATTTCTTCTGGTCCTTCAGCATTTTACTAGTAAATTGTCTTGTAGTTGCTTCTTTGTGTAGTTTTATCCTATTCTTTTTTTTCTTATTTAAAATTTCTTTTTAGCATTTGTTAATGAATTGTGGAATTTCTTCTGGTCCTTTAGCATTTTATTGAATTGTATTGTAGTATTTCTTCTTTGAAGTTTTGCCATAAATTGTCTTTGATACTTTTCTTTTGGCTTTTTAGCATTTTCTGATAAATTGCCTTGTAGTATTTCTTCTGGCCTTCAGCATTTTGCTAGAAATTGTGTTGTAGAATTTCTTCTGGTTCTTCAGCATTTTCTGGTAAGATATTTCTTCTAGTCTTTTGGCATTTGCTAGTAAATTGTCTTGTAGTATTTTTTTAGGCCTTTGTTATTTTACTAGTAAATTGTTTTGTAGTTATTTCTTTAGGTAGTTTTGTCTACTCTATTTTTCTTTTTAGATTTTTTTTAATAAATTGTCTTGTGGTATTTTTTCTGATCTTCAGCATTTTTTGGTAAATTGTATTGTTATATTCTTTTTATTATTTTGCTAGTGAATTGAACTATCTTGTAGTATTTTTCTGGTCTTTAGCAATTTGCTAGTGAATTACCTTGTAGAATTTTCTTTTTGTTCTTTAGCATTTTTGGTAAAGTAATTCATCTAGTTTTTTGGTGCTTGCTAGTGAATTGTCTTGTATTTCTTCTGGTCCTTCAGTGTTTTACTAATAAATTATCTTGTGATTACTTTTTTTAGATATTTTTGATACTACGAACAGAGACGACCTGGATAAGCAGCTTTCATGGAAGGAGAACACTATTTTTCTTTTTTAGAATTTCTTTTCAATAAATTGTCTTATAAAATTTCTTTTAGTCCTTTAGCATTTTTTAGTAAATTGTATTGTAATATTTCTTCTTTGGCATTTTGCTAGTAAATTGTCTTTAATACTTCTTATAGCCCTTTGGCATTCTCTAGTAAATTACCTTGTAGTATTTCTTCTGGTCTTTAGTATTTTGCTAGTAAATTGCTTTGTAGAATTTCTTCTGGTCCTTCACACATTTTTGGTAAAGTATTTCTTCTAGTTCTTTGGTGTTTGCTAGTGAATTGTCTTGTATTTCTTCTAGTTCTTTTAGCATTTTACTGGTGAATTGTCTTGTAGTTGCTTCTTTGGGTAGTTTTGTACTACTATTGCAGTAGGGAGGCCTTCTTTAACTCCTTACTATAACAACGACACGGCTACAGGGATCCTTTATCAGTTTATAGCGGGTCCAAGAGGTAGGTATAATTCCTTAGTCTTTAAGAAATTATACTCTTCTCTAACGCAGTTCGGTATAAAACAACAAGAGATAATAGACAGTTTATTTGTTTAACAAGAGGGCTTCCAAGGTGTCTGTTCCTTAGTAATTCCAAGAGTTTATTAATAATAAGAGAGGAGGATAATAATATAAAGGTAAAGATGAAATACAATGTCTGGATCTATTCTAGTCTACCTTGACTAAGGGAAATTCTGTGCCTTTAAATACATTTTAGAATAAGCGCTATAAGCGTTAATTTACAAGAGCAACATAAGCGGTATAAGCGTTATAAGTGGTATAAGCGTTATAAGCAATATAATCATTACAAGCGGTATAAGNGCAACATAAGCGGTATAAGCGTTATAAGTGGTATAAGCGTTATAAGCAATATAATCGTTACAAGCGGTATAAGCGTTATAAGCGGTATAAGCGTTATAAGTGGTATAAGCGTTATAAGCGTTACAAGCGGTATAAGCGTTATAAGCGGTATAAGTGTTATAAGCGATATAAGCGTTATAAGCGATATAAGCGTTATAAGCGGCATAAGTGTTATAAGTGATATAAGCGTTATAAGCGATATAAGCATTATAAGCAGTATAAGCTATTCTAAATGGCTACTTCTTAAGATTATAAAATACAAAATAAAATAATAATAAAATACAACAAAATAATAACTATTCATTCTATAATATTTCCATCCCCTTAAGAAAATTTACTCCGTAAATTCCTTCTCTAATGCAGTATAATTTTTAAGAGGATTATATACTATCTAATTATAAAATGTTAAAAGTGTTTCGAAATAAATAATAAAGTTTTATAGTTTCTGTATCTAAGATTTTAAGTGTAAAGTATCAAATTTGTTAAAGTCTTTGTCTTTTCCAATTAATTGTTTTAATGTTTGTCGCATACTTCATGTAGCTCTGACATTAGTAATGTGAGTAACTATTAATATGAATTTTTCGCGGTTACCTCCTCGATTACGACTAATAGGTATGTATTTTGTCATAGTATAATTACTACATTATACTAAAAGAACATGTGTATGGTTAAGTTTTAAATTTTTTTGATTAATGCATGTTAACTCTTTTTCTTCTATAGTGCACCAATCTTATAACTGTCGTCGTTCTTGGAGTCTTGGAGTCAATGTTCTTGAAGCTCGTAGACTTGTCGTCATATTTGGTGTCGAGCTCTTTAGTGGTCTTTATCTTTGGCGTTGTCATTTTTTTCGGAGTCAATGCTTTCTTTTACATGGCTGTTTGGACATTTTTGTGGACTTGGACTTCGACTTCGTCGTTGATGGGTCTACTTCAGAGAGGTATGTGCCATTTCAAACATTCGTCACTTTGAAGATTCATGTTGTATTTCCTTAAGATTTTTCATCCACGTAGTTCGTTCATTATTTTCTAGGTTTCATCAGTCGGTTATTTCTTGTGGGTCTAGGTCTTGACATTCGTGGAGCTTTCTTTCGTTGGATCTTTGTTTGGTACGAAGTAGCCGTTCACTTTTTTATTGTCCTGGCATCATGGGTCCTAGTGCTTGGAGTTAGGCTTTTTTAATCTTTTTGTTCTTTCAAATTTTTTGTTTTTTTTTTTTTTTTTTTTTGTTTAATTTTAATTTTGAAATAGTCTCTTGCATTCTAATATGTTGGTCCCGGTTTTGTTTCTTTATTGTGGCTCATCTAGCTTTTCTGGGTCCTTTACTAGACCTTGTCTTATAGTCCATTTCGGTACTAGCTAAGTATTTTTTTTTTTGTATTTGTTTGTTGGCCTTTTCAAGTCTTATTCTTCATTTTTGGGTAGCGCCAGTTTTTTTCTATCATGGGTGTGATCCATATCTTGCTTCATCAGGTCGTGGGTCTAAAACCTTGCACTCAACGACTTGAGATTTTCCTTTTCGTATGTAAGCTTGGTCTATTTCAGGTGGATCTTGTCTTGCTTCCTATGGGGTCTTGTAAGACGATCGTCTTGTTTTTCTTTGCTTTGGGGGTGGTAGTGCTTGCTAGTCTGATTTTTTTGTCCTTAGTAGGGTCTTTCTTGGGTCTTTGACGTAGGCGAGGTATGGTTTTCCTCTTTGACCCTTTGTTAGTATAGCCTAGTTGTCCAATTCTTGTGTCTTGGCTTTGTCGGTCCTGGAACTAGAAGTAACTTGGTAGGTCTTTGTCTTCACTCTTGGTATGGTCTTGAGTATGTCTTTTCGGAATGGTCTAGGTCTAATTCTTCGTTGTCGCTAGGGACTTATCTTGCATACATTTTGACGTAGAGCCAAGTACGTCTCCTTTTTTTGACTTTCAGAAGCTATATATTATATATATATATATAACTTATATATATATTTTTTTCTTGTACGTTGGACTTGTCGTTCGGGTAGTTATATACTAAAGCCTTTATTTTTAGTATGGGTTCTTGCACTTGAAGTTGGTCTTGATCTACTGCTTTGGTATGGGTCTTGGTACGTTTCGGAAAGGTCTTGTAGGTGCTTTTAATACGTTGGTCCCGGTCTTGTTTCTTTATTGGAGCTTGTCTGGCTTTTCCAGGTCCTTTGTTAGATCTTGTCTTGGGGTCCAGTTCAGTGTCCAGTTCGGTGTTAGCTAAGTATTTTTTTTTCCTGCTTCGGAAATAGGGACTTGAAGCAACTGGCTTCCCTTGATGGGACATATAGTAGTTTCCAAATTGGGATTCTTCAATCGACTTCCTCTTGTCTAGATCGAAGATATCGATGGGTTAAATTTAGCAAAACGTTCACAGCTTGGTCATTCGATTGGAAACCTTCTTAGATAGTCGATTTGGGAGTAAGACCGAATGTTTATATGGATTCGACTCTTTCTTTGGCTAGATAGAGTCGGGTTTAAAGTAGTAGAGAATGGGTTTAGATAGAATCAAAAGGTGAAAAATGAATCGCAGGTTTATAGTTATGAGGGGTAGGTAGGAACAGGTGTCTGTAAATCGGGTTTGGTGAATTGTCAAGTAAAATCAGATTTGGGTAATTAGGAATAATTATTTAGGATTAGACTTGGGATGGGGGTTCAGGAATTAGATAGTAGGATGGAGGTTTCAACTGGATGTAGTTTGTAATTAGGAGTAGGATCAGATTTTTGGAGAATGATATATTAGACAAAAAAAAAAATAATGTAAATAAATAAATAATTAATAAATAAATCTCTAAATAAATGCGCATAAAAGAATTGTTGTACTATAGCATATATATATCATGGTACTAAGAATCGGGAAATGGGTAAAATTTGTTGCTTCGCTCTGTGATAGCATATACGTCACGGGATGCCGTTAACTTTCTAATTTGGAGTTTCGGCATTTAGAACCTTGGTTTTATCGAAATAAAGTATAAATCTAGTTGAGTGTCCTATAAATATAAAAGTTTATTAATTCGTTCAAGCATTCCTTGCCTCAATTTAGTTAAAATTGGTTTCCTTTCAATAAATGACATTTTAAGCCTTTGCCTCAATTCCTTTAGAATTGGTTTCCTTCCAATAAATATAAAATTATATTTTAAGCCTTTGCCTCAACTCAATGAGAGTTGGATCCAAAAATAATATTGTTTACAAAAATTCTGTATCTAAAATAACTACTGTGTTTTCAAAAGATAAAATAAAATGTCTATTATTATTCCATTTTAGAATAATTTCAAAACCAGTTATCCAAAAAGAAGAGTCCATAAATAATTTTTAAGAGAGTAAGAAAAGTTTTAATTTGTTTAAACAAGAAGTTTAGTTATTATTCTGCAAAGTTGAATTACAAGTGTCCATGTTTCAAGTGAAAAATAATAGTTGTTTTCTATTAAAAGACTAGAAATTGACTTTACTATTCCATTCCATTGTTGATTAAGTTGTTGTTTTTCTTGTTGTTGCTTTTGTTTTGAGAATCTTTTATGTTGCCTCTTTTTCCAAAAATAATATCTTTTGGATATTCTGTTTCTAAAGAAGAATACCATCATGGAGGTAATGTCCAACTGTTTTTAAATGTTTCCCAATTATTTTACAATTTTTAATGCTTTTCGCCAGAAGGCACCAAATGTTACAGTAGGGAGGCCTTCTTTAACTCCTTACTATAACAACGACACAGCTACAGGGATCCTTTATCGGTTTATAGCAGTGTCCAAGAGGTAGGTATAATTCCTTAGTCTGTAAGAAATTATACTCTCCTCTAAGACAGTTCGGTATAAAACAACAAGAGATAATAGACAGTTTATTTGTTTAACAAGAGGGCTTCCAAGGTGTCTGTTCCTTAGTAATTCCAAGAGTTTATTAATAATAAGAGAGGAGGATAATAATATAAAGGTAAAGATGAAATACAATGTCTGGATCTATTCTAGTCTACCTTGACTAAGGGAAATTCTGTGCCTTTAAATACATTTTAGAATAAGTGCTATAAGTGTTAATTTACAAGAGCAACATAAGCGGTATAAGCGTTATAAGTGGTATAAGCGTTATAAGCAATATAATCGTTACAAGCGGTATAAGCGTTATAAGCGGTATAAGCGTTATAAGTGGTATAAGCGTTATAAGCGTTACAAGCGGTATAAGCGTTATAAGCGGTATAAGTGTTATAAGCGATATAAGCGTTATAAGTGATATAAGCATTATAAGCGGTATAAGTGTTATAAGTGATATAAGCGTTATAAGCGATATAAGCGTTATAAGCGGTATAAGCTATTCTAAATGGCTACTTCTTAAGATTATAAAATACAAAATAAAATAATAATAAAATACAACAAAATAATGACTATTCATTCTATAACACTACTTTTTCTTTTTTTAGAATTTCTTTTCAATGAATTGTCTTGTAGAATTTTTTCTGGTCCTTTGGCATTTTTTAGTGAATTGTGCTGTAGTTTTCTTCTTTAGCATTTTACTAGTGAATTAAATTGCCTTGTAGTATTTCTTCTGATCTTCAGCATTTTGTTAGTGAATTGTCTTGTAGAATTTCTTCTGATTCTTTGGCATTTTTTGTAAAGTATTTATTCTAGTCCTTTGGTGTTTGCTAGTGAATGGTCTTGTATTTTTTCTGGTTCTTTAGCATTTTACTAGTGAATTGTTTTGTAGTTACTTCAGGACCCTGAAGAAATCTAATATAACTTAGATGTTACTAAAAAGGAAATTTTGCATAGAAATTTATCAAACATTGCATTTTTATATAGTAAATTTCAAAATTTGCTCTATTTTATATATCTATTTGTCTAAAATTATACAAACTTTATACAAACTCAGATCTAAGTTATATTAAGGGTAGAGTGTACTATTTTAAAATTATATATAAACTTAATGGTAAATTTTTTTATATTTAAATTTTATGAAAAATTATAATAAGTCAATTAATTATATTTTAAACTAAGTTTGTAGAGCAGGGTTTTCTGATTCTAATGATAGTAAAATCATTAAAATTGGTTAAAAACTCAGTAAGCTATAAAATTTTAAAGATTGGGTATTGAAATTTAGTAATAAACTAACTTATTAATTTACGCAAATTGACCAATCAGAATTAGAGATTTTGTGCAACTCAGAAAATTTTTGGTCAATCCAGAAAAACTTTATGATATATACAAGTATATTTTTTTAAAATATAATAATAGTTCAAATTTTTACCATAATAGATAAATTGTTTTATTTATATTTT